>BCNH02000009.1:15226-50337 GCA_001662345.2 Metrosideros polymorpha var. glaberrima
TTTTTTAAGATGTTTGAGTGGGTAAAACCTTGGGATAGTATAACTACTTGCCAATTTGCCCTTTTCAAGGGTTCGTGGTGTTGATTCTTCATAAGTTTTATTGGGCAATACCACCGGAAGGATAAAGCTACGAGAAAACACCATTACAACACATTTCCAATTTTGAGCTTTTTAAAAATATGTTCGGGTGGGTAAAATTTCGTGGTGTTGATTCTTCTTAACTTTTATTGGCCACAACCACCGTAAGTATAAAGTCACGAGACAAGACAATAACAAAACATTTACAGTTTCGACCCTTTTTTAAAGATGTTTGGGTGTGTAAAACCTCAGGATAGTATAACTACTTGCCGGTTTGGCCTTTTCGAGGCTCATGGTATTGCTTCTTCGTAATTTTTATTGGCCAATAGCAAGATAAGTATAAATCTACGAGAAAAGACCATTACAACACATTTCCAATTTCGTCCCATTTTTAAAGGTGTTTGGGTAGGTAAAACTTCGGGATAGTGTAACTACTTGCCAGTTTGCCCTTTTCGAGGGTTCGTGGTGTTGATTCTTCGTAACTTTTATTGGCCGATAACACCGTAACCATCAAGCTAAGAGAAAAGACCATTACATCATACTTCCAATTTCGACCCTTTTTTAAAGATGTTTGGGTGGGTAAAACCTTGGGATAGTATAACTACTTGCCAGTTTGCCCTTTTCAAGGTTTCGTGGTGTTGATTCTTCGTAAGTTTTATTGGGCAATACCACCGGAAGGATAAAGCTACGAGAAAACACCATTACAACACATTTCCAATTTTGAGCTTTTTAAAAAGATGTTCGGGTGGGTAAAATTTTGCGGTGTTGATTCTTCTTAACTTTTATTGGCCACAACCACCATAAGTATAAAGTCATGAGACAAGACAATAACAAAACATTTGCAGTTTCCACCCTTTTTTAAAGATGTTTGGGTGTGTAAAACCTCAGGATAGTATAACTACTTGTCGGTTTGGCCTTTTTGACAGGTCGTGTTATTGCTTCTTGGTAATTTTTATTGGCCAATACCGCCGTAAGTATAAAGCTACGAGAAAAGACCATTACAACACATTTCCAATTTCATCCCATTTTTAATGATGTTTGGGTGGGTAAAACTTCTGGATAGGGTAACTACTTGCCGGTTTACCCTTTTCGAGGGTTCGTGGTGTTGATTCTTCATAACTTTTATTGACCACTACCTTCGTAAGTATAAAGTAACGAGAAAAGGCCATTGCAACACATTTCCAATTTCGGCCCTTTTTTAAAGATGTTTGGGTGGGTAAAACCTCGGGAGAGTAATACTATTTGCCGGTTTGCCCTTTTCGAGGGCTCATGGTGTTCCTTCTTCATAACTTTTATTGGCCAATAACACCCTAAGGATAAAGCTACGAGAAGAGACCATTACAACACCTTTCCAATTTCGAACCTTTTTTAAAGATGTTTAGGTGGGTAAAACTTCGGGATAGTATAACTATTTGCGGGTTTGCCCTCTTTGAGGGTTCGTGGTGTTAATTCTTTGAATCTTTTAAAGGCCAATACCACCGTATGGATAAAGTTACGAGAAAAGACCATTACCACACCTTTCCAGTTTGGACCCTTTTTAAAAGATCTTTGGGTGGGTAAAACTTCTAGATAGTATAACTACTTGCGGGTTTGCCCCTTTCGAGGGTTCATGGTGTTTATTTTTCGTAACTTATATTGGCCAGTACCACAGTAAGGATAAAGCTACGAGAAAAGACCATTACCACACCTTTCTAATTGGATCCTTTTTTGAAGATGTTTCGGTTGGTAAAAGTTCGGGATAGTATAACTACTTGCCGATTTGCCCTTTTCGAGGGTTCGTGGTGTTGATTCTTCGTAATTTTTATTGGCCATTAACACCGTAAGTATAAAGCTACGAGAAAAGACCATGACGACACATTTCCAACGTCAACACTTTTTTAATGTTGTTTGGGTGGGTAAAACTTTGGCATAGTATAACTACTTGCCAGTTTGCCCTTTTCGTGTGTTCGTGGTGTTTATTCTTCGTAATTTTTATTCGCCATTACCACCGTAAGTATAAAGCTACAAGAAAAGAACATTACAACACATTTCCAATTTCGACCCTTTTTTAAAGATGTTTGGGTGTGTAAAACTTCGGGATAGTATAACTACTTGCCGGTTTGGCCTTTTCAACGGGTCGTGTTATTGCTTCTTCGTAATTTTTATTGGCCAATATAGCCGTAAGTATAAAGCTATGAGAAATGACCATTACAACACATTTCCAATTTCATCCCATTTTAAAAGATGTTTGGATGGGTAAAACTTCTAGATAGGGTAACTACTTGCCGGTTTGCCCTTTTCGAGGGTTCATGGTGTTGATTCTTCGTAACTTTTATTGACCACTACCTCCGTAAGTATAAAGTAATGAGAAAAGGCCATTGCAACACATTTCCAATTTCGGCCCTTTTTTTAAATTGTTTGGGTGGGTAAAACCTTTGGAGAGTAATACTATTTGCTAGTTTACCCTTTTTGAGGGCTCGTGGTGTTCCTTCTTCGTAACTTTTATTGGCCAATAACACCCTAAGGATAAAGCTACGAGAAAAGACCATTACAACACAATTCCAATTTCATCCCATTTTTAAAGATGTTTGGGTGGGTAAAACATCTGGATAGGGTAACTACTTGTTGGTTTGCCCTTTTCGAGGGTTCGTGGTGTTGATTCTTCGTAACTTTTATTGACCACTACCTCCGTAAGTATAAAGTTACGAGAAAAGGCCATTGCAACACATTTCCAATTTCGGCCCTTTTTTAAAGATGTTTGGGTGGGTAAAACCTTGGGAGAGTAATACTATTTGCCGGTTTGCCCTTTTCGAGGGCTCATGGTGTTCCTTCTTCGTAACTTTTCTTGGCCAATAACACCCTAAGGATAAGGCTACGAGAAAAGACCATTACAACACATTTCCAATTTCGAACCTTTTTTTAAGATGTTTGGTTGGGTAAAACTTCAGGAGAGTATAACTATTTGTGGGTTTGCCCTCTTTGAGGGTTCGTGGTGTTAATTCTTCGAATCTTTTATAGGCCAATACCACCGTATGGATAAAGTTATGAGAAAAGACCATTACCACACCTTTCCAATTTGGACCCTTTTTAAAATATCTTTGGGTGGGTAAAACTTCTGGATAGTATAACTACTTGCGGGTTTGCCCTTTTCGAGGGTTCATGGTGTTTATTTTTCGTAACTTATATTGGCGAGTACCACCGTAAGGATAAAGCTACTAGAAAAGACCATTACCACACCTTTCTAATTGAACCCTTTTTTAAAGATGTTTCGATTGGTAAAAGTTCGGGATAGTATAACTACTTGCTGGTTTGCCCTTTTCGAGGGTTCGTGGTGTTGATTCTTCATAATTTTTATTGGCCAATACCACCGTAAGTATAAAGCTACGAGAAAAGACCATGACGACACATTTCCAACGTCGACACTTTTTTAATGTTGTTTGGGTGGGTAAAACTTTGGGATAGTATAACTGCTTGCCGATTTGCCCTTTTCGTGTGTTCGTGGTGTTTATTCTTCGTAATTTTTATTCGCCATTACCACCGTAAGTATAAAGCTATGAGAAAAGAACATTACAACACATTTCCAATTTCGACCCTTTTTTAAAGATGTTTGGGTGTGTAAAACTTCAGGATAGTATAACTACTTGGGGATTTGCCCTTTTTGAGGTTTCGTAGTTCTTCATAATTTTTATTAGTCAATACCACCGTAATGACAAAGCTATGAGAAAACACCATTACAACACATTTCCAGTTTCAACCCTATTGGAAAGATGTTTGGAAGGGTAAAACTTCGGGATAGTATACCTACTTGCCGGTTTGCCATTTTCGAGAGTTCATGTGTTGATTCTTCGTAACTTTTATTGGCCACTACCACTGTAAGTATAAAGTTACGACAAAAGACCATTACAACACATTTCCAATTTCAACCCTTTTTTAAAGATGTTTGGATGTGTAAAACTTCGAGATAGTATAACTACTTGGCGGTTTGCCCTTTTTGTGGTTTCGTAGTGTTAATTCTTCGTAATTTTTATTGGTCAATACCACCGTAACGACAAAGCTATGAGAAAACACCATTACAACACATTTCCAGTTTCAACCCTGTTTGAAAGATGTTTCGAAGGGTAAAATTTTAGGATAGTATAACTACTTACTGATTTGCCCTTTTCGAGGGTTCGTGGTGTTGATTCTTCGTAACTTTTATTGGCCAATACCAACGTAAGTATAAAGCTACGAGAAAAGATCATGACAACACATTTCCAATTTCGACCCTTTTTTAAGATGATTGTCTGTGTCAAACTTCGAGATAGTATAACTACTTGCTGGTTTTCCCTTTTCGAGGGTTCGTGGTGTTTATTCTTCTTAATTTTTATTGTCCAATACCATCGTAAGGATAAAGTTATGAGAAAATATCATAACCACACCTTTCCAATTTGGACCCTTTTTTAAAGATATTTGGGTGGGTAAAATCTCGGGATAGTATAACTACTTGCGGTTTGCCCTTTTCGAGGGTTCGTGTTGTTGATTCTTTGTAACTTTTATTGGCCACTACCTCCATAAGCATAAAGTAACGAGAAAAGGCCATTACAACACATTTCCAATTTGGACCCTTTTTTAAAGATGTTTGGGTGGATAAAATCTCAGGATAGTATAACTACTTGCCGGTTTGCCCTTTTCGAGTGCTCGTGGTGTTGCTTCTTCGTAATTTTTATTGGTTAGTACCATCGTAAGCATAAAGCCACTTACAACACATTTCCAATTTCGAGCCATTTTTAAAGATGTTTGGGTGGGTAAAACTTCGGGATAGTGTAACTACTTGCCGGTTTGCCCTTTTCAAGGTCTCGTGGTGTTGATCCTTCGTGACTTTTATTGGCCACTACCACCGCAAGTATAAAGTAATGAGAAAAGGCCATTACAAACATTTCCAATTTCGACCCATTTTTAATGATGTTTGGGTGGGTAAAACTTCGGGATAGTGTAACTACATGCCGGTTTGCCTTTTTCGAGGGTTCGTGGTGTTGATTCTTCGTCACTTTTATTGGCCACTACCACCATAAGTATAAAGTAACGAGAAAAGGCCATTACAACACATTTCCAATTTCAACCCTTTTTTAAAGATGTTTCGGTGGGTAAAACCTCGGGATAGTATAACTACTTGCCGGTTTGCCCTTTTCGACTGCTCATGGTGTTACTTCTTCGTATTTTTTGTTGGCCAATACCACCGTAAGTATAAAGCTACGAGAAAAGACCATTACGACACATTTCCTATTTCGACCCTTTTTTAAAGATGTTGGGGTGGGTAAAACTTCGGGATGGTATAACGATTTGCCGGTTTGTCCTTTCCAAAGGTTCGTAGTATTGATTATTCGTAATTTTTATTGGCCAAAACCACCGTTATGATAAAGCTCCGAGAAAACACATATTCAACAAATTTCCAATTTCGAACCTTTTTTAAAGTTGTTTGGGTGGGTAAAATTTCGGGATAGTGTAACTACTTGCCGGTTTGGCCTTTTCGAGGGTTCATGGTGTTGATTCTTCATAACTTTTATTGGCTGATAACACCGTAACCATCAAGCTAAGAGAAAAGACCATTACATCATATTTCCAATTTCGACCATTTTTTAAAGGTATTTGGGTGGGTAAGACCTTGGGATAGTATAACTACTTGCCAGTTTGCCTTTTTCAAGGGTTCGTGGTGTTGTTTCTTTGTAAGTTTTATTGGGGAATACCACCAGAAGGATAAAGCTACGAGAAAACACCATGACAACACATTTCCAATGTTGAACTTTTTTTAAAGATGTTCGGGTGGGTAAAATGTCGTGGTGTTGATTCTTCTTAGCTTTTATTGGCCACAACCACCGTAAGTATAAAGTCACGAGACAAGACAATAACAAAACATTTACTGTTTCGACCCTTTTTTAAAGATGTTTGGGTGTGTAAAACCTCAGGATAGTATAACTACTAGCCGGTTTGGCCTTTTCGAGGGCTCGTGGTGTTGCTTCTTCGTAATTTTTATTGGCCAATACCACTGTAAGTATAAAGCTACGAGAATAGACCGTTACAACACATTTCCAATTTCGTCCCATTTTTAAAGATGTTTACGTGGGTAAAACTTTAGGATAGTGTAACTACTTGCCGGTTTGCCCTTTTCAAGGGTTCGTGGTGTTGATTCTTCGTAACTTTTATTGACCACTACTTCCGTAAGTATAAAGTAACGAGAAAAGGCCATTACAGCACATTTCCAATTTCGGTCCTTTTTAAAAGATGTTTGGGTGGGTAAAACCTCGAGAGAGTATAACTACTTACCGGTTTGTCCTTTCCAAGGGCTCGTGGTGTTGCTTCTTCGTAATTTTTATTGGCCAATACCACCATAAGTATAAAACTACTTACAACACATTTCCAATTTTGAACAATTTTTAAAGATGTTTGGATGGGTAAACCTTCGGGACAGTGTAACTACTTGCCGGTTTGCCCTTTTTAAGGGTTCGCGGTGTTGATGCTTCATAACTTTTATTGGCCACTACCACCGTAAGTATAAAGTAACGAGAAAAGGCCATTACAATACATTTCCAATTTCGACCCCTTTTTAAAGATGTTTGGGTGGGTAAAACCTCGAGAGAGTATAACTACTTGCCAGTTTGCCCTTTTCGATTGTTCGTGGTGTTGCTTCTTCGTATTTTTTATTAGCCAATACCACCATAAGTATATAGCTACAAGAAAAGACCATTACGACACATTTCCTATTTCGACCCTTTTTTAAGGATGTTGGGGTGGGTAAAACTTAGGGATAGTATAACTATTTTTCGGTTTCCCTTTTCGAGGGTTCGTAGTGTTGCTTCTTCGTAATTTTTATTGGCCAATACCACCGTAGCGATAAAGCTACGAGAAAACACATGTACAACACATTTCCAATTTCGTCCTTTTTTTAAAGATGTTTGGGTGGGTAAAACTTTGGGATAGTGTAACTACTTGCCGGTTTGCCCTTTTCGAGGGTTCGTGGTGTTGATTCTTCGTAATTTTTATTGGCCAATAATACCGTAACCATAAAGCTAAGAGAAAAGACAATTACAACACATTTCCAATTTCTGCCCCTTTTTAAATATGTTTAGGAGGGTAAAACTTTGGGATAGTATAACTACTTGCTGGTTTGTCCTTTTCGAGGGTTTCATGGTGTTGATTCTTCGTAATTATTATTGGCCAATACCTCCGTAAGTATAAAGAACACATTTCCAATTTCAACCTTTTTAAAAGATGTTTGGTTGGGTAAAATCTCGAGATAGTATAACTACTTGCTAGTTTACCCTTTTCGAGGGCTCGTGGTGTTGCTTCTTCGTAATTTTTATTGACCAACACCACCGTCAGTATAAAGCTACGAGAAAAGACCATTACAACACATTTCCAATTTCGACCCTTTTTTAAAGTTGTTTAGGTCGGTAAAACTTAGGGATAGTATAACTACTTGCCGGTTTGCCCTTTTTGAGGGATTGTGGTGTTGATTCTTCATAATTTTGATTGGCCAATACCACCGTAAGTCTAAAGCCACAACAAAAGACCATTACCACACATTTCCAATTTCGACCCTCTTTTAAAGACGTTTAGGTGGGTAAAACTTTGGGATAGTATAACTTTTTGCCGGTTTGCCCTTATCGAGGGTTCGTAGTGTTGATTTTTCGTAATTTTTATTGGCCAGTACCACCATATAAAGCTACGAGAAAACACAATTACAACACATTTCCAATTTCGACCCTTTTTTAAAGAAGTTTGGGTGGGTAAAACTTCGGGATAGTATAACTACTTGCTGGTTTGCCCTTTTTGAGGGTTCGTGGTTTTTGATTCTTTGTAACTTTTTTTGGCCAACAACACCGTAATCATAAAGCTAAGACAAAAGGCCATTACAAAAAATTTCCAATTTCGACCCTTTTTTAAAGATGTTTGGATGGGTAAAACTTCGAGAGAGTGTAACTACTTGCTGGTTTGCCCTTTTCGAGGGTTCGTGGTGTTGATTCTTCGTAACATTTATTGGCCAATAACACCGTAACCATAAAGCTAAGAGAAAAGACCAATACAACACTTTTCCAATTTCGACCCTTTTTTAAAGATGTTTGGGTCGGTAGAACTTTGGGATAGTATAACTACTTGCCAATTTGCCCTTTTCAAGGGTTCGTGGTGTTGATTTTTCGTAAGTTTTATAGGGCAATACAACCGTAAGGATAAAGCTAAGGTAAAACACCATTACAACGTTTTTCCAATTTCGAGCTTTTTTAAATGATATTTGGGTGGGTAAAACTTTGGGATAGTATAACTACATGCCGGTTTGGCCATTTTGAAGGTTCATGGTGTTGATTCTTTATAACTTTTATTGGCCACCACCACCGTAAGTATAATGTTAGGAGACAAGCCATTTACAAAACATTTCCAGTTTCGACCTTTTTTTAAAGATGTTTGGTTTGGTAAAACCTCTGGATAGTATAACTACTTGCCGGTTTGCCCTTTTCGAGGGCTCATGGTGTTGCTTCTTCTTAATTTTTATTGGCTAATACCACCGTAAGTATAAAGCTACGAGAAAAGACCATTACAACACATTTCCAATTTCGAACCATTTTCAAATATGTTTGGGTGGGTAAAACTTGGGGATAACGTAACTAGTTGCCGGTTTGCCCTTTTCGAAGGTTCAGGGTGTTGATTCTTCGTAACTTTTATTTCCCACTACCACCGGAAGTATAAAATAATGAGAAAAGGCCAGTACAACACATTTCCAATTTCGACCCTTTTTTAAGGATGTTTGGGTGGGTAAAACCTCGAGATTGTATAACTACTAGCCAGTTTGCCCTTTTCGACTGCTCGTGGTGTTGCTTCTTCGTATGTTTAATTGGCCAATACCACCGTAAGTATAAAGCTACGAGAAATGACCATTACGACACATTTCCTATTTCGACCTTTTTTAAAGATGTTGGGTTGGGTAAAACTTCGGGATAGTATAACTTTTTGCTAGTTTGCCCTTTTCGAGGGTTCGTCGTGTTGATTCTTCATAATTTTTATTGGCCAACACCACCGTAACGATAAAGCTGCGAGAAAACACATGTACAACACATTTCCAATTTCGACCCATTTTTAAAGATGTTTGGTTCGGTAAAATTTCGGGATAATGTAACTACTTGCCGATTTGCCCTTGTCGAGGTTTCGTGGTGTTGATTCTTCGTAACTTTTATTGGCCACTACCACCGTAAGTATAAAGTAACGAGAAAAGGCCATTACAACATATTTCCAATTTCGACCCTTTTTTAAAGATGTTTGGGTGGGTAAAACCTCGGGAAAGTATAACTACTTGCCGGTTTGCCCTTTTCGACTACTCATGGTATTGCTTCTTCATTTTTTTTATAGGCCAATACCACCGTAAGTATAAAGCTATGAGAAAATTCCATTACAACACATTTCCAATTTCGACCCATTTTTAATGATGTTTGGGTGGGTAAAACTTCGGGATAGTTTAACTACTTGCCAGTTTTCTCTTTTCAAGGGTTCGTGGTGTTGATTCTTCGTTACTTTTATTGGCCAATAACATCGTAACCATAAAGCTAAGAGAAAAGACCATTACAACATTTTTCCGATTTCGACCCTTTTTTAAAGATGTGTGGGTCAGTAGAACTTTGCGATAGTATAACTACTTGCCAGTTTGCCCTTTTCAAGGGTTTGTGGTGTTGATTCTTCGTAAGTTTTATAGGGCAATACCATCATAAGGATAAAGCTACGGTAAAACACCATTACAACGTTTTTCCAATTTCGAGGTTTTTTAAAAGATATTTGAGTGGGTAAAACTTCGGGATAGTATAACTACATGCCGGTTTGGCCATTTTGAAGGTTCGTGGTGTTGATTCTTCTTAACCTTTATTGGCCACCACCACCGTAAGTATAAAGTTACGAGACAAGACATTTACAAAACATTTCCAGTTTCGACCCTTTTTTACAGATGTTTGATTGGGTAAAACCTCGAGATAGTATAACTACTTGCCGGTTTGCCCTTTTTGAGGGCTCGTGGTATTGCTTCTTCGTAATTTTTATTGGCCAGTAGCACTGTAAGTATAAAGCTACGAGAAAAGACAAATACAACACATTTCCAATTTCAACCCATTTTTAAAGATGTTTGGGTGGGTAAAACTTCGGGATAGTATAACTACTTGCCGGTTTGGCCATTTTGAAGGTTCGTGGTGTTGATTCTTCTTAACCTTTATTGGCCACCACCACTATAAGTGTAAAGTTACGAGACAAGACATTTACAAAACACTTCCAGTTTCGACCCTTTTTTATAGATGTTTGATTAGGTAAAACCTTGGAATAGTATAACTACTTGTCGGTTTGCCCTTTTTGAGGGCTCGTGGTATTGCTTCTTCGTAATTTTTATTGGCCAATAGCACTGTAAGTATAAAGCTACGAGAAAAGACAAATACAACACATTTCCAATTTCGACCCATTTTCAAAGATGTTTGGTTGGGTAAAACTTCGAGATAATGTAACTACTTGCCGGTTTGCCCTTTTCGAAGGTTCGTGGTGTTGCTCTTCGTAACTTTTATTGGCCACTACCACCGTAAGTATCAAGTAACAAGAAAAGGCCAGTACAGCACATTTCCAATTTCGACCCTTTTTAAGGATGTTTGGGTGGGTAAAACCTCGGGATAGTTTAACTACTTGCCGGTTTGCCCTTTTCGACTGCTCGTGGTGTTGCTTCTTCGTATTTTTTATTGGCCAATACCACCGTAAGTGTAAAGCTTCGAGAAAAGACCATGATGACACATTTCCTATTTCGACCCTTTTTTTAATATATTAGGTGGGTAAAACTTCGGAATAGTATGACTTTTTGCCGGTTTGCCCTTTTTGAGGGTTCGTAGTGTTGATTCTTCATAATTTTTATTGGCCAACACCACCATAACGATAAAGGTGCGAGAAAACTAATGTACAACACATTTCCAATTTCGCCCTATTTTTAAAGATGTTTAGGTGAGTAAAACATCGGGATAGTGTAACTACTTGCCGGTTTGCCCTTGTCGAGGTTTTGTGGTGTTGATTCTTCTTAACTTTTATTGGCCACTACCACCGTAAGTATAAAGTAGCGAGAAAAGGCCATTACAACACATTTCCAATTTCGACCCTTTTTTAAAGATGTTTGGGTGGGTAAAACCTCGGGATAGTGTAACTACTTGCCGGTTTGCCCTTTTCGACTACTCGTGGTGTTGCTTCTTCTTCTTTTTTATAGGCCAATACCACCGTAACTATAAAGCTATGAGAAAAAGCCATTACAACACATTTCCAATTTCAAACAATTTTTAAAGATGTTTGGGTGGGTAAAACTTTGGAATAGTGTAACTACTTGCCGGTTTTCCCTTTTCGAGGGTTCGTGGTGTTGATTTTTCATAACTTTTATTGGCCACTACCACCGTAAGTATAAAGTAATGAGAAAAGGCCATTACAACACATTTCCAATTTCAACCCTTTTTTAAAGCTGTTTGGGTGGGTAGAACTTTCGGATAGTACAACTACTTGCCTGTTTGCCCTTTTCGAGGGTTCGTGGAGTTGATTCTTCGTAATTTTTATTGGCCAATACCACCGTAAGAATAACAAACACATTTCCAATTTCAACCTTTTTTAAAGATGTTTGGGTGTGTAAAACGTCGGGAAAGTATAACTACTTGCCAGTTTGCCCTTTTTGAGCGCTCATGGTGTTGCTTCTTCGTAATTTTTTTTTACCAACACCACCGTAAGTATAAAGCTACAAGAAAAGACCATTACCACACATTTCCAATTTCAACCCTTTTTTACAGATGTTTAGGAGGGTAAAATTACGGGATAGTATAACTTTTTGCCGGTTTGCCCTTTTTGAGGGTTCGTAGTGTTGATTCTTCATAATTTTTATTGGCCAATACAACCGCATATACAGCTACGAGAAAACACAATTACAACACATTTCCAATTTCAACCCTTTTTTAAAGAAATTTGGGTGGGTAAAACTTCGAGATGGTATAACTACCTGCTGGTTTGCACTTTTCGAGGGTTCGGGGTGTTGATTCTTTGTAACTTTTTTTGGCCAATAACACTGCAATCATAAAGCTAAGAGGAAAGATCATTACAACACATTTCTAATTTGGACCCTTTTTTTAAAGATGTTTGGGTGGGTAAAACTTCGGGATAGTGTAACTACTTGCCGGTTTGCCTTTTTCTAGGATTCGTGGTGTTGATTCTTTGTAACTTTTATTGGCCAATAACACCGTAACCATAAAGCTAAGAGAAAAGACAATTACAACACATTTCCAATTTCGACCCTTTTTTAAAAATGTTTGGGTGGGTAAAACTTTGGAATAGTATAACTACTTGCCAATTTGCCCTTTTCGAGGGTTCGTGGTGTTGATTACTCGTAAGTTTTATTGGGCAATACCACCGTCAGGATAAAGCTATAGAAAAACGCCATTGCAACACATTTCCAATTTCAAGCCTTTTTAAAAGATATTTGGGTGGGTAAAACTTCGGGATAGTATAACTACATGCCGATTTGGCTTTTTTGAAGGTTCGTGGTGTTGATTCTTCTTAACTTTTATTGGCCACCACCACCGTAAGTATAAAGTTACGAGACAAGACAATTACAAAACAATTCCAGTTTCAACCCTTTTTTAAAGATGTTTGGGTGGGTAAAACCTCGGGCTAGTATAACTACTTGCCGGTTTGCCCTTTTCGAGGGCTCGTGGTGTTGCTTCTTCGTAATTTTTATTGGCCAATATCACCGTATGTATAAAGCTACGAGAAAAGACAATTACAAGACATTTCCAATTTTGACCCATTTTTAAAGATGTTTGGGTGGATAAAACTTTGGGATAGTGTAACTACATGTCGGTTTGCCCATTTTAAGGATTCGTGGTGTTGATTGTTCGTAACTTTTATTGGCCACTACCACCGTAAGTATAAAGTAACGAGAAAAGGCCATTACAACACATTTCCAATTTCAACCCATTTTAAAAGATGTTTAGGTGGGTAAAACCTCGGGATAGTATAACTTCTTGCCGGTTTGCCCATTTTGACTACTTGTCCTATTGCTTCTTCGTATTTTATATTGGCCAATACCACCGTAAGTATAAAGCTACAAGAAAAGACCATTGCGACACATTTCCTATTTCAACCCTTTTTTAAAGATGTTGGGGTGGGTAAAAGTTCAGGATAGTATAACTATTTCCCGATTTGCCCTTTTCGAGGTTTTGGAGTGTTAGTTCTTCATAATTTTTATTGGCCAATACCACCGTAACGATAAAGCTACGAGAAAACACATGTCCAACACATTTCCAATTTTGACCCTTTTTTAAGGATGTTTGGGTTGGTAAAACTTCGGGATAGTGTGACTACTTGCCGGTTTGCCATTTTCGAGGGTTCGTGGTGTTCATTCTTCGTAAAATTTATTGGCCAATAACACCGTAACCATAAAGCTAAGAGAAAAGACCATTACAAGACATTTCCAATTTCGATCCCTTTTTAAAGATGTTTGGGTGGGTAAAACTTTAGGATAGTATAACTACTTGCCGGTTTGCCCTTTTCGAGGGTTCATGGTGTTGATTCTTTGTAATTTTTATTGGCCAATACCACCGTAATGATAAAGCTACGAGAAATGACCATTACAACACATTTCCAATTTGGACCCTTTTTTAAAGATGTTTGGGTGTGTAAAACTTTCGGGATAGTATAGCTACTTACCGGTTTGCCCTTTTCGAGGGTTCGTGGTGTTGATTCTTCGTAAGTCTTATTGGCCAATGCCACCATAAGGATAAAGCTATGAGAAAACACCATTACAACACATTTCCAATTTCGAGCATTTTTTTAATAAGTTTGGGATGGTGAAACTTCGAGATAGTATAACTACTTGCCGGTTTGCCATTTTAGAGGGTTCGTGGTGTTGATTTCTCGTCTCTTTTATTGGCCAATACCACCATAAGCATAAAGCTACGAGAAAAGACTATTACAACACATTTTCAATGTCGACCCTCTTTTTAAGTTGTTTGGGTGGTAAAACTTCGAAATGATATAACTACTTGCCGGTTTGCCCCTTTCAAGGGTTCATGGTGTTGATTCTTCATAATTTTTATTGGTCAATACCACCGTAAGTATGAAGCTACGAGAAAAGACCATTACAACACATTTCCAATTTCGACCATTTTTTAAAGATGTTTGGGTGGGTAAAATTTGGGGATAGTATAACTATTTGCCGGTTTACCCTTTCCGAGGGTTCGTGATGTTTATTCTTCATAATTTTTATTGGCCAATACCACCATAACAATAAAGCTACAAGAAAACACACTTACAACACATTTCCAATTTCGACCCGTTTTTAATGATGTTTGGGTGGGTAGAATTTCGGGATAGTATAACTACTTGCCGGTTTGCTCTTTTCGAAGGTTCGTGGTGTTCATTCTTCGTAACTTTTATTGACCAATAACACCGTAAGCACAAAGCTAAGAGAAAAGTCCATTACAACACATTTCCAATTTCGACCCTTTTTTAAGGATGTTTGGATTGGTAAAACTTCGGGATAGTATAACTACTTGCCTGTTTGGCCTTCTCGAGGGGTCGTGGTGTTGATTGTTCATAACTTTTATTGGCCAATTCCACCGTAAGGTTAAAGCCACCACAAAAGACCATTACAACACATATCCAATTTCTACCCTTTTTTAAAGATGTTTGGGTGGGTAAATCTTCGAGATGGTATAACTACATGCCAGTTTTCCATGTTCGAGGGTTCGTGGTGTTGATTCTTCGTAACTTTTATCGGCCAATGTCACCATCAGGATAAGATACGCAAAAGACCATGACAACACATTTCCAATTCCGACCCTTTTTTTAAAGATGTTATGGTTGGTAAAACGTAGGGATAGTACAACTACTGGCCGGTTTGACCTTTTCCAGGGTTCGTGGTGTTGATTCTTCCTAATTTTTATTGGCCAATAACCCCGTCAGTATAAAGCTACAAGAAAAGGCCATTACAACACATTTCCAATTTCGACCCTTTTTAAAAGATATTTGGGTGGGTAAAACTTCAGGATAGTATAACTACTTGCCGGTTTGCCCCTTTCGAGGTTTCGTGGTGTTGATTCTTCGTAACTTTTATTGACCTATAACACCGTAAGCATAAAGCTAAGAGAAAAGACCATTACAACACATTTCCAATTTCGACCCTTTTTTAAAAATGTTACTGTGGGTAAAACTTCGGGATAGTATAACTACTTGCCGGTTTGCCCTTTTTGAGGGTTTGTGGTGTTGATTCTTCGTAATTTTTATTGGCCAATACCACCGTAAGTATAAAGCTACGAGAAAAGACCATTACAACACATTTCCAATTTGGACCCTTTTTTTAAGATGTTTGGATGTGTAAAACTTCGGGATAGTATAACTACTTACCGGTTTTCCCTTTTCGAGGGTTCGTGGTGTTGATTCTTCATAAGTTTTATAGATCAATAGCACCGTAAGGATAAAGCTACGAGAAAACACCATGACCACACATTTCCAATTTCGAGCATTTTTTTAAAGAAGTTTGGATTGGTGAAACCTCGGGGTAGTATAACTACTTGCCAGTTTGCCCTTTTCGAGGGCTCATGGTGTTGCTTCTACGTAATTTTTATTGGCTAGTACCACCGTAAGTATAAAGCTACGAGAAAAGACTATTAACACACGTTTCCAATTTCAACCCTTATTAAAAGATGTTTGGGTGGGTAAAACTTCGGGATAGTATAACTATTTGCTGGTTTGCCCTTTTCGAGGGTTCATAGTGTTGATTCTTCATAATTTTTATTGGCCAATACCACTGTAACGATAAAGCTACAAGAAAACACAATTACAACACATTTCCAATTTCGACTCTTTTTTAAAGATGTTTTCATGGGTAAAACATCTGGACAATATAACTACTTGCTGATTTGCCCTTTTCGAGGGTTCGTGATGTGGATTCTTCGTAACTTTTATTGGCCAATGACACCATAATCATAAAGCTAAGAGAAAAGACTGTTACAACACATTTCCAATTTCAACCCTTTTTTAAAGATGTTTGGGTGGGTAAAACTTTGGGATGGTATAACTACTTGTTGGTTTGCCCTTTTCGAGTGTTCGTGGTGTTGATTCTACATAATTTTTATTGGCCAATATCACCGAACGTATAAAGCTATGAGAAAAGACCATTACAAGACATTTCCAATTTCGACCCTTTTTTTAAGATGTTTGGGTGGGTAAAATTTCAGGATAATATAACTACTTGCCGGTTTGCCCTTTTCGAGGGTTCGTGGTGTTGATTCTTCATAACTTTTATTGGCCACTACCACCGCAAGTGTAAGGTAACGAGAAAAGACCATTACAACGCATTTCCAATTTCGACTCTTTTTAAAAAATGTTTGGGTGGGTAAAACCTCGGGATAGTATAACTACTTGCCGGTTTGCCCTTTTCGAGGGTTCGTGGTGATAATTCTTCATAATTCTTATTGGCCAATACCACCGTAAGTATAAAGCTACGAGAAAAGACAATTACAACACATTTCCAATTTCTACCCTTTTTTAAAGATGTTTGGGTGAGTAAAACTTCAAGATAATATAACTACTTGCTAGTTTGTCCTTTTCGAGAGGTCTTTGTGTTGATTCTTCCTAAGTTTTGTTGGCCAATACCACCGTAACGATAAAGCTATGAGAAAACACAATTCCAACACATTTCGAATTTCCACCCTTTTTTAAAGAAGTTTGGGTGGGTAAAACTTCGGGATAGCATAACTACTTGCCGGTTTGCCCTTTTCGAGGGTTCGTGGAGTTGATTCTTGGTAATTTTTATTGGCCAATACCACCATAAGTATAAAGCTACGAGAAAAGACCATTACAGGACATTTCCAATTTCTACCCTTTTTTAAAGATGTTTGGGTGGGGAAAATTTTGGGATAGTACAACTACTTGCCGGTTTGCCCTTTTCGAGGGTTCGTGGTGTTGATACTTCATAACTTTTATTGGCCAATAACACCGTAAACATAAAGCTAAGAGAAAAGACCATTACAACACATTTCCAATTTCGATCCTTTTTAAAGAAGTTTAGGTGGGTAAAACTTTGGGATGGTATAACTACTTGCCGGTTTGCCCTTTTCGAGGGTTCGTAGTGTTGATTCTTCATAATTTTTATTGGCCAATACCTCCGTAAGTATAAAGAACACATTTCCAATTTCGACCCTTTTTTAAAGATGTTTGGGTGGGTAAAACCTCGGGATAGTACAACTACTTGCCGGTTTGCCCTTTTCGAGGGCTCATGGTGTTCCTTCTTCGTAATTTTTATTGACCAATACCATCGTAAGTGTAAACCTTCGAACAAAGACCATTACAACGCATTTCCAATTTCGACGCTTTTTTATAGTTGTTTAGGTGGGAAAAACTTCAAGACGGTATAACTACTTGCCGGTTTGCCCGTTTCGAGGGTTCGTAGTGTTGATTCTTTATAACTTTATTGGCCAATACCACCGTAAGGATAAAGCTACGAGAAAAGACAATTACAACACATTTCAAATGTTGACTCTTTTTTAAAGTTGTTTGGGTGGGTAAAAATTCGGGTTAGTCTAAGTACTTGCCGGTTTGCTCTTTTCTAGAGGTCTTGGTGCTGATTCTTCATAACTTTTATTCGCCAATACCACCGTAACGATAAAGCTACAAGAAAACACAATTCCAAAACATTTCCAATTTCAACCATTTTTTAAAGAAGTTTGGGTGTGTAAAACTTCGGGATAGTATAACTACTTGCCAGTTTACCTTTTTCGAGGGTTCGTGGAGTTGATTCTTCGTAATTTTTATTGGCCAATACCACCATAAGTATAGAGCTACAAGAAAAGACGATTACAAGACATTTCCAATTTCTACCCTTTTTTTAAGATGTTTGGGTGGGTAAAACTTCGGGATAGTATAACTACTTGCCAGTTGCCCTTTACGAGGGTTCATGGTGTTGATTCATCGTAACTTTTGTTGGCCAATAACACCGTAACCATAAAGCTAAGAGAAAAGACCATTACAACACATTTCCAATTTCGATCCTTTTTTAAAGATGTTTGGGTGGGTAAAACTTTGGGATACGATAACTACTTGCCGGTTTCCCCTTTTCGAGGGTTCGTGGAGTTGATTTTTCGTAACTTTTATTGGCCAATAACACCGTAACCATAAAGCTAAGAGAAAAGACCATTACAACACATTTCCAATTTCGACCCTTTTTTAAAGATGTTTGGGTGGGTAAAACTTGGGGATAGTAAAACTACTTGCCGGTTTGACCTTTTCGAGGGTTCATGGTGTTGATTCTTCATAATTTTTATTAGCCAACACCACGATAAATATAAAGCTACGAGAAAAGACCATTACAAGACATTTCTAATTTCTACCCTTTTTTTAAGATGTTTGGGTGGGTAAAACTTCGGGATAGTTTAACTACTTGCCGGTTTGCCCTTTTCGAGAGGTCTTGGTGTTGATGTTTCGTAAGTTTTATTGGCCAAGACCACCATAAGGATAAAGCTACAAGAAAACACCATTACCACACATTTGCAATTTCGAGCATTTTTTATAGAAGTTTGGATTGGTGAAACTTCGGGATAGTATAACTACTTGCCGGTTTACTTTTTTTCGAGGGTTCGTGGTGCTGATTTCTCATAACTTTTATTGGCCTATAACACTGTAAGCATAAAGCTAAGAGAAAAGACCATTACAACACATTTCCAATTTCGACCTTTTTTTAAAAATGTTTCTGTGGGTAAAACTTCGGGATAGTATAACTACTTGCCGGTTTGCCCTTTTCGAGTTTTCGTGGTGTTGATTCTTCGTAATTTTTATTGGCCAATACCACCGTAAGTATAAAGCTACGAGAAAAGACCATTACAGCACATTTCCAATTTGGACCCTTTTTTAAAGATGTTTGGGTGTGTAAAACTTCGGGATAGTATAACCACTTACCGGTTTTCCCTTTTCGAGGGTTTGTGGTGTTGATTCTTCGTAAGTTTTATTGGCCAATGCCACCCTAAGGATAGTCTAACTACTTGCCGATTTGCCCTTTTAGAGGGTTCGTGGTGTTGATTTCTCATAACTTTTATTGGCCAATACCACCGTAAGCATAAAGCTACGAGAAAAGACTATTACAACACATTTTCAATGTCGACCCTTTTTTTAAGTTGTTTGGGTGGTAAAACTTCGAAATGGTATAACTACTTGCCGGTTTGCCCTTTTCGAGGGTTCGTGGTGTTGATTCTTCGTAATTTTTATTGGTCAATACCACCGTAAGTATGAAGCTACGAGAAAAGACCATTACAACACATTTCCAATTTCGACCCTTTTTTAAAGATGTTTGGGTGGGTAAAATTTTGGGATAGTATAACTATTTGCCGGTTTACCCTTTTCGAGGGTTCATGATGTTTATTCTTCATAATTTTTATTGGCCAATACCACCGTAACAATAAAGCTACGAGAAAACACACTTACAACACATTTCCAATTTTGACCCTTTTTTAATGATGTTTGGATGGGTAGAACTTCGGGATAGTATAACTACTTGCCGGTTTTCCCTTTTCGAAGGTTCGTGGTGTTGATTCTTCGTAACTTTTATTGATCAATAACACCGTAAGCACAAAGATAAGAGAAAAGACCATTACAACACATTTCCAATTTCGACCCTTTTTTAAGGATGTTTGGATTGGTAAAACTTCGGGATAGAATAACTACTTGCCGGTTTGGCCTTTTCGAGGGTTCGTGGTGTTGATTTTTCGCAACTTTTATTGGCCAATTCCACCGTAAGGTTAAAGCCACCACAAAAGACCATTACAACACATTTCCAATTTCTACCCTTTTTTAAAGATGTTTGGGTGGGTAAATCTTCGAGATGGTATAACTACATGCCGGTTTTCCCCTTTCGAGGGTTCGTGGTATTGATTCTTCGTAACTTTTATTGGCCAATGCCACCGTCAAGATAAAGATACGCAAAAGACCATGACAACACATTTCCAATTTCGATCCTTTTTTAAAGATGTTATGGTTGGTAAAACGTCGGGATAGTATAACTACTGACCGGTTTCACCTTTTCCAGGGTTCGTGGTGTTGATTCTTCCTAATTTTTATTGGCCAATAACCCCGCAAGTATAAAGCTACAAGAAAAGGCCATTACAACACATTTCCAATTTCGACCCTTTTTAAAAGATGTTTGGGTGGGTAAAACTTCGGGATAGTATAACTACTTGCCGGTTTGCCCTTTTCGAGGTTTCGTGGTGTTGATTCTTCGTAACTTTTATTGACCTATAACACCGTAAGCATAAAGCTAAGAGAAAAGACCATTACAACACATTTCCAATTTCGACCCTTTTTTAAAAATGTTTCTGTGGGTAAAACTTCGGGATAGTATGACTACTTTCCGGTTTACCCTTTTCGAGTTTTCGTGGTGTTGATTCTTCGTAACTTTTATTGACCTATAACATCGTAAGCATAAAGCTAAGAGAAAAGACCATTACAACACATTTCCAATTTCGACCCTTTTTTAAAAATGTTACTGTGGGTAAAACTTCGGGATAGTATAACTACTTGCCGGTTTGCCCTTTTCGAGGGTTTGTGGTGTTGATTCTTCGTAATTTTTATTGGCCAATACCACCGTAAGTATAAAGCTACGAGAAAAGACCATTGCAACACATTTCCAATTTGGACCCTTTTTTAAAGATGTATGGGTGTGTAAAACTTCGGGATAGTATAACTACTTATCGGTTTTCCCTTTCGAGGGTTCGTGGTGTTGATTCTTCGTAAGTTTTATTGGTCAATACCACCGTAAGGATAAAGCTACGAGAAAACACCATGACTACTCATTTCCAATTTCGAGCATTTTTTAAAGAAGCTTGGATTGGTGAAACCTCGGGGTAGTATAACTACTTGCCAATTTGCCCTTTTCGAGGGCTCTTATTGTTGATTCTTCGTAATTTTTATTGGCCGATACCACTGTAACGATAAAGCTACAAGAAAACACAATTACAACACATTTCCATTTTCGACCCTTTTTTAAAGATGTTTTCGTGGGTAAAACATCGGAACAGTATAACTACTTGCCGATTTGCCCTTTTCGAGGGTTCGTGAAGTGGATTCTTCATAACTTTTATTGGCCAATGACACCGTAATCATAAAGCTAAGAGAAAAGACTGTTACAACACATTTCCAATTTCGACCCTTTTTTAAAGATGTTTGGGTGGGTAAAACTTTGGGATAGTATAACTACTTGCCGGTTTGCCCTTTTCGAGGGTTCGTAGTATTGATTCTTCATAAATTTGATTGGCCAATACCACCATAAGGATAAAGCTACGAGAAAAGACCATTGCAACATATTTCCAATTTCGACCCTTTCTTAAAGATGTTTGAGTGGGTAAAACTTCAGGATAGTATAACTACTTGCTGGTTTGCCCTTTTTTAGGGTTTGTGGTTTTGATTCTTCAATACTTTTGTTGGCCAATACCACCGTAAGGATAAAGCTACGAAAAAGGGCCATTACAACACATTTACAATTTCGACCCTTTTTTATAGATGTTTGGGTGGGTAAAACTTCGGGATAGTATAACTACTTACCGATGTACCCTTTTCTAGGGTTCGTGGTGTTTATTCTTCGTAACTTTTATTGGCCAATACCACTGTAAGGATAAAGTTACGAGAAAAGACAATTACCAAACTTTTCCAATTTGGACCCTTTTTTAAAGATGTTTGGGTGAGTAAAACTTCGGGATAGTATAACTACTTGCTGGTTTGCCCTTTTCGAGGGTTTGTAGTGTTGATTCTTCGTAACTTTTATTGACCAATACCACCGTAGGGATAAAGCTATGAGAAAAGACCATTACAACGCATTTCCAATTTCGGCCCTTTTTTAAAGATGTTTGGTGTTGTAAAACTTCGGGATAGTATAACTACTTGCTGGTTTGCCCTTTTCGAGGGTTCATGGTATTGATTCTTGGTAACTTTTATTGGCCAATACCACCGTAAGGATAAAGCTACAAGAAAAGACCATTACAACGCATTTCCAATTTCAGCCCTTTTTTAAAGATGTTTGGTTGTGTAAAACTTCGGGATAGTATAACTACTTGCTGTTTTGCCCTTTTTGAGGGTTCGTGGTGTTGATTATGTGTAACTTTTGTTGGCCAATAGCACCGTAAGGATAAAGTTACGAGAAAAGACCATTACAACACCTTTCCAATTTCAACCATTTTTTAAAGATGTTTAGTGGGTAAAACTTCGGGATAGTAAAGCTCCTTGCCAGTTTTCCCTTTTCGTGAGCTCGTGATGTTGATTCTACATAACTTTTATTGGCCAATATCACCGTAAGGATAAAGTTACGAGAAAAGGCCCTTACAACACCTTTCCAATTTCGCCTCTTTTTAAAAGATGTTTAGGTGGGCAAAACTTTGGGATAGTATAACTCCTTGCCGGTTCGCCCTTTTCGAGGGTTCGTGGTGTTGATTCTCCGTAACTTTTATTGACCAATACCACCGTAAGGATAAAGTTACGAGAAAAGATCATTACCACACCTTTCCAATTTCAGCCCTTTTTTAAAGATGTTTGGGTGGAGAGAACTTCGGGATAGTCTAACTCGTTGCCGTTTTTCCCATTTCGGGGGTTCATGGTGTTGATTCTTCACAACTTTTATTGGCCAATACCACCGTAAGGATAAAGTTACGAGAAAAGACCATTACCACACCTTTCCAATTTCAGCCCTTTTTTAAAGATGTTTGGGTGGAGAGAACTTCAGGACAGTCTAACTCGTTGCCGTTTTTCCCATTTCGGGGGGTTCGTGGTGTTGATTCTACGTAACTTTTATTGGCCAATACCACCATAAGGATAAAGTTACGAGAAAAGACCATTACAGCACCTTTCCAATTTCGACCTTTTTTTAAAGATGTTTAGGTGGATAAAACTTCAGGATAGTATAACTCCTTACCGGCTTTCCCTTTTCGAGGGCTCGTGGTGTTGATTCTGCATAATTTTTATTAGCCATTACCACCGTAAGGATAAAGTTACGGGATAAAGTTACGGGAAAAGACCCTTACAACAGCTTTCCAATTTTGACCCTTTTTTTCTTAAATGTTTGGTTGGGTAAAACTTCGAGATAATATAATTCCTTGCCTGTTTGCCCTTTTCGAGGGCTGGTGGTGTTGATTCTGCGTAACTTTTATTGGCCAATACTACCGTAAGGATAAAGTTAGGAGAAATGACCATTACCACACTTTTCCAATTCTGACCCTTTTTTAAAGATGTTTGGATGGGTAAAACTTCAGGATTGTATAACTCCTTGCCGGTTTGCCCTTTTCGAGAGCTCATGGTGTTAATTCTCCATAACTTTTATTGGCCAATACGATCGTAAGGGTAAAGTTACAAGAAAAGACCATTACCACACTTTTCCAATTTCGACCCTTTTTTAAAGATGTTTGGGTTGGGGAAAACTTCAGGATAGTCTAACTCGTTGCCGTTTTGCCCATTTTGGGAGTTCGTGGTGTTAATTCTGCGTAACTTTTATTGGCGAATACCATCGTATGGATAAAGTTACAAGAAAATAGCGTTACGACTCCTTTCCAATTTCGGCTCTTTTTTAAAGATGTTTGGGTGGGTAAAACGTCGAGACAATATAACTCACTGCCGTTTTGCCCTTTTGGAGGGTTTGTGGTGTTGATTCTGCGTAACTTTTGTTGGCCAATGCCACCGTAAGTATAGAGTTACGAGAAAAGACTATTACAACACCTTGCCAATTTCGGCCCTTTTTTAAAGATGGTTAGGTGTGTAAAACTTTGGGATGGTCTAACTCGTTGCCATTTTGCCTATTTCAAGGGTTCGTGGTATTGATTCTGCGTTACTTTTATTGGCCAATACCACCGTAAGGATAAAGTTATGAGAAGAGACCATTACAACATTTTTCCAATTTTGACCATTTTTTAAAGATGTTTGGGTGGGTAAAACTTCGGGATAGTATAACTCATTGCCATTTTTCCCATTTCGAGGGTTTGTAGTGTTGATTCTACATAACTTTTAGAGGCTAATACCACTGTAAGGACAAAGTTACGAAAAAAGATCATTAGAGGACCTTTCCAATATTAGTCTTTTTTAAAAGATTTTTGGGTGGGTAAAACTTCGAGATAGTATAACTCATTGCCGGTTTACCCTATTCAAGGGTTCGTGGTGTTGATTGTGTAAATTTTACTAGCCAAGACCACCGCAAGGATAAAGTTACGAGAAAAGACCATTACAACATAGTTCCAATTTCGGCCTTTTTTTAAAGATGTTTGGGTGAGTAGAAGTTCGGGATAGTATAACTCATTGTTGTTTTGCCCTTTTGAGGGTTCATGGTGGTGATTCTGCATAACTTTTATTGGCCAATGCCACCGTAAGGCTGCAGTTACGAGAAAAGACCATTACAACACCTTTCTAATTTCAACCATTTTTTAAAGATGTTTGGGTGGGTAATACTTTGGGATAGTCTAACTCGTTGCCGTTTTGCCCATTTCGAGGGTTCGTGGTGTTGATTCTGCGCAACTTTTTTTGCTAATGCCACCGTAAGAATAAAGTTACGAGATAGTATAACTCATTGCTGTTATGCCCTTTTCAAGGGTTCATGGTGTTAATTCTGCATAACTTTCCAAGCCTAATAACACCGCAACAAGAAGATTATGAGAAAAGACCATTACAACACCACTCCAATTTTGGCCCTGTTTAAAGATTTTTTTTGTGATTAAAATTTCGAGATAGTATAACTCATTACCGTTTTGCCCTTTTCAAGGATTCGTGGTGTTGATTCTACATAACTTTCCGTACCTATTAACACTACAACAAGAAGATTATGAGAAAATGCCATTACAACACTACTCCAATTTCGACCCTCTTTAAAGATTTTTGAGTGGGTAAAACTTCGTGATAGTATAACTCATTGCCGTTTTGCCCTTTTTGAGGATTCCTAGAGTTGATTCTGCATAACTTTCTGAGCCTAATAACACCGCAATAAGAATATTACGAGAAAACGCAATTAAAACATCTCTCCAATTTCGACTATTTTTTAAAGATGTTTGGATGGGTTAAATTTCAAGATAGTATAACTTAATGCCGTTTTACCTTTTTCAAGGGTTCATAATGTTGATTCTGCATAACTTTTCGAGCTGATAGCACCATAACAAGAAGATTACGAAAAATGACCATTACAGCACCTTTCCAATTTCGGCTGTTTTTTAAAGATATTTGGATGGTAAAACTTCGGAATAGTATAACTCATTCTTGTTTTGCCCTTTTCAAGGGTTCGTGGTGTTGATTCTACATATCTTTCCAAACTTGATAACACTGCTACTACAAAATTACGAGAAAATGCCATTACAACACGTCTCCAATTTTGCCTTTTTTTAAGATTTTGAGCCAATCAGGTGTCACGGCCTGTCAAACTGTGTCAGGTGGGATACAGAAAGAATATTCAGCCGATTCATTTCCAATGAGAACTAGACACACGTCCCATATCCGAAGGTGCATAAATAGCACGGGGCTAGCCCTTAGCCCATTCCTTGATCTACGAATGCCATGCATGTTGTATTACGATCTTAGGCCGATGGGACAGCCTTCAAAGGACAGCTTTAGTTTACTATGCTTTCTTTCGTACCCAAGGTATCCGAACCTGCTCAGTGCAAGCCTTCCATAGAGGCAAGTGAAGTTGGTGAGCCGTATGATGGGCAACTATCTCCTACGGTTCGGAGAGGAATCAGCTGTTAGTTAGTATGCTCTCAGTTTCGAGGTGAATCCTTTTACTCTATTTTATTATATCTGCTTAGCGAAAAAAAAAGTTTTTTGATGCACCTAGGACATGGATTCTATATGAACCAATGGATCATGATAAGTCCTTACTACTAGCAATGACTTGATAAGAGACTGGACTTTTGCCCTTTATTGATGGATCCCCATTTGTTAAGATAGAGCTTTCAAGGCTTTCAAAAAAAGTCGCTTTACTCAAATAATGATTTCAAACTGTTTTGGCAGGTCGAGCTCTAAAAGGGAAGACCAATGCCATTCTACTCTGGATAGAGAAGAGCCAGCCTAAAAGAAAGTCAAAGTCACGTTGTTACCTTTCTCAATGATATGTGGGGACATTGTTACTCTCATCCTGTGCAGCTTGCTCATTTGGATATATCCCTTGTTCTATGTTTATGTTCCTCTTGATGCAAAGCAATTTCATTTAAGAAAACTTGGATTTTGTCATACTTTCAGGTGAAGAGTGTAATGAACATGTTGGTACTGTACTAGAAAACATAGGGGACAGTGAAACAAACTATATGAATCTGGATCCTGCTTGTGGCCAAAATATTAGTGGGGAAGATGTTGATATTATAGAAGAGGGGCGTGAGGAAGATAGCGATGGCAGCGACGATTACTTTGCTAGCATCCAAAGATCAGCCTTTTTGGTTGAGGGGGAACCCAACTTTGATGCTGGGCCACCAGAAGATGGGCAAGAGTTTCTTAGGCGAGTCAGGTATATGTTGCTTATTCATCTTAGACATTAAATGTGTCCAATTCTCTTAACAGTGTTTGCTAGTTTTCCTTCCCAAACCTTTTTGTTCCAATTTCCAATACTATTTAGTGTTGAGTATGTCTTTAGTTCTTTATGGGCTCGGGCCAACGTTAGGGTTTGAAATCAGTATAAATATTCTTTTTCTCAAATTATTAGATTAAGAAAGTTGAGACAGAAAAAGAGTCTGAGAGTTTCGCACTACCTTTTGTAATCCCTGAATTTCTATTGTGGATTTTGCTTTTCCTCTCCCCGTGGTTTTTCCCGCAAAGGTTTTCCACGTAAATTTGTGTGTTCTTTATTCTTCTCAGTTTCAATTTCATTCTAGTTTCTGCATCTGTCATAACAATCTAGTATCAAAGTCGTAAGGATTTTTTTTTATCTTCTGGTTATGGCTTCAAGTTCAACAAAATTTGATATTGAGAAGTTTGATGGGAGCAGCAATTTCAACCTATGGCAAGTTCGTATGTTGGCCATTCTTACGCAACAAGGTTTGAAGAAAACTCTATTTGGGAAAGGGAAGAAATCGGAAAGCACATCAGATTAAACATGGGAAGAATTTTATGAAAATGCTTTGTCTACTATCTAGTTGTGTCTCACAAATGAAGTTCTGCAGGAGGTACTAGATCAAAAAATAGCTGCAGGTTTATGGACAAAATTGGAGAATATTTTTATGACAAAATCTCTCACCAATCAATTGAGGCACAAGCAACGACTCTTCACTCTTCGTATGGTTGAAGGTGCTTCTCTTAAGTCTCATATTTCTGAATTCAATGCTAGTATCTCTGAATTAAGAAGTATTGATGTTAAGATTGAAGATGAGGATCAAGCTCTCTTATTATTAGTCTCACTACCTCCCTCTTATAAGAATTTTAGAGAGACTATGATTGTTAATAGAGAAACTATCAAATTTGAAGATGCCGAGACTGGTCTTCTAAATAAGTAGAAACTTGATACAAAATTGACTTTTGAAGGCAATAATGTTCATGGGGCTGGTTTAGTTGCTAGAGGAAGGTCTATTGAGAGATCCAATAATGGCAGGAGCATGTCAAAATCAAAACATAGGGATCTGACTTGCAATTATTGTAAGTCTAAGGGGAATATCAAGATAAATTGTCTGAAACTGAAGGCAAAGCAACAACGAGAAAATAATCTAAATCTGCAAAATCAAGGGAATGTAAATCGACACAATGATTAGAATTACCACAATAGATAGAATCAGGGAAACCAAAATCCCGCTCAAGCTGGTGTTGCTGTTGAAGAAAAGGAAGAATGGTTATTAGTTGCAAATGATAAAGACAAATTCTTTTATAGTTGGATTCTTGATTCAGACTGTTCGTATCACATGTGTCCTAATCGTGATTGGTTCTCCACGTATAAGGAATATAATGATCGAATTATTTTAATGGAAATTAACGCTAAATGCAGAACAGTTGGGATTAGGACTGTCAGCATTAAGATGCACAACGGCATGAACAAAACCTTGGAAAATGTCAAACACGTTCTTGATCTGAAGAAGAACCTTATCTCTTTGGGTACACTTGATGCTAACGATTGTAAGTTTATAGTTGAAGGTGGAGTTATGAAAATTATGAGAGGTTCACTTTTGTTGATGAAAGGGTTAAAAATTGGCAGTTTGTATTAGTTGCAGGGCAATACAGTTATTGGTTCAGTTGCAGTTTTATCCTCTATGACATAATCAGACAACACTAAATTATGGCATATGAGATTATGCCATATGAGTATTAGAGGAATGGAGGAGCAGAGTAAGAGAGGTATTTTGTGTAGTCAAAAAATTGAAAAATTGAATTTCTGTGAACATTGTGTTTTCAAGAAACAGAAAAGGATCAGTTTCAAAATAGAAATTCATACAACAAAAGGCACTTTAGATTATATTCATTATGATCTTTAGGGGCCTGCAAAAGTTCCTTCGAAAGGCCTTGGTTCTAGGTATATACTTACTTTCATTGATGATTTTTCAAGGAAAGTTTGGATCTATTTTCTAAAACATAAGAGTGATATTTTTGCTACATTTAAGCAATGGAAAACATTGATTTAGAAGCAAACCGATAAGAAAATCAAGAGGCTAAGAATAGATAATGGGTTGGAATTTTGTGGAGGCAAATTTAATGAGTTCTACAAAATTGAAGGTATTGTGAGGTATCATACTACAGTGAATACACCACAGTAGAATGGTATTGCAGAACGCATGAACAGAACCTTATTAGAAAGGACTAGGTGCATGTTGTTTAACGTTGGTTTGGGTAAGGAGTTTTGGGCTAAGGCAGTTAATACTGCTTATTGGTTGATTAATCGTTCTCATTGCACATCTATTGAGTGCAAGACACCCGATGAGGTATGGTCAGTTAAACCTGCTGATTATTCTTCTCTTCGAATATTTGAATGTCTTGCATATACACATGTTAGTGAGGGGAAACTAGGGCCTAGAGCAAAAAAATGCATTTTTCTTAGTTATGCTTCGTGCTTATCATTAGCAGAGATGTCTGCTATGCTTCATCCTAGCAAGGAATCGATTGTTCCTCGTCAGGAAAATGTGAAAAGTGCCGTGGAAAAGGTGGAGTTTAAAGTAATTATTTCGCAATTAGTTCAATCATCTGCTGATAATATTGAAATTAAAGAACCTGAAGAAGAACAATATTCTATTACCAAAGATAGACCAAGAAGCACAGTAAAGCCTTCGCAGAAATATAATAACTTTGATTTTGATGCTTATGCTCTTTCAGTTGCAGAATCAATAGAATATATTGAGCCTAAAACCTACAAGGAAGCTGTCTCTTCAAAAAATTCAGTAAAGTGGTTAGTTGCTATGAATGAAGAGATGAAATCTCTCGAAAAGAACCAAACTTGGGACTTGTCGAGCCACCAAAAGGAAAGAAAATTGTGGGTTGTAAATGGGTTTTCAAAAGAAAGGAAGGTATTCCTGGAGTTGAAGACATCAGATTCAAAGCTCATCTAGTTGCTAAGAGCTATAGTTAGATAGAGGGAGTTGATTTTAATGATGTGTATTCACCTGTCGTTAAACACAACTCCATTCGAGTTTTTCTTGCGTCAGTTGCTATGCATGATTTAGAGTTGGAACAACTCGATGTGAAAACAGCTTTCTTGCATGGTGAACTTAAAGAGAAAACCTATATGTGTCAACTATAGGGTTTTTAATTTGAAGATAAGGAAGATCATGTTTGTCTATTGAAAAAATCTATATATTGCTTGAAGCAATCACCTAGATAGTGGTATAAAAGGTTTGATTCGTTTATCGTGCAACTTGGCTATTTTAGAAGCAAATATGATAGTTGTGTATATCTGCGCAAACTTTCAAATGGATTTTTTATTTATTAGTTATTATATGTTGATGGCATGTTAATTGCAACAAAAGATAAATATGATATACATAATTTGAAGACACAGTTGAGCGCTGAATTTGAGATGAAGGATTTAGGCACAGCGAAGAAAATCCTAGGCATGAAAATTTAGCGAGATCGAAAAAGGAAAAAAATTGTATCTTTTCCGAAAAAGTTACATTGAGAAGGTGTTAGATCGTTTTGGTATGAAAGATGCCAAACCAGTAAGTACTTCTCTTGCTGCTCATTTTAGATTATCAGATAGTTATGTCCACAAACAGATGATGAAATAAAATATATGTCACGTGTTCTATACTCTAGTGCAGTTGGTAGCCTTATGTATGTCATGGTTTGTACTCGACCTAATATTTCACATGCTGTCAGCGTGGTAAGTAGATATTTATCATGCCTAGGCAAAGTTCATTGGCAAGCTGTGAAGTGGATTTTGAGATATGTGAAAGGTACTTCTGATTTTGGTTTAGAGTTTGGGAAAACTGGTGACACTCTTACAGGATATGTCGATTCTGATTATGCTGGTGACCTTGATAAGAGGAAATCTCTGACTGGATATATTTTTACTATTAGAGGTTATGCGGTCAGTTGGAAAGCTACTTTACAGCATATAGTTGCTTTGTCTACTACAGAAGCATAGTATAGTAGATTTTGCTTCTTCTCTACCCGTGATTTTTCCTACAAGGATTTTTCACGTAAATCTGTGTGTTCTTTATTCTTCTCAGTTTCAATTTCGTTCTAGTTTCCACATCTGTCATAACATTTATTTATGTGGGGAGTGAATGACATAAACGTGAGTATGGTCGAGAGCGAAGGGTTACAAATGTCAGAGCTGGTCTTTGGATGCTAGCAACATATACCTAACTCACCTAAGAAATTCCTCTATGAGCTTTCTTCCTCCTTTGAAAACTGTGGTAAAAAGAACTCGCATACAGCAGATACCGAAAATATTGCCCTAATTGTCAAGCACAACCTCCACAACTAAAAGCAAAGACATAATGTCATAAACAACATTGACTATGAAATTACTTTTCCCTGCCTCTTATCCTTTTCGTTAAGGGCAAGGATAAATAAGTCACAGCACCAGCCTTTATGCACATTCAAATTTGTGTCAACTCAGCTTAAAGCCAAACTATCTCAACCTTGCATGTTTGGGACGACTTTGCTTTACACAATTTGCTTGTCTTCTTTGATGGTGTTGAAAGTTTAGACTTTTGATCAATATAGAACACCCGAAACCTTTAACAAGGTAAAGGCCACAAAGCAATCGACAAGGTACAGATATTGACGTGGCCCTTTAAACTCTTTCCATAATTTCTTAAAAACTAAAATGGTGCCCTTGTTTTGGCAAAAAAACAAAAAGAATTACTTTCCTAAGCCAATCTACATACGCCTATTTCAAGAGTTGAACTAAGCAGTGTCAAAGCAGGTTCATATAAATCTTTCAACCACATCAGATTCTGGTTCTCTCTATATTTCTGCTGAGTTTGAGCCAACGTGTTTAGCACTATCCCATGAAGCAAAACCACACTTGTCAAGCTTCTCATTTTGCTTTCTTCAGGGATCTCATATGTACTGGCATACTACGACGACATCAACCATAACATTTCAGGCTGCTATGCTTTTAGGCAGTCTTTGACGGAGTGTATTCCCTTCTCCTGTGAACAAGCAAATCCTTTTCTGCTAGCCTCAAGTGTAGAGGAAGAGCTGCTCCATTATGACCTAGAGGACACAAGTTCAAGTAACAACAATGCATTTCTTTAATGCCATAGCAAGAGTACTTTATATTTCACAAGCCTCCCCAGACACTTGAACACAAGAGCAAGCTCCATGATCTTTTACTCAACATTCTGTAGGAGATGCGATTCCTTGTTTCCCGAAGCTTTCATAAACTCAATTTTTCGTGGGTTGCCAACTATGCTCGTCTATAATATTTTGGATAGGGTGGTAGCTATTTCTTGCATGAAGATACTAGTCATCATGATGAAAAATTCTGATGCACATTTGACTGTGCCAAGGTGCTCTATTAAGGTTACATTACAACACCGAAAGGGCCAACCTTTTGCACCTCAAATATCTCTTTTAACTAAGTATAAGATGAAGCTGTCACTTACCAATCCACCCTCATCATCATCCAAGTCAGCAGATTTTGCTGTAGTATCTTGTGCTCCAACATGATCAATTACATAAGAAATCTGTACAATAGATTAAAAATGTACAACATTAGCAAAACTTCAGAAGAGAGGAAACAAAAATCAATGAACAATGAATAAAACAAAAGAAAACCATTTGAGCACAAAAAGGTTGAAGAAGGAAAGATCTGATTACATGAGACTACAAGCTTACCTTAAGAAAACGACCAGCAATTTCTAACTTCCCATTTACATTTTGAGCAGCCTTAGCATGTTCAAGCTGAGCAAACTGCAACAGATAATCAATCAACACATCAAGAATCTAAAAACAAGGGAACGACCACTAATTCAACCAAAAACATTTACAGACTTGAACAAACCCAAATCCTTTGCAGTGTCCAATCTCTGTATCAAAGGGCATGTTGGGTTTATTGTTTTAGAATATTAGCAAATTTGGGCTAAATATGTAATTGTACTAGGCTTAACCCTAAGCCTATAAGTACTTATCTTTTTATCTCAGATTTGCTGCTTTCTAGGCCGACGAGCCTAGCTTTGGTGCTGTCGCTGATTATTTAGCCCGAAGAGCCCTAAAAATCAACATCATCTAGTGGTAGTTCCTCAAGAATTGTAGTCGATTTCTGAGGCTCGAGTGTTATGAACTGCTATTATTGTTCTGAGTTTGGAGTAGCTGAATTAGTGTGGTGTTGCTAAATTTGAATTGAATTTGAAGTGGATGTTGGAATTTGGAGTGAGATATGTGATTATTGGCTGAATTGGAGTGGCTAAATTTATGTGTAGCTGCTGGTATCGCTGTTGACACTTGATTTTTGGTCCATTTTTAATTTTCTATAAAAAAAAATCATGAAAATCAAAGTTAGAAACCTTGGCCACGACCTAAGAACTAATTTTCTTAATTTTTTTGGATTTTTCGAATTTTCTTACACATTAAATGGAGTCAAAATTTGAAAAAATACCAAACAAGATTGGAAAAATATTTTTAAAAAATTCATTCATAGTATTTTTCTCCTAATTGTACTGTTACACTGTCAATTTTATAAAATTCCATTGGGAGTACACTTTTCCCCAATCTTGAGGGTGAATATATACCCTAATCGAACCAAAAATTCAATTGAAGTATTTCTAGTCTTTTTTTCACTTTGAGTCTTTCATGATATTTGACCTAGAGACTATCAATTGCACATTGGACAAGCCAATTTCACAATTTGGCATGAAATTCAATTTTCCCCAAAATTCGAGTACATTTTAGGCCATTTTAAGTACAATTTGGGGATTTCGATCAAAGAGGTGAAATAGACCGGAATCGAACCTTACTCTAAGTATAATCAGCCCTAAGAAACGCAATAGTGAAGTCAATTTCATGAGAACGGATATGAAAATCTTTGAATTTTGCAAAAATGAACTCGACCCGGTTCGAGAAATTTGGGGAAAATACATTTAGACACAATATTAAATCCAAATTTCTTCATGATTAGATCCTAAAAATGCTTTAGAATTATGGGGAATTTTCAATTTCATAAAAAAATAATAATAATAAATAGTAACGAATTTGAGCTTGAATTTTGGATTTGAACCAAATTGGGTCTGCCGGGTCAAATCGACCCAACCCAGAAGACCCGTTATTGTTTATCTTCTTCCCCAACTCAGCTGCGCGGGAAAAATAAAAATAAAAAAAATGAAAGAAAATAAAGGCCAGGTGGAGAGGGTTCTAGAAGGGGAATCAAATCCTTTAGGCCGGGGGGAGGTATAACGGATCGAGTTATCCGTTCGCCAGAGGGTGAGTTTTGCAGAAAAAAAATTGGGTGACCGAAGGGAGAGGAGAAAAACTCGGTTATCGAGAGGGAGGAATTCGTGAGAAGAGGGGCATCGTTCCCCTCATCGCCGGGCTCTGGCCGTCTACGCAGATTCAATCGCCAATGTTGTTCTGCAACTTGTCCTCGCCGGCGAACCAGTTTTGAGCCGAGAAGCTCACTTATCGGAGAAGGAAGTAGACTGAGAAGCAAACGAAGAACGATTGAGCAATGAGTGACGGGAAAGCAAGAGAAGAGGAAGAAAACACGAACGGAAGTTCGCATCCTCGCTGTCGCCGTCGTCTATCGCGGCAAGCCTTCCCACACCGGTCAACCAAGTAAACCATTCAACCCCACTTCTATCCCGTTTCGCCGAAATGATTAAATTCGATCTGTGATAGAATCATCCGAAACTAAATCATCTTGGGACTGAATGCTGTTGATTCGAAGTGTTTTATGCCTGGATTGTGCTATAAATCATGTCAAAATCGAGTCTGAAATACATTTTCCGAACTGCATATGACATGCTCGATGATTTGCTTAAAGGAAACTTCGAATCTGTTCTAGTATGATCGATCATTGAGTTGTATTAGATTTACGTTTGTTTCGTTAGTCGTTGAACTACGAACTGAACCTTCGATTTTTGTTGTGTTTTTATGGCATATCTTCATGATTCCCGGTCGTCGGTCATGGACGAGCGTCGATCGAAGTATTTTTCTGTTCGTCGGCGAGCTCACAGATGAAATCCGTCCATGTCAGTTCCCTATTCTCCTTTGCTTCCTGTGTTGATATGTGCAGGTTTAGAACGTTTGATTAGTCTGAGTTCAGATGCTTGATAAAATGCTGCTGTTTGCTTGAATGTTGATCGGGTTTTGTTCGCCAGAAAATAAATATTGGTCGCCATCGGTGGTTCTTTAATGGTCACGACTGGTTGGCGGTGAGGGTGAGTTGGTGGCCCGGTGTCGACGGTCGGAGGTGTTGTGCTTCGGTAAGCTCGTCGGTGGAAGGTCCAGTGAGCTCGAGATTGGAGATGGAAGCCTCGGTGCAGGGAGTGCTCGCAAAGAGGAAGACCGGAAAAAGAAAAGAAATAATAAAATAATAAAAATAGAAAATCAAAAGGATAATAAAAAATAGAAAATGATAAAAATAGTAAAATGGGCGGGGAGTTCTTGGGGGGAAGAATATGTTTCTT
>BCNH02000009.1:50378-68425 GCA_001662345.2 Metrosideros polymorpha var. glaberrima
TGATAATAGTAATAAATAATAAAAAATTCAAAAAATTCAAAAAATCGAAAAAATTCAAAAAATTCAGAAAAATTCAGAAAAATCAAATAAATAAATAAAAGCCTAATCTGGACTTTCAAGGTTCAGATTTGACCCATTTGGACCAGATTCCTCGACATGGTCCGAATCCCAAAAAAAAAACTTTGAAAAATGAAATTCAAATCAAATAAGCCATTAGGGCTTTACAATAGAATTTTGGATGCATTTTATTTGTAGAGACGAAACATAGGATGTTGATTGTGCGTTTTCAATTCGATTTCACTTGATTGCGCATTTAATACATTGATAGTTATTTGCTTTCTTAGCCCGGTTAGGATAGAGTGTTAAAAAAAAGATTATTTGGACATTTTAGTTGATAATTGGTCAAGTTTAGGTATCGAAAGGGCATTAGTTGGATAACTAGTATAACCAAGTCCCCGAACCTAGAAAATCTCTAGTTGCTCAAAAATTCGAGGTGATATTCTCGTCTCGATCGGTTTGTAGCCGATCCTAAATAGGCTAGTGGCAACTCTGAAACTACGAATAGAAATTTTGAAAATTTTTAGAGGCGGTCACGACAGACTGGCAACTCCGCTAGGGATACTTAGGGGACTTAGGCCTAGTATACTCGATCAATTATCAACTAAATGTCCAAATAATCTCGCTTGTTACTTAACTCGATTTTTGTGACAGGTGCATACATGAACCTCCAAGTATGTCCGCTAATAAACGTGTTAAATGTTGACGCAGGTTGGGAGATATAAAAGGAGTAGTGAATGAAAACCCTTTATTTTGCAGGTGGTGTTAGGAATGCTTGTTTATGTGTGTGATATTGAAGTGCTGATTGATATAAATTATCATGCATGATTTTAAGAGTTTTAACATGACACTTATCACACGCATCTTGCGGCTAAAATCCCGGCTGCGCCTTAGGAACCCTATTATGAGGTGTTAGATATGGAGAGGACTATTGGCCGATTGCCAATGGGACAATCCTATCTGACCCCGCTCATTGAAGCGAAGTAATATCCTACACCTCCTTTTGGGCCGATTGCCCATTAGAGTGGGATCCCTTACTTTGTGGATTGAAGATGTTGAGCCTTTAGCACGCTCCCTATCCTTAGGTGTCGACACCTCACTGGTTCATATACATGTCTATGTACCCAAAAAGAAATCAATCAAACGAAACCAAAACAAAAAAATCTCTCTCGATACCATTGTGAGTATGATTGTATTCTTACTTTCTTTCCTTTATGTCTTTCATTTCAGCAATTTATTTTCAAAAATAAACAAGTTGGTGATTAACCTAAATCCCCCTATAAGAAAGATTAGATGGCACCTCTAGACTAGGATCTAGTTCATATCACTGAGTTCATACACCAACATGAGATTTTGGACCGACGATTGACCCAGTTTGAAGAGGCTAGTTTCTCTCTATATGGAATCTTGATGGTAGCACGGCGCCACCGTTTCACTTATGCCAAGAAAAACAAGAATCCAGCGCCAATCACCTTGAAGAAGAAGCCGTCCGAGCGCAAACCGAAGACTACCAAGGTGCTGTCGTCATTGAGCACCTCGGTTTTGATTCTCGAAGTCAATGTCTCGACCACCGAGGATACACCAACAGTTATCAATACGTCGACATATTTCAATGGTCCAACCTTGGCCCATGGAGACAACATCGCAACTACTGAAGGAACGGTCCTATAGTCATCATGTATAGGCAGGTTCGAGGTGTCATCACTAGGATTAAATTTGTCATGTTTCGTCATTTTTACTCTTTGTAGTAGAATGGACATGTATGGAATTTCCTTTCAATTTCCATGTAATCAGACGCCTCCCATGTTTCTTATCATAGATGTTGTATCGGGATATGTTCCATCAATGTGATACCCGAATAATGTCATTTGTGTTTTGTTTTTCCGAGAAGTAGCGATAGAATGTGACGAGGCATTTACGTTAATCACTAATGTTGTTTCCCGTACCAAAATATATTCTCTTGTGATGAAATCTCGACTCAAGACGTCATTCGAGCCCTTTTCTTTTCTTTTACTCGGTGATGTTTTGTCTTGATTTCACCAAAAGAAAATTAAAAAAAAATGGAAAGGTGTTTTGTATGGTTTACTTAACAAGTAACCAATGGCAATTGACATCCAAGTCATTTCGGTTCCCTGACTCAAGCTCCTAGCCTGGTGGGAGAAGATGGACAAAAACAATCAACATTACATCAAGGAGAGAATAGGCTACCTTGTAAACCTTATCAAAGTGGAGTTTCAAGTTAGCATCATCCAAGCCATGGCACATTATTAGGAGATGTCTACTGCTACTTTCATTTTTGGAGAACATGAGTTGGCGCCCATGCTTGAAGAATATAATGTCGCCATCGGAGTTGACTTCAAACCTAGGCTAGTCGAACCCCCCATAGGACATAAACCCTCTAGTGTTTTAGCTAAGTTTTTAAACATCAATGTTGTGGAGATAGAAAAAATCCTCAAATCAAACACAGGCCGTTTCCCTCTTTCATGCTTAATCGATAAGTTTTCAAACCTTCCAAACCAATCCGCTAAGGCATTCCTTTTAGCTTTCTTCGAGTTTGTCCTCTTTCCAACCTCAAGAACGGCTTTGAACCCTATCATTACATCCATCACTAGGCAAGCTTGTCTTAAGTGGGATTTTTCCAACATGATCTTAGTCGAGACATTCTTAGCTCTTAATAGATATCAAATCAATAAAAGAAAAAGGAACCCTAAATGTTTCTGCCAGTCTCCTCTCTATATGGCTTATCTCTCACATCCAAAAACTAGGGAATAGCATGCAAATTCGAGAAATAAATCAATACACACACCCGATAGAGAAATTCCTCCACATACACAAAAAAAAATCGATAAACAGTCGTTCCATGAATGGGCCAATTTCCTTAGGAACCTCACTCCCGATCAAATCCAATGGCGAATAGCATGGCCAAAGTTCCCGGAAGCCTTACTCACATGTGTCGAAGGCGAGCTAGTCCCTTTGCTTGGTTTCACCGAAGGTACCACATATTGTCCACTTAGGGTCATTAGACAGCTAGGAATGATTCAGGATATTCCCCTAAACTCTAATCTCGGGATATTTGATTTTGACATCTCGCACCAAGTCTTGAGCAAAAAAGATAAGAAATAACTCCAAGGGAGAGTCGATCATTTCGCCCTCCTATTGAAAGAATCCCCAAAGCAAGTTATAATATGGCCCGAAGACTTGGAAGGTGAAATGGAATTGTATTGGGTATCACAAGAATACATCCGCTTACTTGAAGATTGTCGACACAACGAGGATGAGCAAGACATGGAGCCAATCATTAAACTGAGTGTTGAGCCGGAGGTGGAGGCATATATACCCAAATACATTGTGCCATACGAACCCGGAATTAAGCCATACATTCCAGAAGACGTGGGGTCATTCCCCTTCCAAGGAGACGAGGAGTCTCAAGAGTCGGGATGGGGTGATTTACAAAGCAAGAGACCCCGACTTGGATGATTAGTTTCCCATTGAGTCTGAAATATGTTGAAACACTTTATTGTCTTTTGAACAATTAATCCTTTCTTTGGATTGTATGAATTTTTTTTATTTGCATTTATCAAAATGGAGATATCTTTTGGAAAATTGATCAAAAGTGATTACTATGGGTTACATTCCTTTCTATAACACGATTTTCTATAAATATTATTGGTAAGAATTTCTTACATGGACTAAAGCCCGTGAAGATTTTCTTACCCTTATTACTTGTAAGAAATCATGATATCGAAGGAACTTATGCTTTACATTCTCGTTTCATGATTCTAATTTTGTTGTGTTGTATAACCAGGATTTTTAAAAACACGGAACAAAAAGGGCATCGCATAAGAACTTGCTTACAAGCCAAGATGGAACGAGAAGATACCGATATACATCTGGCCAACATGGAGAACCAAATGGGGTAGATGGCCATGATGATTGCCGAGATGAAATCTTTCATGCTAGCCGCAAAAGAGGCATACCCAACGGCACATTCATCTAATAATGTGAATCAAGCTGGAAGCTCTATGGGAGCGAAGGAAACACATGTTCCGAATAGGGGCACGGGTGAAGGAATTCCTCCTAAAACCACGCCTATAGTGATTAATCTAGATGAGGAGAGGAAAAAAAGTCGGGTTGCACCCCCTTGAAAGACGAAGAAGGAGCGAAAAGACTAGCAAAAATCGAAGAGTGCTTAGTCAACTAGAGGTACGAACTTCATCAATTCGACAAGGTTTCGCCTTATCCGAAGATAGTGGTGCCAGAGGATTATAAAGAGCCCGAATTTGCAGAGAAGTATAATGGTACTGGTTGTCCCAAGGCGCATCTCAAATATTATCTCAGAAAGATGGTACGGTATTCAAATAATGCCCCGTTATTGATTTACACCTTTCAAAAAAGTCTGATTAAACTGGCGCTGACTTGGTATCTAGATCTCGACATCGAGAAATTTTGTGCCATCCCAAAATTTGACCAATGTACTAAAATGGGATTCGATGGATTGTAAACACAAATTTGAATCCGATCAGAAGTATTAGGAATTCTGTTTTCGATAATTCAAAGTTTATCAATAAATCCTAAAATTTCGATTAAGAGACAGTAAGCTGAAAATTGTCAACCAAAGAGACGTTTCGGACTTAGCTTGAACCCACTGGCCTAATTTCTATTAAATTCGGCCATCCATAGGCCATATGATAAGAAATGACCGTTTTGCCCAAAAAGCCCATTTTTAGCCCAAATAAAGAGTCCATTGGTTATCAAGCCCATTTGGCCCATCAAATTCAAGCCTAAGCCAAGTGAATAGTGCCAAGCCATGTGAATAGTGTAGCCACATGAATAGTGCCGAAAATTGGGAAAAAACCATTTTGCCCCTTCTAGAAAGTTGGACATTTTGAAGAAGCATTTCTGGACTAAAGACAAAGTAATTAAAGCTTTTGTCTTGGTTTTCTTCTTCCTTTTCCCCCCTTGGCCGAATGCATCCTCTCTCTCTCTCTCTCTCTCTCTCTCTCTCTCTCTCTCTCTTGCTTTCTTTCCTTGTCTCATTATTAGCTTAAAGTTGTCTTGAATGCAAGAAGCCAAATTAGATATTTTGGAAGGTTGCATTATTGAAAGTAATAATGCACTCTAGTTGTATAAATAGCAAGACACTCTCTCTTAAAATCTCTCTTTCCTTTTGTCTCATTTCCTTGCAAATTCGGTCACACCACATCCTTGCCGCCTCCCACCTGAATTGCTGCCCATATCACCGCCGTCCACCACCACCATGCCAAGCTCACCGCCGCCCACCTTGCCACCGTGAGGATCGCCGTCGTCATCACCAAGTCGTACCGCGCTGTCTATCATCGAGAGCCGCGCCATCACCGCCGCACCAAGCCAAGCTCCGCTGTCCACCACCAAGCCGAGCCATCTTCATCACCGCCATCTTCACACCACCACCGCGGTCGCCACCGTAGTTGCCACCGTCGCAAAAACAAGTGAGTTAACTTCCTAATTCTTGATTAGGTTGTTGATTTCACTTAGGGATTAGTTTAAGTGCAAATGGGAGTTAACTAAGGCTGATTGGATTAACTATGACTGATTGGATTAACTAAGGTTAGATACTTAACCATGGTTAGGTTAGTTAACCATGGTTAAATTAGTTAACCATGGTTGAGTTAGTTAATTATGGTTTTCTATCAAAAATAATGTATCTTGGCCTATAAATGCTGGTTGGTGTGGTTTCATGCTTAGATATAGAACTTTATGCATTGGAATAATATGTGAGGTTTGAAAAATGAAACACGTGGAGTTTGGCATGAAAAGTGTAACGGAGTAATCACGTGTGATTTGTTATTGCATTTATACATGTGAAAATGGCAATAAATCGACGTGTGACCACAAATCATGGCATAAGCACGTATCATGAGTGCATTGATTAAATAGATAGAAGAAAAGAGATTTGTATGCCTCTATGCTTGTGTGATCACAAAGTATACGGACCCTTAATGGTGATTGGGGATGATGCCTGATTTATCGTAGTCTCGGATCGGGTCGGGATGATGATGATTTATCGAATGCCCGGCGGGGTCGGATGACGAATTGTGGTAGAGGCCGGATCGATTCTCCTTTATGAAATGCCGTCCATCTCCGGGGGAGGATGTGACGTTGCCACGCCTGATAGTTTTGGGGCGATGCCTGGTCATGCCAGAAGTACCTTGCGCAGACTGGTGAATAACCGACGTAATCCGTGTGTCTTGGTAAAAATAAAAGCCTTGCGCGGACTGGTGAATAACCGGCGTAATCTGTGTGTCTTGGCATAAAAATTGAGCATGCTTGGATGTATTGCGCATGAAAATCAGTGATATGTGTTCTGATTATGTGTTTTAGGTGATTGTGTGACTTATAGAATGTTATAAATGATAACATACAGGGCGTGTGCATGTGCCAAGGCAAGGTAAGAATATCTGTGATTTGTCTATTGATTGGCGAGAGTCACCCGAACCTGTTATAGGTAGTATAGAGCGAGGGCTACTTGCTATTGATCTGCCATCGTCGTTAGGTTGCATTTTAGGGTATACTTTAGGTGGATTAGCACCCTACGCGAGACTTAGGTTGTTAACTTACTGAGATTCTTATCTCACTAGTTGTCGTTAACCGTTGTTCAGACCCGTAGTATGAATACAAGGATTGTGCGGTTCAGGGTCCCGATGGATCAAAGCCTCGAAGTTAAATCGTATCCAATCCCCGACAAAGATTATTTCTTCAAGTTGCACATTACGACTATTTAGGTTGATGAAGAGTTAGTGCATTTAATCCCCCACCAGTTCGAGGCATGGTTCATGCGTCATGGCAACGTTGTTTTTGGCCCATTGAGGGGCTTTGACGGACCTAATGGAGGAGGACCTGAGGGAGCATCATGGGATCCCGTAGACCTGGCGGTTCCAGATGGCGCAGTGGAGGATCTGGAGTCCGATCTGGAGGAGGAGAACTACCCTTAGGTCAGGTTTAGAAAGTTGACACATTTTTTGAAGTAACCCCGTAGAGTAACGAAGAGAAGTTAACCCGACCTCCTGTAGCTTTTTGTAGGTCATGACGGAAGTGGCCCAAAAGTGAGGGCTTGTAAAAATATACTTCTTAAGGTTAACATGTTTATAAATAAAAGAAAGCGTGTTTTGGTATCGATGTTTGCTATGCTTTTTTTCCTGCTATCCCTGTTGTTGTGTTTGTCGAAGGTTATAGTTCGTTTCCGCATGCGTTAATTGAAAGATAAAATGAATGGGTCGTCAACGCGTCCTAGGACGTCGCATTTTTACTGACCCAAAGGATAAGTGATAAGGATGATTGCATGCCCGAGGGCCGGGGTGTGACAAATTTAACGAATGGGAAGATCTATCGACGGAGTTCTTACGCCAGTATAAATTCAATACTAAAGTGCCCCCAACTAGAGAAGATCTCATTAGAACCGAAAAGAGGAGAAATGAGAGTGTTCGTGCGTATGCTCAGAGATGAAGAGCCTTGGCTTCCCAAATAAGACCGGTTATTCCCAAAGAAGAGGTGATAGAATTATTTCTTAAAGCACTCCCATATGAATTCTACGATAAGATGCAGACTTCAGGTTGTCAAACCTTCGCGCACCTTGTGAAAGTCGGTGAAAGGGTTGAATAAGGGATGAAAGAGAAGCGTCCAGCTGAAACACTGCAAAAGCGACAATACCCAACTAGGAGGGAAAAGGAGCCCGTCGCAGAAGTTGCATTTGTACAAAATCCGCACAATTCGAGTAACTACTTCGGATCAAATCCTAGACCGGTTAACACTTCGTGGAGGGCACCAAAGACTTTTGAGTCGAGAAAGAGGTGTCCACCAAGGCAGTTCACTCCACTTCCCCGTCCTCTATCAAAATTCCTATCTATGCTCATTGAAGGTCGGATGGTTGCTAGGGAGGTGCCTAGGGATGATGCTTGAAAATGTCCAGGTTATGACGAGACTCAAACATGTGATTATCACATGAGAGAAAAAGGGCACAATACCAACAATTGTGTTGTATTAAAGTCTAAAGTGCAAAACCTCATCGACAAAGGTTTGATAAGCTTTGAAGAACCAGAACCGAATGTCCGCCAGAACCCACTGCCTGAACACCAAGGGGTTAACATGATTTTTGAACGAAATGAGGATAATGGGAGATACGACTACCACGTGCCAAGCACTCCCCCGCCTTGGGCATTCGTGTATGGTAAAAAAATTACTCTCGATAGTTGGAGAGACATGGATGATCCTCCCGAGGATGACATAATGGCCATGATTTTCCTTTTCGTAATCAAGTTGAGCGATGACAGCAAAAGTAAGAATGAGGAACTCTCCCACAAGCTTATGAATCTTCGACTAGTCGAAGATCCGATGAGTTCTATCATGATTGACAGAAATAGAGGAAAGCCATATGTAATTAAGCTACCACTGAAGGAAGTGTTCGACACCAAAACGGTCCCATGGGAGTATTCCTCCAAGGAAGTTAGTGCCATTACTCGTTCTGGGAGATGCTACGCACCTAAAGCGGATGAAACTGAAAAGAAAGGAGTGACGGAGGAAGATGCAAGGCAATTCCTCTCTATTGTCAAGATGAGCGAATACGAAGTAGTAGAGCAGTTAAAGAAGGTACCAGCTCAGATTTCGTTATTGGAATTATTCAAAACTTCAGAAAAACACAGGAATGCATTGCTGAAAGTATTTAATGAAGTGCAAGTGCTCGAATCTATCAACGAGACCCAATTGGAAGACTTTGTAGGAACTGTGCTATAGAAGGACCAGATTTCTTTCTCTGATGAAGATTTCCCAAAAAATGGTCGTTGCCATAACAAAGCATTGTAAATCGCTGTTAAATATCACGGTAAAGAAGTGTCACGTGTCTTAATTGACAACAGCTCCTCCTTAAATTTGTGCCCCTTGGCTACACTTCGTCGTTTAGAGATTAACGAAACACTCATAAAGACTTCCAAGTCCACAGTTCGAGCATTTGATGGCATGAAAAAGGAGGTCATTGGGGAAATCAATCTAGAAGTGATGATTGGCTCCACTACTTTCCTTATTGCTTTCCAGGTGTTGGATATCCTGAATGCATTCAACTTCCTATTAGAGAGACCTTGGATCCACACTGCTGGGGCAGTTCCCTCAAGTTTGCATTAGAAGGTAAGATTTGTTGACGGGGGAAAAATGATAACCGTTCATGGTGAAATGGATTACAAAACTTACTAAGAAAGTGCGATGCCTTATGTGGGACCAGGGACTAGTGAAGAACCGAGCTACTATTCTTTTGAGTTGGTTTCTACGGTCCACACACCTGTTGGAACCAAAATGAAAACCCCGGAGCTGTCCAAAGCTACTATTATGATAAGGAAGGTGCTGTGCCAAAATGGTTTCATTCCTGGAGCTAGTCTAGGAAAATATGCCCAAGGAATTAAAGAACCAATTCTTGCGTACACCCAAGCTAAGAAAAGTGATGTGGGGTATCAAGAATGGTTTATGGCTCAAAGAGGTCAAAATAATCACTTGGGAGGCCGAGGCCAAGGTAGAGGCAAAAGCCGTGGATATCGCGGAGGCTGAGGTGGTCAACCCATTAATCAGGTCGTATGGAATGGAAAGCTCATGAAATTCAAAGACTGGATGATCCCGTTGCAACAAATATTCCCGGGCCTGACTGAGTGGCTTGAGGATGAGGAAGTCCATTCTAATGAAACCGCAAGCTTATCCGACCCCTTTGAGGAAGATGGTGATCGTGTCCATGTCATTATCACCGACTTGGATGATATGCTTCCACTAGAGTAGGAGGGCCACTTTTCTCTCCATTTTCGCACTTTACTTTTATGTGTTTAGAGTTGTTGCAATTTCAATTCAATTGTTGCAAGTTCGATTTGGTTGTCACATGTTCAATTCATTTGTTTCAAGATGTAAATATATATATAACCTTGGATCTCTGGTCGTTGGTCCAAGTAGTAGTAACCTGTAATGCGGCTATTTGCATTTCAATAAAAGCAACATACGTTTCATTAAGGACATATTGGAAATACCAACCAGGTCAATGATGATACTTACCTTCATTCATAAAGCTTGAGACCTGGATTTCCATACGCTTCTTGATTTCAAAAAGAATTTAGCAGAAGTAAGGACGTCCAATGATATGAGGACTAGCTTTCCTTGTTTTACTTTATTTTTATTTTACTCTATTTTTTTTAAAAAAAAAGCTTTTCATAAAACGTCATGCATTGATATCACTTAATGCATAACAACTGACTATTTTTGTTACAATTTCAGGCATGACATTGCATGCATTCACGACAGGTTCATAAGTGACTCCAACTCGCAGGAGGATGATTGTTCATATGATATTGAGGACAATATTGAGGTCGATGATCAAGAGGAAATCAGACGAGATTGGAATCATCACACGGAATTCAAACCCCTTACCGCAGAGAAAACAATTACAGTTAATCTAGGCGACAGCAACAATGTCAGAGAAGTTAAAATTGGAGAGAGTTTATCTACTACAGAAGCCAAAAGGATGATAGAGCTCCTCAAAGAATATCAAGACATCTTCGCTTAGTCATACGCCGATATGCCAGGGCTTGATCCCAAGATTGTAGAGCAGGCTCTACTGATCGATCCAAGTATTCCACCAAAGAAGCAGAAGCTCAGACGAATGAAACCTGAATTATCCAAAAAGATAGAGGAAGAGGTCATGAAACCCCTTAAAGTGGGATTTATTGAAGCAATTGACCATTCAGATTGGATTGCTAACATTGTCCCTGTAATGAAAAAAGACGGGCGAGTAAGAGTGTGTGTGGATTATAGAGATTTGAATCGTGCTAGTCCCAAAGATGATTTCCCTCTACCATACATCGACGTATTGGTGGATAGCGCTGCTGGGTTTGAAATGTTCTCGTTTATGGACGGATTCTTCGGGTATAATCAAATTCGCATGAAAGAAAAGGACAAAGCTAAGACTTCTTTCATCACCCCATGGGGGACCTTCTGCTATAAGGTGATAGTGTTCGAGTTAAAAATGCCGGCACAACTTATCAAAGAGCTGTGGTTGCCTTATTCCATGATATGATGCACAAAGAGATAGAAGTATACGTCAACGATATGATCGCCAAATCAAGGCATGGTGAAGACCATATTTCAATTCTAAAGAAGTTGTTTGACCGGCTTATAAAGTATAAGCTGAGGCTAAACCCCGCTAAATGCGTATTCGGGCCAAAATTTGGGAAGCTTTTAGGATTCATGGTTAGCAACCGCGGTGTTGAGATAGACCCCTCAAAGGTGCAAGCTATTTATGATCTTAAGACACCTTTAACAGTGAAAGAAGTGAGAAGTTTGTTAGGAAGGTTGAACTATATCGCTCGGTTTATTCATCAGCTGTCAGAAAAAGCAAAACCGTTCTTTAAACTTTTGAAGAAAAATGTAAAGGTAAAATGGGATGCTAAGTATCAAGAAGCCTTTGACAAAATTAAGGCCTACTTGGTTCATCCTCCGGTACTAGTACCACCGATTCCGAGAATCCCTTTGATCTTGTATTTGACAATCCATCGAGAATCGCTAAGAGCCGTGCTTGTTCAAAGGAAACCTAGCAATAGAAAAGAACAAGCCATTTATTACCTGAGCAAAAAATTCACTTTTTCTTAAATGAATTATCCGGTGGTTGAGAAGACTTGTATTGCTTTAATTTGGGTGTTACATAGGTTGCGACAATACACTCTCCACCATCAAATCTTGTTGGTTACAAAAAATGACCCGATCAGGTATTTGTTGGAAAAGCCCGCTCTTGTGGGAAAGCTAGCTAAGTGGCAAGTCCTTTTATCTGAATTCGATGTGCAAAACTGTCCACAAAAATCTATCAAAGGGCGTGATATATCCGACATGCTAGCGGAGAGCTCTCAAGGATCTGCAATTCCTGACGAAGATAAGATCGATAACCGGATCTTAGCATTGTCAGACGAAAAGTAGACTATGTATTTCGATGATGCCATCAACTTAACTGGATTTGGAATTGGGGTAGTGTTAATCTCTCCAGATGGCCAACATTATCCGATTGCTGCAAAGTTAGTGTTCCCATGCACAAATAATATCTCAGAATATGAAACTTGCATACTAGGCTTGCAATTGGCCATTTCCATTAAAGTTAAGAGACTACAAGTATATGGAGATTCGATGCTTATCATTCTCCAAACTAAAGGTGAATGGCAAACTCGGGATTCTAAATTGATCCCTTATCACAAGTTTCTAGAAAAGATGACTGAAGAATTCAAGGAGATCTCATTCGATTACTTGCCGAGAATCCGGAATCACTTCGCTGATGCGTTGGCCACCTTATCCTCCATGCTATAAGTAGTGAATGGTTTAGATATTGAGCAATTGAAAATTGATATTCTTGAGCAACCAGCTTATTGCATGACAATTAAAGAACCATTTGATGATAAACCATGGTATTATGATATAAAAAATTACCTCTAGAAAGGTGAATTCCCCAAAGGAAGTCAAACTTCTGACAAAAAGTACATAATGAAAACGGCTTTAAAATTCTTCCTCGATGGCCAAACTTTGTATAAGAGGTCGTTTGACTCAGTCCTACTAAGATGTGTAGATGCCAATAAGGCCAACTTACTCATGGAACAAATTCATGAAGGAGAATGTGGTCCTCACATAAACGGTCATCTCCTAGCTTGCAAGATCATGAGATTATGATACTATTGGACAACTATGGAATCAGATTGCATTCAACATACAAGATACTGTTATCAATGTCAAGTGTATGGAGACCGAATCAACACTCCTCCAAACAAATTGCATCAAATGTCAAAGGCATGGCCATTCTCCATGTGAGGAATAGACATTATTGGTCCCATCAATCCTAAGGCATCAAATGGGCATCGATTCATTCTTGTAGTAGCCATTGATTATTTCACAAAATGGATCAAGGCCAACTCATACACAAATGTTACTGCCAAGAATGTGGCTAGGTTTATTCGACGTGAGATTATAGCACGCTACAGGGTTCCCAAAGTGATCATTAGCGACAATGGATCAAATCTTAACAACAAGATTGTGGATGGATTGTTAGCGAAATTCCATATTCGTCACCTCAAATCTTCTCCTTATCGCCGACAAATGAATGGAGCGATAGAAGCGGCAAACAAGAATATTAAAAGGATTTTATCCAAAACCGCTTAAACTTACCGGGACTAGCATGAGCGACTACCTTATGCATTAATGGCATACCGAACCTCAATTCGCACATCGACTGGGGCAACGCCATATTCTCTTGTATATGACATGGAAGCCGTGTTACCCTTAGAAGTAGAGATTCCTTCATTGAGGACACTGTCTCATATTAAACTCTCCGAGACGGAATGGACTCAACAAAGATACGAACAACTCAACATGATTGAAGAGAAAAGGTTGAAGGTTATTTTCCATGGCCAAGCTTATCATAAAAGGGTGGCTAAATCCTTTAATCGAAAAGTCAAGCCAAGATGTTTTGAAGTGAACGATCTCGTTTTGAAGAAAACTCGTTCCGACAATTCGGATCCTCGCGGGAAATTCACCCCTAACTATGAAGGCCCATATGTCGTCAAAAGGATATTACTGGGTGGAGCGTTGATTCTCCAAAAAATGGATGGCTATGAATTGTCTAGCCCTGTAAACTCATATGCGGTTAAAAAGTATTATCCATGAATAAGATTAAAAAGCCGAATCGGCTATTTTCTCGAAACAGATTGAGTCACTGTAAGATCACTGCATTCATGTATACATACACACATCATGCATATGCATTTTGCAGGGATAGAAAAGACTTAGAAAACAAGGAGATCATCTGTATCTAAAATTGTCTCTCAATTTGGTAAATCATTCTTCTTGAATCGGAGTTCCCCATAAAGATTGATTTACTCAGATGATCTTAATGAAATGAGAAAGTAGTATGTCAAGCTTGCCAATCAATAGTATTTAGGATGAAGAACGACAAACCGCTCCTAAAACACATACCACAAACACTGTGAGATTTGAGAAAAGAGAGAGGGAAGGAGAACCCTTGCCGTTAAGGATGAGAGATTCATTCGCAAGTAGTACATGGATCAAAATGAAAAGAGGCATTTCTTTGCTCTATCCTACACACTACAGGTGATCATAGTTAAACCCATTTGAGCCTTTAAATGTGGAGAACTTTTACAAAATAGCTCTGTCAAGAACCACGCCTCACTAGGGCAAATATGAAGGTTTCGGTTGACATTACTTGATGAAAAGATGAGAAAGATTTCTTTGTTTTCACTTGCATCAATCTTCTTGTGATAACTTTCAAGTGAACTCAAATGGAAGTTCGAAACATCCCAAGATGAGGAAGAGCATTCAATTTTCTAACCTAAACACTTACATCCTTTGTTAAGCCAATTTGAGCCTGTTAATTCATTTCTTGAAAACCCAGTTGATGATTATCTCCCTACACTGGGGCAAGGCAGATGATTTACCAAAAGCGACGACCAAAGACAAGAGGTCTCGAGAGTCCATAATGCTCACAAACAGAAAACTTCTGGAAGTATATTGCATAGTCTTTGAAGGGCAAAGCCAAAAAGCATGGAACGAAAAGATGCTCAAAGTTGGAGGGCATAATAAAAAATAAAAAAAAAAAAGAAGAAAAAGCCAACAAGGATGTAAAAATATGGCAAGCCCAAGTGCAACCAAAGGAAAAGCAAAAGTGCGATCAAGATTGAAGCTCAAGTGCAACCCAAAGAAATGAAACCCAAGAAGAGCAATCGAGGGAAATGCCAAAGCGCAAATGTCTAAATTAAAGTCTCAAAGACAACCAGAAAAGGGGCAAAGCTCCCTTATCACAATGAAAAGACAACGAGATGGACTCTCGAGACTAGCCAAAGGCTACTAAGTTGAATTTCAAAGAGAATTTGGTAAAGATGCCCATGATAATCACCAACTCTACAAACCCTTAATACACTTTTTGAGCCTATCAAGCCTTTTATTTCTTAACCCAATGCCAAACCCCTCATTATGTCCCTTATACAAGTCTCTTCAGATTGGGTTTGTTTGGACTGATATGAGAGTTTCACAAAGAAAAGTTCCCACTTGAAGAAGTGGAAACAAGATAATCTTATCTCATCTTAGAGGTTTCTTGGCTTGTAAACCCGGCAAAAATGATATTGATTAATATGTCATTTCATAGCCACTGATGCTTATCCGTTGTTAAAACATAACCAAACCCACATTATGTTCCTATTAGAAGACCTCTTCGATTGGTTAATGTGTGCTTATGCGAATGATTCTCGAAGCCTTCGACACTAGTGTGGTGAGGTACATTGAGCATTCAGATTAAATTTCCACATTAATGGATGGGAACAAAATAGCCTTTTTCGAGAGTATGCGAGAAGCTCTTTTCGACTAAGGAACTTTAAAATTGGCATGCTTGATAAGCCCTTCCCATGAATCAAGAGTATCTAGACGAAGATAGATCTCCAAAGGAAAATCAAGGATAGAAAGACATCCTCTAAGTTTGATGGCAATTTTGTAATGATACCAACTGCTCATCGAACAACTAAAGTTGGTTTGTTTTGCTCGTACAATCAAGGCTTTCCCATGAATGACAATTTTTGCGATATTGACTTTCATAGCACCTATGCAAATGACATTGATTTTGTCAAAAATGTTTATGCTCCTAATACATTTGATTAGATATATTTCGTTGGATTTGCCTATGCGATCTCGATATATCCCTATAATGTTTCCCAAATGATTTTGATGAAAGAATCTTAATCCATTTGTTGATTGATTGATGATTTCGCTTGGTACAACTTCGTTACCATAGCACTTGTTATAAAACATTTCGTCAAGATGTGCAGTGGCCATCTCAGACCTTTTTGAAAAGCAAGTACAATGTGCTTTTGAAGCCCGAAGCCTTGCGCGGTGTACATTTGAAGCCCGAGTACTATTTCAACCTAGCAAGCTTTCGTAGCCCCAGAGCCTTCTTCCTTGCACGGTGTGCTTTTGAAGCCTAGAGCCTTGCGCGGTGTGCCTTTGAAGCCCAAGCACCATTTCAACCTGGCGAGTTTTCGCAGCCCCAGAGCATTCTTTCTTGCGCGGTGTGCTTTTGAAGCCCGAAACCTTACGCGGTGTGCCTTTGAAGCCCGAGCATCATTTTAACTTGGCCAGCTTTAACAGCCCTAAAGTCTTTTTCCTTGCGCAATGTGCCTTTGAAGCCTAAGCACTATTTCAACTTGGCGAGCTTTCGCAGCCCCAGAGTCTTCTTCCTTTCACGGTGTGCTTTTGAAGCCCGAAGCCTTGCGCGGTGTGCCTTTGAAGCCCGAGCACCATTTCAATCTATTTGCCCCAGAATCTCTTTCCTTGCACGGTGTGCTTCTGAAGCCTGGAGCCTTGCGCAATGTGTCTTTGAAGCCCTCGCACCATCTTAACCTAACAAGCTTTCGCAACCCAGAATCTTCATTACATAATAAGTTTTTGCAGCCCATGACACCATATCGACTAGACAACTCTCCATAAGGTAAAGATCAGGTAAGTATCTCTCTCTCTCTCTTTCCCTTATTCTTTCCTTGTGCGTCAAAGTTTTATCACCTTCTTCCCATGCATTAAGCGAAGAAAGAAATTTGGCCTGAATAAGAGTTTCAAAGAATAATCTCGAGTCAAATGTCATGAAGATTTTTCATTTTCATTCCCAATTAGGTCGATCAAAATTCAAGTATCATCTTGTCTTTGAGAACAACCTCTACTGAGCTCACTCTCAAAGAGGGGCAGCTGTTGACACTTCATTTTTTGTCCTTTTTTAATTTTCTATAAAAATCATGAAAATCAAAGTTAGAAACCTTGGCCATAACCTAAGAACTAATTTTGGCAAAAAAAATAAAATTTTCTTAATTTTTTTAGATTTTTCGAATTTTCGAATTTTCTTACACATTAAATAGAGTCAAAATTTGAAAAAATACCAAACGAGATTGGAAAAAAAAAATAGTCATTCATCGTATTTTTCTCCTAATTATACTATTGCACTGTCAATTTTATAAAATTCCATTGGAAGTATACTTTTCCCCAATCTTTAGGGTGAATATATACCCTAATCGGACCAAAAATTCAATTGAAGTATTTCTAGTCTTTTTTTCACTTTGAGTCCTTCATGACATTTGACCTAGAGACTATCAATTGCATATTGGACAAGCCAATTCCCCAAAATTCGAGTACATTTTAAGCCCAATTTGGGGATTTCGATCAAAGAGGTGAAATAGACCGGAATCGAACCTTACTCTAAGTATAATCAGCCCTAAGAAACGCAATAGTGAAGTCAATTTCATGAGAACGGATATGAAAATCTTTGAATTTTGCAAAAATGAACTCGACCCGGTTCGAGAAATTTGGGGAAAATACATTTAGACACAAAATGATTAAATTCGGTAAACCATTCAACCCCACTTCTGTTCCGTTTCGCTGAAATGATTAAATTCAGTCTGTGATAGAATCATCCGAAACTAAATCATCCTGGGACTGAATGCTGTTGATTCGAAGTGTTTTATGCCTGGATGAAATCCGTCCGTGTCAGTTCCCTATTCTCCTTTGCTTCCTGTGTTGATATGTGCAGGTTTAGAACGTTTGATTAGTCTGAGTTCAGATGCTTGATAAAATGCTGCTGTTTGCTTGAATGTTGATTGGGTTTTGTTCGCAAGAAAATAAATGTTGGTCGCCATCCATGGTTCTTTAACGGTCATGACTGGTCGGCGGTGAGGGTGAGTTGGTGGTCCGGTGTCGACGGTTAGAGGTGGTGTGCTTCAGTAAGCTCGTCGGTGGAAGGTCCGGCGAGCTCGAGATTGGAGATGGAAGCCTCGGTGCAGGGAGTGCTCGCGAAGAGGAAGACCGGAAAAAGAAAAGAAATAATAAAATAAAATAAAAGAAAATCAAAACGGTAATAAATAATAGAAAATAATAAAAATAACAAAAATAGTAAAATGGGCGGGGATTCTCGG
>BCNH02000009.1:68463-127981 GCA_001662345.2 Metrosideros polymorpha var. glaberrima
TCGACCCGGTCTGATTTCCGTTTTAAAAAAATGAAAATGATAATAGTAATAAAAAAAATCAAAAAAAAATCAAAAAATTCAGAAAAATTCAGAAAAATCAAATGAATAAAAAAAAGACTAATCTAGACTTTCAGGGTTCAGATTTGACCCCTTTGGACCAGATTCCTCGACACGGTTCGAATCCAAAAAAAAAAACTTTGAAAAATGAAATTCAAATCAAATAAGCCATTAGGGCTTTACAATAGAATTTTGGATGCATTTTATTTTTAGAGACGATACATAGGATGTTGATTGTGCATTTTCAATTCGATTTCACTTGATTACGCATTTAATACATTGATTGTTATTTGCTTTCTTAGCCCGGTTAGGATAGAGTGTTAAGGAAAAGATTGTTTAAATATTTTAGTTAATAATTGGTCAAGTTTAGGTACCGAAAGGGCATTAGTTGGATAACTAATGTAACCAAGTCCCTGAACCTAGAAAATCTCTAATTGCGCAAAAATTCGATGTGACATTCTCGTCTCGATCGGTTTGTAGCCGACCCTAAATAGGCTAGTGGCGACTCTGAAACTACGAATAGAAATTTTGAAAATTTTTAGAGGCGGTTGCAACAATCACTAGTAATTTGAAAGTTTATAAGTGATTTGTGGAATTGAATTTGTTGTTTTCATTAGTAGGTGGTGCATGTGGTATTTGATTAGAAGAGGGTCAAGTTACTAGTGATACCTTGACGTGATTTTTTTCATATTGATTAGTGATTTGTGGAGATGTCTACTGATTCATCAAGTGTTCCGTCTGTTGTTTCGAAGATGGTTTCCTCTAGTGCTCCTTCGAGTTCAAGATCTTTTGGTCCCTATCATAGTATGACAGGTTTGCACAATACCTTGGTTAAGTTGGATGGTACCAACTATCTTTCTTGGTCAATGGCCCTTTCAACCTTTATTTATGCTAATCGTCAATCTAGATGGCTTGAAGAAGAACCACCTGAAGATTTAGCCAGTCTAGAAGAATGGAAGTTTGTTGATGCTGCATTGCGTACACTGTTATGGGGACGTATGGCTGAATCTATTCGCCATCTTTTCATGGATTGTGCAACAGCCCGTCAGGTATGGACGAAGTGCGCTTTACTATACTCTGGACAGAATAATATGAGTTAAGTGTGTGATATATGGGAGGCTTTATTTGAAGCCAAAATTGGTGATGCTGGGTTGCCAAAATACTATGCTCGTTTTGCGTCTTTATATTAGCGACTCAAGTCTTATTTTCCCCCAGCTACCATGGTTACTGAAATGCAACAGCGCGAAGCAAACATGATGACCATACTCTTTCTCTAAGGTCTTGGTCCCGATTACAATGCCTTACGTCAACAAATAACCTCTCAAAGCACTCTCCCCTCCATTGAAGAAATGTATTCTCGGACTACTCGTTACATTTCCAGTCCCAAGACTTCAGCAATGTCAGAGAGTAGTGCTATGGTGGCTCATGGAGGTCAAAGGACTCGTGGTCGTATTCATGGTCGTGGACAATAGAATTCTGACAGTTCTTACAATGGTCGTGGTCGTGGTTTTCAAAGTCGAGGTGTTATTCGTGGTAGTGGTAATAATGCCTCTAGAAGAGTTCGAGGTGGTGGTCGATGAAACCGATTTTGTACTCATTACCAACTTTTTGGGTATACGATCGATTATTGTTATGACCTCCATCCTGAGCTACGGGGTCTACATACCTCTATTGATATTGAGTCTCGGATCCCCTCACCTGGATCTTCTTCTAGACAGGCTACAGTAAACTTAACTCGTGTAAAGTATGATGAGTTGGTTAGAGCACGACAAAGTACGAGTGGTGTTGTTTCTGGTCCTACTGCTACTTTAGCACAGCATAATGATCCTACCTGTCTACTGTCCAATACAACTGCTCCTCATCCTTAGGTTATTGATTCAGGTGCCACTCATCATATGACTGGTGATTCTCGTCTTCTCACATCCACCTCGTCTGTTCCTTCTACGTCAGTTACCTTAGTGAATGGTTCTTAATCCAAAGTAACTAGTACAGGTTGTGTATCATTAAGTTCCTCTATCTCCTTATCACTTGTTTACCATATTCCAAACTTCCCTTATAGTCTATTATCATTCAGTTCTGTTACTCGTGATCTTAACTGCGATATTATTTTTTCTTCGTCTTCATGTGTTCTTCAAGATCGGAAGACTGGACGCCGGATAGGTGGTAGGCGTAATGGACCTTGAGATTATTGCTGCTGCTACAACAATTTAGAATAAAGCTATGGATGATCCTTATCGGTTACACTGTCACCTTGGTCAACCATCAACAGATATACTCCGACGTTTTCCTTTTATGTCTAGTTCAATTTTTCAGTTTAATCGTGAAACCTATCAATTGGGTAAACACCATCGTGTGTCCTTTTCCCGTCGTGTTTCGAGTCATGCTTCCCAACCATTCGAGTTAGTTCACTCGAATGTGTGGGGTCCTAGTCGAGAGTCTTCATTTGATCTACGTTATTTTGTCACCTTTATTGACGATTGTACTCGTACAACCTAGTTATATTTATTAAAAGATTGTACTGAAGTTTTTCATTCTTTTGGCCAGTTTTATAATGAAGTCCATACTCAGTATAATTATTATGTTAAGTGTTTGCATACAGGCAATGCTCGTGAATATTTTTCTTCTTCTACCTTCACTCCTTTTCTCAAGTCTCATGGTATTTTACATCAAAGCTCTTGCGCTCACACTCTGCAACAAAATGGAGTTGCTGAACGTAAAAACCGTCATTTGTTGGATGTTGCACGTTGTCTACTTCTTCATACTCATATGCTTAAGTCTTTCTGGAGCTATGCTCTTCTTACAGCATGTCATCTTATTAATCGTCTTCCATCCTCCGTGTTGAAAGGAGATATCCCTTATGCTCTTCTTCATCCTGATCGTTCTTTGTGGTTTGTTCGTTCTCGTATTTTTGGATGTATCTGTTTTGTTCATTCTTTGTCCTCTGGGTTGGACAAGTTGTCACCTCGTGCTGAAAAATGTGTATTCGTGGGTTACTCCTGTACTCAAAAGGGGTATGTCTATTATAGTCCTACTCGTCGTCGGGAGTATATCTCTGCTAATGTGACTTTCTTTGAGGATCAAACATTCTTTGGTGATGTTCAACCTCAAGCACCATTAACCATGGATCTTCTGCCACCATCAGCACCTATGTCTCAATCGGAGCCTCTGCATATTTCTTCTATTGATGCTCCACCAGATTCAGGATCATCAGCACCGATTCCTCTTCAAGTTTATACACGTGGTCCTCGACCTATTTAGGACCATACCTCTCCACTAGTGAGCATCTCACCACCACCACCTCAAGTTCAAGCTTCCGATCCTCTTCCACCATCTTTTGTCAGTTCACCTATTGCTCACCATACTAGGTCTCAATATCCTCTTTCTCATTTTGTTTCTTATCATAACTTAAGCCCTCAGATGTCTGCCTTTGTGTCATCCCTTGCATCTATGTCAGTGTCGAGTAATGTGTAGGAGGCTTTAGCCCATCCAGGTTGGGCTCGTGCTATGAAAGAGGAGATGGCTGCATTACATCATAATAAAACTTGAGAACTAGTTCCATTGCCAGCTAATAAACAGTTGGTGGGTTGTCGTTGGGTCTTTGTTGTTAAACAACATCCCGATGGTTCAGTTGAATGCTTAAAAGCACGTCTTGTGGCAAAGGGTTATACTCAAACTTATGGCATTGATTATGATGAAACTTTTTCTCCTGTGGCCAAAATTCCTTCTGTCCGCATTGTTATTTCCTTGGCTGCACAGTCTCAATGGACTCTTCATTAGCTTAATGTCAAAAATGCATTTCTTCATGGAGATCTTCACGAGGAAGTATATATGGAGCAACCACCTAGATTTGTTGCTCAGGGGGAGAAGGTATGTCGATTATGAAAAGCTCTTTATGGACTTAAGCAATCTCCTTGTGCTTGGTTTGGTCACTTCAGTGATGCAATTATCTCTTTTGGCATGCATCGGTGTAATGTGGATCACTCAATATTTAGTATGTCATCTTCAAAAGGGTGTGTTATTCTTGTTGTCTATGTTAATGATATCATTGTCACTGGAAGTGATGTTGAAAGTATATAAAGACTTAAGCAGTTTCTACAAAAGGAGTTTAACACTAAGACTTAGGTCGTCTTCGATATTTTCTTGACATCGAAGTTGCCTATGCTAATGGTAGTATTGCTCTCTCCCAGCGAAAGTATACTCTCGACATTCTTAAGAAGGTTGGCTTACATGATGCTAAACCTGGTGATGCACCTATGGACCCTGGAGGGAGACTTGATAATGAACATGAAGAACTTTTTCATGATCCAGAGAAGTATCGTCGGTTAGTAGGCAAGTTGAATTATCTTACCATTACTCGTCCAGATATTTCATTTGCTGTTAGTGTGGTGAGTCAATTTATGAGCTCTCCTCGTACTACTCATTGGCAAGCCGTTCTACAAATTGTTTGGTATATGAAGTGAGCTCCAGGTCAAGGACTTGTGTTCCATAATCAGGGTCATCTTCGTATAGCTGGTTATTCTAACCCCGAGTCATTGGAGGTGACAGGATATTCTAATGCAGATTGGGCAAGTTGCCCTATGGATCATCGATCTACTTCAGGATACTATGTTTTCCTTGATGGTAATCTTGTGTTGTGGAAAAGTAAGAAGCAATCTGTGATTTCTCGATCTAGTGCTGAGGTCGAGTATCGTGCTATGGCTAATGTTACAAGTGAACTTCAATGGATTCGTATGTTGTTAGCTGAGATCGGACTGCCTATGACCGGATCATCTACTCTTCATTGTGATAATCGGTCTGCTATTCATATTGCTAGCAATCCAGTGTTTCATGAGCGAACGAAGCATATAGAGGTGGATTGTCATTTTGTTCGGAAAAAGGTGAACTGTGGGGACATACAGTTGGTGCATACACACTCTGAAGAACAACTAGCAGACATTTTCACAAAGCCTCTTCGACTTGGACGAGTTTCATATATTTGTCATAAGTTAGGCTTATTTGATATATACACTCCAACTTGAGGGGGAGTGTTAGGTTTATTGTTTTAGAATATTAGCAAGTTTGGGCTAAATATGTAATTGTACTAGGCTTAACCCTAAGCCTATAAGTAGTTATCTTTTTATCTCAAAAATAACAATTTTACTCTTTCATCAACAATAGGGCAGTTGCGCCAGCTCAACAGGACCAAAAGCCTCAAAAATATAATTCCCAACTGCAAGGTTAACCTTGCAGAATCAGAAGGCAACTATGCACGCATCTTCAAAAGGCTGGTTTTAAGAACAAAGTCAGGCAGGGAAAGGAATATCCTACATTCCCATTTATGATGCTTTCCAATAAGTTGCCTAAAACAACATTAAAATTGGATAATCCAAACAACCTGCCCCAACCCCTAATTCTCTTACCATAGAAGTCCAACTGTGAAAGCAGTGTCTTTAAACAGGTAGTGATGATTTACAAAAGAAAACTTACACTTTTCAGATGGCTTTCTGTCATATTAAAATGTAAATTCCCCACGTAGAGTTTCCTGTCCGTGGCTCCATATGCTCCAGCAGTACCTGAAGCATCACGAGGCTCCTCTAAGTTGGTCAGGAGCCTGAACAAGATTCTTCTCAGCCTCCGAAGGTTTAACCATCGCAGGTTGCCCAAGAAGTAGTTGTCCAGAGAGCGCTATTGCCATTGATACTGACATTGCTTCTTAAAATTCAATGTACCTGCAGCATCACGAGGCTCCTCTAAGTTGGTCAGGATATGTATGCCATCAGAAATTGTGATCAAAAGAGCTATAATATAGCCGTGCCTTATGTTAATTTCACAAGTATCTAGTACCAGCACCAATATCTCAAAAGAGTAAGAAACAGAAAGAAGTGAATTAAATTGTCAAACCACCACCTATAGCCAACTCAATTATATTAACCACCCGTAGTTATTTCAATTGGATCACAATCGGCCAAAGACCAATAAGCGTCCACGCAAGAAAATGCCAATACCTGGTTTATCCCAACATGAAACAACCTTCATTCACTAAGTATGGGGTGCAGCATGTGATCCAACAATTTATAGCTTCCCCAAGTGTTTCGCAGCTCTTTGTGTAACAAGAAGTAGACATGGCGAAAAAATAAAAAAACTCAGGGTCATGTCATCTACCTTGGCAACGCAGCATGAATTGATAAAACATGAGTGCAAGGTATTCCCATCGTCCCTAGTGAATATAAGAATACAGTTAAACTTGATCCTTCAAATAAGATATGGTTAAGATACCCTACAGGCATGTAAATGTCATAAAGCTTTTTTTTTGTCGAAGCACCTACCCAACACCTTTTGAACGTCTTGAATTCCTGTCCATTAATAACCTGACGTCCCTTACCTGTAGACAAGGAAATTGCAACTTATGAAACCAGGATCCATATGTGCCGTCAAGAAATAGGAAAACCACACTCCTTTTGATGCTGATAAGAGCAAAAAATAGTCCAACAAGGCGCAGATGAATCATTATGATCAGGTCTCTCATTCCGATACTTATGCATGGTCTTAAAAGACGCCTATGTAGGTCCTGCCATTAGTAATTACTAAAATTTGGTCCAAAACCTTACAGCATTTGGGGGGGTGGTTTGGTACTACTCATGGATGTAAATGCATATAAATTGCAACATAGATTCCCTTGGCAAATTTACTACTCACTACTCATTTCGCCTCTCATCGATGCCCTAAGTAATTTACTCTTTACTTGTCCCAAAAAAGAAAGGACGCAGATGAATCAATAACAGAAAATCAGAATAACCAGACTACTGGAACATGCAGAGCTAATATAACGAAGCAGAAAGAGAATGGTCTTGGCAGAAAAAACAACATTAGCAGCACCAAACTAAGTATTAAGAAAAGCACTCAGTCTTCAATCAGAAGACGTTCAGTGGCTCATATAAATGGTTTTGACCCTAACCTTGCCAGCTATTGAGAAAGATTCATACACGTCTCTCTCATTTGCTTTCAGAGGCATCTGTAAAATCAACACCAAAAAGAAGATTACACCATGACTATTTCACCAAAGCTAAGCTGGCTAAAGCAAATCATATAAAAAATTGTACCTGGTAAGCAAAAACAGTTCTCTGGTCCCTTTCTGGATCAGCCTCAGGTTCCACTGCCTCTTTCTTGTCCTTAAATCTCCTGCATATTACATTTTGCATAAAATAAGACTAATGTGCAAGGAAACGAAGATAACACAGTCGAATAATATTACCACCGGAAAATAATTAAAAGCACTTAAAAATGATACTCATGCAGATGAAAACTTTCCTGGGCAAGGAGTATTTTCATCCAAGAGAAAGGCCATAATGTTATAGACACTGCTATTGGCAACACCAGTTTTTTGTAAAATTTTCTATAGGCTATTAGGTCAGAAGCAAAAGAGAACATCAACATAGGTCAGAAGATTGGAAACCCAGAGGATTACGTTAAAAAAAGCAGCATTTAATAGCACTCCCTATTCATGCTAAAACGAACGCCAAAGCTCGAAATGCCAGGAGCCTTATGGTCTCTATCAAAGCAGCAGATAATTAGGTATTACTCCCAGTAATTCATCTCATTGTTTCATATTTCGTTCTTATTGGGTGACAGACTGCAGGTGAACTGCAAATCGCATAAGAGGCTCAAGCTGGCATATTCTTCCACAAACAAGTCATTCATACACTCCTCCATTAGCGTCTAGCAATCAAAAAGCATGACCACTATGGTAATCCAAGCCAATCCGGTAGAACAGCAATGACTTAAATTGAAAATATAATCTGATGTTCCTCTGCAGTCCAGCTGCCCCTTCCTAAAAATGATAAAGAAATGCATTACGTGCACAAGTGTGGAGACTGAGAATAATGGCTTCTCACCAACTTTCTGAAGTCTAGCCTGCAAAACAGAATCAAAGTTAACCTCGAATTAAAACATACCAAGTGTTTCCAGGATTTATTAGCTATTTCTTTTCTGGTTACAAGCAAGCTATGCCAAAATACACCCAAGAAAGCATGAGTGTGCCCAATTGCAAGGGCAGTTGTGGAATAATCTCTGTTCAGCGAACGACATCAAATTTTTGTAAAGTTTCAGTGACATCAAAGCAAGATTGTCCGTTCATATTATTTCTTCATTTTACTAGTGGAGAGTTCAAAGCAATAAAATTCTATGCAGAAAAGCTGGAGTCAGAAAGTTCATACATTAGCATTGGACAATATTAAACATTACCTGGAACAAAAGCATAATAACTACAAAGAGGACTTGTGCAGCTTCTGTCAAAGAGTTAACGCAGATAGGGCCGAAGTTGAATTTTCCATCGACCTTGGACATGTAAACCAAAATAGGCTGGCCAAAAGATGCGGACCATAATTGTCAGGTAGATCTTAAACTCAAAAGAAAGAAAGAAAGAAAAAATCCGAGAAATGAAAATTGAAGAAGCTAATTCCCACATCAAAATGGCAGCCAAGCTATCATTGACTGCTTGTCATGACCTAAATGCAAACTAACTAAACGATAGGTCTTTATTCTATGCAAATGCCTACTGGCCGAACATGCCGGACGGTAGACATGGCTATACTTATACAAGTTCCTTATCATATGTAAAATGCACTATGGTTATTTTCCCTCCATTTCAATGTCAACTCACTATTTGTTCTAAGCAATAAATAATGATACTGCAGAAATTTGAGTAGATGCTTGTGTATGTAATGTACCTGTAAGCCAACCAGGATGCAATCACCACCAACCAGAAGAACATTGAGAGCCTGTCGTTTTGATGATACAGTGCTTTTATGTCGGCCATGAGCTCTTGACACAGTTTTAGAACTAGAGGAGACAAGACGTGAGAGGCAGGCACTACATTCCAGAATTCCGTTCTTCATATGTCCACCCATCTAAATATTACACCCTCAAAAGTTATTTCTGCAGCAAACAAAACAGCATTTTACCTCTTTCATCAATATCATAGTAGACACTAATTAATAGAAATTGGACTTTTCTACATTCATTGATCCTCTATTTTCTAGTATTGAGCTAATTTCTTTGTATGAGTAGTATAACTTTAGTAACATAAAGTTTCTCATTTTCTCCGTGCAATTCTATATTAATAATTAAAAGAATACTTCATTTATTTTATTCCCCTTTTATCAACCATGGGAATGTTTTTCCTAAATTGAACTTTTGCATTCATTTCTTTGTTCCTTTCTCCTACTAATTTTCAGATGAGGAATTTTACTCTTTTTGGCAAAAGATATGAATATCCATTCGTGAAATAATCTTGCAAGACGGACTTATTTGAAAAAGAAAATGTTTCTTTTCCACACTGACTTTTATTAGGTTAAGGTACAGATCCTAAAGTCACCGATTTCTTTCCTTAGCCCACCGCGGCTCACCGTCTCCGCCGCCGCTGCCGTCCTCCTCCGTCTCAACACAAGGTCCAGGTAGCCGTCTTCCCCCGTACTCCTTCTAACCGTCCAGCTTGCTGTGACAAAATTTTCATATAAGCAAAGAACCTATTTTGACAGTGATAAAAGACAAACAACTGGTGGCGTCGGCTAACTGGAACAGTAGAAGTAGGCAGCTCAGAGAACTTGGTAAAACCGAGGTAATGTGAAGTGATGTCGCCTCGCCCTCGGTAGTAAAGTTGAAGGGCGGGGCTAAACGATGGTATTGAGCTGGTCAGCCGCAACTGCAAGGGCTCGCAGGCTTTCCTTCTCGCTGCTGAGTCTCAGTCGTCTACCTCTGTCCGACAGCGATGCCGGCTGTTGCCGGAGGTTCTTATCTTCTTCTTTTTCTTCTTCTTCTTCCAGTTCCGACCCTTGTAATTATTACCTTCATCGTGTCCCCTACGCTGCCAATACCGCTTTGGGTCGGTTTTCTACCTCGCGATCCCTCTCGAGCATTGCAAGTGAAGACGAGAGCGCCGCATATTCGGGGATAGAAACGGCATTGGACTCGGTGGTCAAGGTCTTCACTGTCTCCAGCAGCCCCAACTACTTGCTTCCCTGGCAGAACAAGCCCCCTCGCGAGACTTGGGGTTCTGGTGGGTACCCCTCTTTTTGTTGCTGTTTGACCCTTGTTGCCTCTCACGTCTAAAATCTAATCTATTTCCCTGCTGACTGAAATGAAGGATTTGTCATTCCTGGGAAAAGAATTATTACCAACGCTCATGTAGTTGCGGACCATACATTCGTTCTCGTGAGAAAGCATGGTTCCCCTACCAAGTATAGGGCCCATGTCCTGTCTGTTGGTCATGAATGTGACTTGGCCATTCTGGTGGTGGACAGTCAAGAATTCTGGGCGGGCATCAGTTTCTTGGAGCTCGGAGACATTCCGTTCCTACAAGAAGCTATAGCTGTTGTTGGGTATCCTCAAGGTACTTGTTGCTCAATGCCCAACCTATGTTACACTATTAGTGAGTAACAAGTTAACTCTCGCTTCGCTGTAGGTGGGGACAACATTTCCATAACCAAAGGTGTTGTCTCCAGAGTTGAGCCTACTCAATATGCGCACGGTGCAACTCAACTTATGGCAATCCAAATTGATGCAGCTATAAACCCGGGAAATAGTGGGGGCCCTGCTCTCATGGGTGATAAAGTTGTTGGTGTAGCTTTCCAGAACCTAACCGGTTCTGAGAATATTGGGTGAGTTCTTCTGTTCCTTTTCATGATGAGAACATTGGTCACGCTCTACATACCAGACATCTATTGCACTGACCTTGCGTTATTCCCTCTTTTCTCTTGTAAGAATTTATTCTGTTAGAACTACCGCATATACTTAGAACTTAAAAATTATGCTAAACCTTTTTATCTCGTTGAATTCCAATCGACTCAGTTTGTGTTCTGTGTAGGGCTTCCATGCATGAAGAATTTCTTTTTTGACTTTCCCCCAGACACTTTCAATTTCATTTGAGTAGAATCTGCTGTTTGCTTGTGGATGAATTACTTAAACGTTTCATTCCTCTTTGTCCAATTGGATTGTTATCTTGTATGCATCGAGAATCGTAAACAAAATGTGCTTGAGTTTTTTATGCATGCTCCTCTTCTGAACAATTGTACATGATGAATATTTTCTATCTTCACACGATCATGTGAATATCTGTCCTGTTTCGAGGTTGGAGAAAGCTATCACCTCAACAGCAAATCATCGACCTTCTTGTATCCTGCCAATGTTCCTGTGGCTACTGCTCTGCCTGGAAAACCCCTTCTCGGACTTAACTTAAGTAAAATGTTCCAGTATTGAGGCTTGGCTAGTAGATCACTCTTTGCAACATTAAGGATAGAGCAACTTCTTAGCATGAGCTTCTTATCATATACCTGAGCGTTTGGTTTCGCCACATAGAGTTGCCTTTGCTGTTGCGCTCCTTCTAACTTCACATGCATAGTTGTGTACCTAGAAAGGCATCATGTGGATACATAATGAATTCTTTTCTTTTAATTGCCTTAACAAAACTATATCGCTATCAGTACTTCATGCAGATCATCATCATTATATGCCAAAGAATAAAGTACGTATATCTTCAAAATCACATTTTTATAGATTTCAACAATTGAACATGAGAGTGTTTAAAAGATAGTTCTTTCTAGCTGGGATTCATTTTGAAGTTACCATCCTTCTAGTAGTCGAAATAGTGAATTTAGGTAGTTGGAATTTCTAAGAAGTTGTGATCACTATTTTGGAGGTATTTTCTCGTGTAATTCTCAAAAATTATTTCTCTTAGCTCTCCACTAATTTTTTTATCTATGGTTTGTAGATACATAATTCCGGTTCCAGTAATCAAACACTTCGTTTCTGGTGCTGAAGAAAGTGGAGAATACACAGGATTTTGCTCCCTTGGCTTGTCATGCCAGCCAACTGAAAATTCTCAACTGAGAAACCACTTTGGGATGCTACCAGAAATGACTGGAGTTCTTGTAAACAAAATCAACCCTCTTTCAGATGCTTATAGGATCCTCAAAAAGGATGATATCATCCTTGCATTTGATGGGGTGCCTGTGGCAAATGATGGAACAAGTACGTTTCTACAATTATAGCATTCAGCTGTAGTTTACCATCATGGTAATAGCAATGAATATATTCGTGTTAATATAATTCTTGCTAGTCAAAATACACGGATAATACTAACTTCATAACCACCCTGGCTTTATTCGTATCCATGCTCAATGGGCCATGCATTTTTTTATCTTTGGCATCTCAGTAATTTCAATCTTTTTGAGTTTGTAATAGTTAGACACGTGTAACTGGCTTTTCATCCTTGTGACTAGGCTTTTCTAATGGTTTTGCTTGAGTTTCTTTTCTTTTTTTTTGGCATGTGTTTTTGTTGAACCTAATGCTCCTTTTATGCAATGCATATTGCAGTTCCTTTCCGGAACAGAGAGCGCATTACATTTGATCATTTGGCATCCATGAAGAAGCCCAATGAAACGGCCTTAATCAGAGTTCTTCGGGATGGAAAAGAGAATGAATTCAGCATAACCCTCCGACCAGTGAGTCATTCTGACATTTTTTCTTTCAGATTTATGTCTCAGTTATGCTTTTATATACCATATATTTGTGAGCAGGTACTGTTCTTGAATGGCAAAGAAAGTGTAATATCTCCTAACATGTCAAGCGAAATGGAAATATTTAAAAGTTTGTTCACCTTAGAAGATTTCTACAGCGAGAAATAGCAGGCGGATTGATGATCCCCTATTTCATCTTTTGGGTTGATGATTTTGGGTTGAGGATGGAGATTTAGTTTCTTTGATTGGTTAGGATAAACAATTATTTATGCTTATGATGGAATCATATCATTAACGAGTTTAATAAAATAGAAATCATTCTCATGCAAATACTGAAAGGTGACTGTGAATGACAAGAGGACTATGCTTGGAACTAGAACATCGACAGATCTGGTACTTTCAAAATTTGTTACACTGCCGTTTAAAATGACCTTGGAGCATAGGCATGAATAGATTTAGTCGCACTATGGCATAATAAGGAGTAAAGCTTTTACCGCCAAGGTGGTTGGCTGAGTGATAAGGCTCACATCTATCCCAACTTGTCCTGTGGTGCATCGATGACGGCCTCACTCAAAATGAGAACGAGTTATGACTCGCACCGAACATTCGATAGTGTTTTTGATGTTAGAACTTTGTGATTCCTCTCTCTCTCTCTCTCTCTCTCTCTCTCGCGCGCGCGCGCGCGCACACACAGTGACAAAGGGGTAGTGGTTTGTTAAGCAACTGTACTTGCATTTAGCATTCCCCTTTCTCCAGTATCAATAAGTAAAGCTTTTGATATGCAGCAGAAACCATTTGAATTAGAGTCAATCTCTTATTGGCTTCTATATTTTTGAGTTATAGGTCTTGTTAACGGGTGGTTGAAAGGCACTAGTTAAGACCACTAAAAATAGTGATTATGTGTAAAAACACTTTGAAAATTGAGTACTACTAAATTTTAAAAAAAGTCACCTACTTCAAAGAGAAATATCTATGTTACCAAAGCACAATTAATGGCCCTAAGCAAGTGCCTTAGGGGCACTTTTTAACATTTTCCTTATGTTGTTATCTTGGCTGATCCTTTGTTTTCTTATTCTAGAGATACATTGATACTATTTTATACTGGCAGCCTTAATGCTCATAGTTTATGAAGTTCGTTTCTCCCTCTTCTATAAAATTATATAATGCTACTCTGTGACTGGGTATCATTATCCAGCTCGACTGATTCAGAGCAGTTGAAACTTGTTGAAGAATTATCAAGTTCAAGCCCTCATGCACCTTCAGGGTCACTTAAAACTTTGCACAATTTTTCTGTTCCCACTTTCATGATATGTTCATCAATGTATATAACAAATTAGTGATTGGACATCAATGAACTTGCATTTAACAGCATCCTCTTCAATGTTTGAGAAGGATTCAATGTCAAGCCTGTAAATAACCTTTGAACTCCTTTTTAGGTGAGGGGTTAATTTTAGCCTACCTTCCACTAGATTCAAAAGTGTTTTACTGAGGACTTTTCTGGCTGGAAACTATGATAGGGGAAGCAAAGAACCTAGCTGTCACAAATTCTGAGTTGGTCAGAGAAAAACATCAACTCTGGCCCCGTTTGGTTCAACATTTGGGAAATGCACTTGGGAAAATGCAAATGCCTTTAGCCTAAAGGGGTTTGAGCAAATGCAAATACTGTTTGGTTCACTACATTTTAAAAACACATTGAAAAGCTACTTTGACATAAATGTTGTTTGATAAAACCTACACTTTGTAAAAGACTTTTGCTTTTTTTTTCTTTTTTTTTTAGCTCAGTCACCAGCGGTTGGTTGGCGCGCGACCCCCGACGGTGGTCGCTAGCGTCGGGTGACCCTCTGGCGATGGTCGCCAGCGTCAAGCGACAAGCGACCTTCCGGCGGCGGTCGCCGGCTTTGGGCGACCCCCCGGTGGCAGTTGCCAGCTTGAGGCAACCCTCTGGCGGCGGTTGCCGGCTTCGGGCAACCCTCCGGCGGTGGTTGCCCACATCAGGCGACCCTCTAGCGACGTTGGGCAACCTTTGGCGGCGGTCACCGGCTTTGGGCGACCCTCCGGCGGCGGTGGCCGGCTTCGGGCGACCCCCCGGCGGCGGTCGCCGGCGTCAGGCGACCCACCGACAATTGTTGCCGGCCTCCATCCAATTCATGAATTGTGCCAACTTGCATTCTGGAAATGCAACTTCTCAAAGTACCTCCAGACCTGCCTTGGGCTAAGGGACTTTAGGGAGTTTTGGAGATGCAATTGCATTTCCCCAAAATGAGTCAAATGCAGTTGCCAAACAGGATTGCATTTGGCCAAGGGACTTTATAGCCCCAAAGCCCATTTGGAATGCTGAACCAAACTATATGAGCCGTATTTTTTTGCTGAGTAAGCAAACATTCTTATTCACAAAATAGATTAGGGCAGTATGGCATTAGCTCGAACACAGCAACAACAAAATTACAACAACCTCCATCTACAACAACTGTCTATATGCTGAGAGAAAGCAGCAGTATCACTTAGTCTCTTATCACTTAGCTTATACATGACATCGTGCTGAACAATAGAAAAGATAGAACTATTAGAATCAACATAAGAGTCTTCATGTATCTTTTATTCCTCGCAGCCCATAAATGAGTAACAGTTGCACACCATGCTACAGCATGAATGATTTTGCCTCTCCAAGTCCTGGAAGCCCATTGCAATTCTTGATTCCAACACTGTAGAGATCTAACAACACATCTGCTATGAACTTGCTGCCATACTTCCTTAGATACCACACATCCCATAATTGATGATCTCTTGACTCAAGTGAGATTCATAAAGAACACACCACTCATTCATAGAAGAAAACCACTTTCTCATCCTATCCTTTGTGGATAGAGTGTGTTCAAAATGGCCAGTCAGCATATGAAGCTATGCTTTGGTACGGTAGTGGAGAACCAAATCAGCTTGTGCCAGTCCACTTTCTTTGATTCTTTGAAGATGAAATAGTCTAATGGACCTTATCAGGCTGCCTTGAGTTGGTAGATAGAGTCACACAAAGATGATTGAATCAATACCAAATCATCTGATCTTGCAATAGGCCAGTTCCATCTGCTATCTTCAATAACATCAGCAACCTTGGCTAGGAGATAGAGACCAGAATCATACACAATCCTTCTTCCGAAGATCTCCAACAAAGCGCCCAATGAATGCCATGGATCCTGCGACAGAAAAGTGCTTTTTCCATCCCAAATTACATATTGACCAAAGGGTCTAAACTCACGTCTAAGCTTGAGCAATTTCCTCCAAATATAAGAGGAACTAGCAGAAGAAGCAACCTGCCATATGCTATTATTCTTCAAGAGATAAGCTTTTACCCAAGCTTTCCAAATAGTTCATATTCAACCAATAGCGGCCAGATTAACTTCATGGCTACAGCTTTATTCCAAGGGTATATTTGCTTCAATCCCAATCCCCTTCCTTCTTTGGTAGGTAAACAACCTCCCATTTCACTTTCAGTCCTCTCAACTTATCATCATTACCAGTCCAAAGAAAGGAATTACAGCACCTCTCTATTGTTTGATGACTTTTTTTGGGAAAAATGAAGATAACGCACCAATAAGAGACAATGCCATATAGGACTGAGCTTATGAGTTGTAACCTGCCAGCAAAAGACACCCTCCTAGCAGTCCAGCTTCTTAACTAACTCAAAAGTCTCTCAATTAAGGCCTTGCAATCAGCTTCAGATAGCTTCCCAGATATTAAACGAAGCCCTAAATACTTAACAGGTGGAGAACCTCTTTTAAAACCACTCAGCTGAACCATCTCCCCTAGGGTAGCTTCAGAGACTCCAGAAGTATACATTGCAGTTTTTGTTGGATTCAACTTTATGCTTGAAAGGTTATAGAAGCACTGAATTGTTTCCAATGTCTCCTTTGGATCCCCAACACTCCCATCAGTTAGTATCAAAATGTCATCAGCAACACAAAGATGAATGAGCTTTATTTTTAGCACAAAGGATGAAACTTCAGCTTTCCTTGCTCAGCAGCCTTACATAACATTTCAATCACCATAGAATAATTTGGGTCACCTTGACTGAGATCCTTACTACCTTGAAAATAACCCTCAAGGCCACCATTAATAGTAACAGAGAAGCATGCAGAAGTAATGCCAAATTTTAGGGAAACCCAATGCAGCCGTGACATTGAAAATGAAAGGCCAATGCACTTAAGCAAAGGCCTTCGTAAGATCTTCCTCTGTCACACTCCTAGAAGACAACTTCTTTCTTGTGATAGTGCTTAACATCTTCATGAGCAAGCAAAATATTATCAGCGATTTTCCTACCCTCAATGAAAGCTCATTGGTTCTTACTGACAAAATAATGGAGCGCTATCTTCAATCTATTGGCCAGGATTTTAGTTATGCATTTGTAGACAACATCCAGCAGGAGATAGGCTTATAATCCGCCATTTTAGAGGCATTGTGGACTTTAGGGACCAAAGTGATACCAGTAAACTTAGCTGCTTTCACCCATTGATTATCCTGAAAGAAGGTAAGTATAGCAGCAGTAAAATCCCTACCAGTGATCGGCCAAGAATCTTTAAAGAAATGAGACGAATACCCATCAGGACCAGACCAAAGAGGCTTGGATTTCCTCATCTGTAATACGAGCACCCACGAGATCCTGTAGATCATCAGAAAGTTGATAGTTGAGCAATCCCTTCAGCTGAGAGATGACTCCACTGGGGCAATTAACATCTGGAGCACTCAATAAGTCTTAATAAAAGGCCGCAGATTCTGCCACAATTTCATCATGCTTCTTATAAGATACTTCCATAACTGGCCACTGGAGATCTAATAGCATTCCCCAAAGTTCTCACTTTGACCACTTAATGAGAAAAACCAGTATTTGGATCACCAAGCTTTAGCCAGGTAATTTTAGATTTTTGTTTATAGAAAGCTTCCTCAGCTTGCTGAAGATGCCCCAACTCAAGTCTAATTTTCTGCTCTTCCTCAGTTAAACTCTCAGAGTGATTACTCCTAAGAGCATGCTTAAAGCAGCAAGCTCAAGTTTTCTTTTATTTCCACTTTCCCGGGTAAAGCACCAAAAGAAGCTCTTATTTATTGAGCAATGAGCATGCCATTGGTAATTCAGTCACCACTTTATTCCAAACAGAATGCACAATTCCCTTATACTTATCATGATCTGTCCAGAAGTACTTGAAAGACTTCTTGGATTTAACTTCATCTTTCTCTACCTGAAGTAGAGCATAAGAATGATCAAAATAACTTGGTACCCTCCGAGGCTCGCCCTCATGGGATAATTCAGTTATTCTTTGCATTTCACATGAGCCCATTCTAACTGCATAGCATGGAGCAATAATGGATGTACTCAGTAGCCCCTACAGTTACCACCTGTTTGTGTACTAAAGTATATGTTGATTGATCTTTGTATATATGTGCTTGCCTTGTCAGCAAAGAGAGAATTTAGGAAGACCGTTACAATTAACATTTGAAAAATAATGGATTTTGCAGTTGCAACAGTTAGTTCCAGTACATCAGTTTGACAAGCTTCCAAGTTATTACATATTTGCGGGTCTGATATTCGTTCCCCTCACCCAACCCTACCTTCACGAATATGGTGAAGACTGGTATAATACATCGCCTAGGCGGTTGTGTGAACGAGCACTAAGGGAGCTTCCAAAAAATGCTGGCGAACAACTTGTTATTCTTTCACAGGTTTGTATTCTTCCACATTCTACTAGAGGCTGTTGACTTCTTTTATCAGCAGTAAGTTTTTGTTAGATTGGATGATCCAGAACCTGTGTTTGATTAAAAGCTATGAGGGATGTGTATGCTGAACTTATTGAATGTTGTAAGTAATATGAGAAGCCTTTCTTTGAGTCTGATACTTGGTCAATGTGACTGCAAGATGTAATATCAGTTGGAAACCATGCTCCTTTTCATCATGCGCAAGAGGTGGCAGTGCCCAGATATCTCAAACTATTATAATGTCCCAAAAACTAAATCTGTTGAGATTATTATAGGACATGAAAGAAGACTAGAAAGGTTAATCTAAAAGCTATATTTGAATTACTAACAAATGCTGACTGCTACAGGTCCTGATGGATGACATCAATGCGGGGTATGAACGTCTTGCAGAATTACAGGTACCTTCATTGTGGGATGGATGAATTTCGTTATTGAACTTGTGTTTTTTTTTTAAAACCGAGGAAATTTCCTGGGGTCACTTCAAGAAATTGGAAGGGTAGAATTCAACGGTTATGGTTTCTTTGTAACGCATGCAATCAATCTTGCCAATTTAATAGTACTGCCGACCAATTGGAAAAAATGAAGGTAGAAAGGAAAATCAAAACAAGCATTATGGAGAAAGCCAATGCTGTCAATTTTTAGTGTGGCCACTTACAAATTGCTCCTGGGTATCAATTTTAAGCCAATATGCATCTGATCTCAGTGGGTTATGGCCATTGGTTTTTTCTCCACCAGGAAGTTGTCATGTTCTTGTGAAACTTGAGTAATTGGCTATTACTCTGGTGTTATGGTTGACAGGTGAGGAAGGTGAATGGAGTTGAAATTGAAAACTTGAGGCATTTGTACCGGCTTGTGGAGCACTACAGTGGTGAAAGCATACGATTTGATTTGGACGATGAAAGGGTAATTGTATTCAACTATCGTACGGCTAAAATTGCCACCTCTACAATTTTGAAGCGCCATAGGATACCCTCTGTCGCGTCAACTGATCTCATTGATGAACAAAACAGCCAGGAAGACTTGGCTTGCCCCGTCTAAACATTCTCTTGAGGCTTTATATAACGCAGTAAAAGGCCTTCCGAGTTTTCTTATCCGGAAGCATTCACTTGTTGTCCTGCTTGATATGTGATGAGTTTGTCAATGATTGAGTAAGCTGGAACTTTACAATGCTTTCTTTTTTTTCTTCTCCTCTTTTGCGCATGGACCATTTGATAAAGGTCTAAGATTTGATTGAACCAATTAAAAGGTTTAGTTCCTTAAGTTTCAGGACTCCTGCAATTTCCTCAATTTCCAACACTATTCAAGCTTGCCAACTTCTTCCACAGGTTTGCCAATAATTATTTGTGAAGGTTAAGTTATCAACTCCTCTTTGAAATTACCAACTCTTACATAAGTCAGTTGTTGTCATTTATATGATTATTTCGGAATTATCAATTTTTAATTAAGGTTTCATTTGTTTCATGGAAAATAAATAATTTGAAAAATATTTTCCAAAAAATGATTACTTTGATCGCTTAAAAAAATGAATGAACGAAAAATGTTTTCATCATCCATGAGAGTGTTAACACATAAATTGTTGCCGTTAATGAAGATGTTTTCATTGACTAATTATTCTAAGTGAAACAAGTGATCAATTTTAAGAAAATAATCATTCATTTTTCATGAAACGAACAGAGTCCAAAATCTATCTTTATTTGGGAGAAGTGCAAAAAGTCATGCTGAAATTCGCTCTCCTTATCAAATATCCTCTTCACAATTTAAAATTCATATTTGTGCATCTTCCCAACTTAAAAAGACCTATTTGCCCCCATGCGCACCTAAACTTACACCCAAAAAGTGAAATGCAAGGTTGAGGATGGGATAATTTGAATATAAAATGGTGACTTGTAAAATATCAGTGGGTGAGAGATGCAACTTCAAATCTAATGCAAAAAAGTGAGGACGGTAATTATAGGGTTTTAAAATGTGAAGAGGAGAATTGATAGGGGGAGCAAAGTAACGGGCCATATTTGCAATTTTCCCTATATAATTTCTTTGTAGTGCATCCAATCAACAATTTCTCTTCATCAAGTGTTTCTAGTGGTTTTATATAATTGGTCAAATGTCTACTTTGTGCATCCACGCAACACGTGTGCGAATTTGCTAGTTATTTTACAAATGAATCGAGAAAATATAGGTTAATCATAGACTGGAATAATGTACACAATCCATCTTAGATAATTAAAAAGATAAAAATATCTCCACTACCACAATATAAACACATACTGATCATTTTAAAAATTGATCGGCAAGATAAAATAAATTGCCATTTTATTCTAAGTTTGGCATTCATGTAATAAACCTACAAATTAGCAATATTCAAATGATGGGAATCAATATTTCCAACAAATGTTTAGTAAATGTAAGTAGAAAATAAAAGAACACTGTTCTTTCCAGTTGGAGGCACCGTTTAAGGCTGCCCTGCTGTTATAAACGCACATTTCGATTTATTTGCCAATAAAATGTTGAATTTATTTTCATTCCTTGATAGTTGAAAGGCTTAAAGCTGCCTTCTGAGCATTTTGTAAATGCAGTCATTGGTTGGATGAGAATGGTGGAACTTTTTGGTGGCAAACCCTCTCGCTTTAGTCTCGATAGACGATAAACCCACTTTTTGGTGGCAAACTCCCTCGCCGAGGCCCCGGCGATCTCCACCGGCCCTTTCCGATGACAGGGGTGGCAGTAGTACCTTGCTTTCTTTTATGTAAACATTTTTTATCTTATTTAATCTAAAAAGTAAAATGACGAAAATGTCATTGAGATCAAGTCCTTATTTGAGAAAATTATGGCATTTCATGCTCTTATTTGAAACAAAGTATACTTAAAGCCCTTATTTGAGAAAGTGAATGCGTTTTTTATTTAAAACAAAGTCCACTTCATACCCGTATTTGATACAATAAAGGCATCATGCCCTTATTTAGAATTTTCCCTAGAATGAGTGTTAAAGAAGTGTACCTATGAAGGCCATTATGAATCTAGAGTAGAGAAGACTGCAGGAACCTTATGCAGATGCCCTTGGCTTGGAACATTAGAGAATTGCTACGAATGGTTGGTGTGAACTCCTTTGCTACAACTCAAAGAACCCTTCATATGCTATCTTCCAAATCAAAGTAGCGTCATCAAATTCAGCGATATTCACATTTTCTTCGTCTTTCGCCAGTAAGCCACTTCAACCTTCGAACCAAAGCACCGACACCAATTGCTATGAAACCAAGCTAATTAAAAACCGTAAAGAAGAACAAAATAATGAGAACATAACTAATATGATAACTATTCAACTTGAATCTAAGAACAAGACAACCTGCATAAAGAGTAAACATTATAGTTTCTGACTTTGCGCATGTTTAACTTACAATTAGTTATACCAATAAGCCAAAAGAAGTATAGGAGAAAAATTACATAAAGCAATGTAAATCATCTATATACAACGCCCATCAATCTCCTAAATGAATTGCTCACATCTTTGTAATCGACCGCATAAGCTAAAGTACAACCCCATGGCGTGGTGAAACATTCTGTATAGAACAGGGAAAAAACAAACAGGGACCTACAAATCCATATCCGCCTCTTCATCAGGTAATATCACAGTCAAAAGAGAATACTTGACTCGAAGTGATATCTTCCCTTTATCCACTTGAAGCCTTGCTCCTGATACAACCCAGTACCCAGGTGAGTCCTGTGGCCCTCTGGTCATCTCCGTAGTGTCAACGAACCTCAACAGTTTAGGGGTTTGGGCTGGCACAGGAGGACCTCCAGGATAGACCGCAGAGTTAATGTTCACATCAGATGGTTTGGGGGGAGGTTGTTTCTGACCAGTCGAGAAACGAGTGCTAATCAAGGTCGAGATAATGCCGGATTTTTGGTTTGAGGCAGGGGAATCAGCCCATTCTGCTTTTCTCACGACTGTGGCACCAATAACTTTTGAGAAATGAAGCCTCAGGAACAGAACTTTCTTCAAGCCAGAGTCCCCCACTTCAAAATGGGCCCCTGTGATGATGGAGAGGTCTTCCTCGGACTGAACAGGAGCCGTGCAAACATGTGAGAAGCTCTTCCATTGAACTTTCTCATAGTATCTATGGTCTGATGAAGGATTGGAGAAGTGACCATTTGACTCATCTACTAGTTGGAAGGTCTGGGGCAGCGATGAAAGGTGCTGCAAGTGGATCGCCAAGCAGTTGCCTCTTTTCCCCTCCAGATATAACCGAAGGCCAGTGACCGGCTTCTTGCCTACATCAACCTGCACGCACATCATACAGGATGGCATTACTCATTTGGCACTGATATTTAACACTCAGCTGGAAATGGGAAGGAACAATTGCTATATGTAATAGAAGATCTGAAAGCAGCCGCAGAAAGTGTAATTGCAGTTCAATCATCTACGCTGAATCTTTGATGAGTAGTCTGTCTATCCTATGAAGGATATCAAAGTCAATCTGCATCCCAAGCGCACCAATCTAGAATATGATTAAGATGTTATTTCCCACCAGTTTCTTAAATTAACAGAATTACTGTTCAGCTCTTATTCATTTCTTGCTGTGGATGAATTTTGATTAAGGACACTGATAAGCAAACAAAAATAAGAAGATTGCCCACTGCAACTTCATTTATGGTGCTACATGATCCCAGAAAGAAAGCTTGAAACTGGCATTTTCATCCCTTTGGTCCTACCATTCCATGCAATGTCAGTGGGACCTGTCATTATGCTAAAATGTCGTTGATATGACAATAATTGTTGACAACTTTCAATTTGGTACCCATATGTTGTTTAATGGGCTCGTTTTGAGGCAACACTTCTATGATTGATGTGAAGACGCACTCAGCCAAAACTCCAAATGGGAACAAAAAGGTGGAGGTGCAAGCTTCTAATGAGCCGATTAACAATGCTTTTCCCAATAACTGATTGCATTTGCATATCATAATTATATTTACCTCAAAGCCTCTGGGGCAAAGACATATAAAAGCCTACTTCTTAAGGATGTATCAATGACAAAAGATTACCTAGGAAATATTGATCCCAAAACATGAAAAATCAAGTAGTAGTTTCAAAAACAACTAGCCATTAAGTTTCCCACGCAGATAAAGGCTGCAACTATTCTCATTACTGGGCATTACCGGAGTTGTGTTAACATAGAGCTTTGGACCCATAAAGCTCAACTGAAGAGATGCACTGCTCTGTTTCTTCTTATCAGGACCAAGGGCAAGCTCCCCAAATACAGGTGCCCACTGCCTTGGAAGTTGGAACTCTAAAAACTGATGTAGCTCGTCGATGGGCGGTTTATCTGCACTTAGAAGCACAGAGAGGATGATTTTTCTGCTCCTATCACAGACAATTTTCATAGTACAAAGCATCAACAGCTTAGAAACTTCATCACACTCTGTTATTGCTTCATTGGCATGAACAAATGCACAATAATTGGTTACAGAACAGACGCTTAATTTCCTGCGACTCGAGTCATTCTAAAAGTGGTGCTGATGAAAATTATGCTGCAATAGTGCTTGTACGTTTTTTAAGAGTCACTGACATGGAAGTCTCTCATCATTATCATCAATTAATTGGGAACATAACAGCAAAGACATATTTGTACAAAGGTAGGCACAGAAAACCAAGAACAAGAACCCAAAAATGCGTAGCCAATATACTTTAACAATGACAAGAGAAAAGCAAACCTTTGAGCAAATAGGCAAAAGAAGTAAGCCAAACCACTCAAAGCTGCATAAATATTAAGTGTCACTAGACAGGCAGCCCTTTTTCATCAAAATTCAACTTTTTTCTAAGACGAGAGAATTTATCCGTTGATTATTAGGTAGAGACCAGCCTTTCAACATCTTATAGCATTGACACCAGGTAGATCAGTGGATGAGGCCTTTCAAAGATTCTTGCTTATTCTTAATTTACCAGGCTTAGATTGTCAAACTGCAAGAATCACATGGCCCAAGTTGTTCTCTGGACTGGGTCAAGTAGTTATGACTCAAACCGAGCATTTTGTAGTAGATGTGGAACTCCTATCATAATGCTTGGAGGTTGCTACACCTATTGTCCCTCCGCACCCTTCATCTCAACCCCCCAAACGAAAAAGAATTTGTGTGGACCCTACACTGGTCTTATTTCCACATCCTCAGATTTCAGAAGTTAAGGTTGATTCTGGCAGCCTCATCAATGATATGTTAAGATCACAAGAATTTTCCCTATTTTGAGGTTTGATCCTTCATTTGTGGTTTGCCTTGTCATGGACACATGGTCATCAGAAGGAGCAATAATGCCATAATTACAAGTAACACAAGCAATGCCCAAACTTACGATTGCTAAATGTTATTGAAGCATGCATCCTCTCGTATTAATATAGCAGCAAACCTACTGCAAATCCGAAATCTCAAGGTCCCTCCAAATCAACATACCTCTTTCCCTACTCCATTTGAACTGAACCCCTACAATTAAGTCATATGTTTTAACTAGATGTCAACCACCTTTAAGAGGTCACACAAACATCTTCTTGAACCCAACGAATTTGTCCATGTATATTGTATTCATGAAGAGAAATAAAAGGAAAAGTAGAAATGATCTCTAATATTTCCTAGACCAAGTCACGCATTTACCAAAGCATTCCTATCTTAACTATAATGGCATTCTACAAAATTTAGTATTTAACTACTCCGCCTCCAACCAATAAATAGCCAGCCTTACTATAATGCACTACTCCAAATTCATGCATCCAAATAATATCCTCTAGGATGGCATCTCAATCTACTTTAACATGCATACAATATACAGAATTGCTAGCTTTCTCATATTTCACTATCTTTAACTCCCACTGCCATTTCCTTCATGCTTAGTCCTTCATTAAGCTTGCACTACACCTGCTCCATGTTTTACCCAGTGCAATGCAATTTCACTACCCATAATCTCAATTTAGAATTTCCAAGCCACTTTCCATTATGTCCAACCTAAAAGCCACTCAGGAATAGAACCAACGGAATATATTAAAGACTAGTACACACCATTGACATCAGTTTCTATTACTAAAATTCCAAGCAATTCCTAATTAGTGAGATTGTCCATATGCTATGCTTCACTAGCCATGTTTGAGGCGGTGGTCGGCAAACGTGTGTTTTCTACCAAAGAATTATATAGAATGAGATTTAAAGTACCAAAAGGTAGAGCTCAATAGTATGAGGACTACATCCTTACTAGAAAAACGCAAAAGAAATTTAAGAGAAGTGGTTAACTAAAACATATGCCTCTCAAGAAAGCACTAAGAAGATTCTAGGTCAAGAAGGAGATGTCAAATATCCATTTTCTATTGTCATTGTAAGGGAGGTGGGCGTTAGCTAGGGAGAAATTGGAAATTCAATCATGAGACAATTTCTAACTGAAGCATGACATGTAATCGGCAGAAAATAGCTAATATACATACTCTGGCATGTAGTTAGCTTGGAAATGTTCAAATAGGCAACTCAACCTAGCATGCTGTTTCTGAATGCATCAATGTTTCAACAAAATGCAAGCCCTAAAGAAACAGAGGCAGGTCAGTCCTTACAACGCAGATAGAGGTTAATCGCATGGCTCAAGAATCCGCTTCCATGAATCCCGCTTAGCATTGATGCAATTGGGATCAACGTCATTGAGACAACATCAGGTTCGTATATAACAGTTTGACTCCACTCGCCGTGAGGTAGATTTTTTTTAGTGTTTCCACCTTTACGTTTGCAATCAAATACGATGTCCTGCACCTGAACATGACAAAGATTTTGGTTGCTCGAATTAATATCATATTTGACTTATCAGAAGTGCTAGCCCACAAACTTCAGAGGAAAAATTACACATTGGCCAGATACAAGGATATATACGAAACTACTGCAAGCAACTATGCAGAAACAGGTATAACATGATTTGTGATAGGTTTAACAATGTAAAACTAACTTAGAGAGCTCCCCTAAAGGAGTTAAGAACATCACTGCCAACAAAAACAGATGACACTTCTCGCATTCATGCTTCAAGTCATAAACATTGATCTGTACCTCCATTCGAGAGTAAGAACTGGATGGAAATGTGTCCATGAGGTTTCGCCCGCGTTCCTAGACAAGAAATTAAGATAAATGAATAAAAGTTAGCATCATCTGACAGGACATTTCTTTTTCAACACTTTAGTTTTTCAAGAAGAACAATATGACTTAGCAATCAAAGCCTGCAAACAGATATATGGATTTTGGAATAATTGTCAAACCTTTTCCCTGTACTGCACAGCTCCATCAATAAAAAGTTTGTCTGCCATTTCCTTCAATTTTTTCTGCACGTCTGCAGGTTGAAGAACGGATGCATGCTGCTGCTTGGCATAAATCACATCCTTCCCACCCATTTTTACACCGACAATAACATGGGTACCATACTTCTGAATAAACCTGACAATTAACCATCAATGAGAAACAAGACCCTAAACGTTATGTATAGTCTCCAATAGTTTCAATTATATGCATCATACTTTAGATGATATCAGGAAAAGTAAATGACCAACAACCTTGCAACGTCACGAGAATGAGTGTCATGTTACTTACCCAGAATGACAAGCTTTCCTCCAGAACAATTCTCCTAAGCTAAGGGAAGTTGCAGAAAGAGCACAGAAAGCTCAATGCAAATGAGTCAACTCACCTTTATCAATTATCACTTGGTGTTTGCATTGCCTTCTTTTCTAATCAACCAAACCAGCAATTTCGAAGGTAGAAATCCCATATTCCTACTGTGAAACATTTGCCGTATCTAAGATATCATTGGCTCTACAATTCAAATAAGTCACAGAATATCACTACATTACTTTGTCTAATCGAGCGTTTCTGGATACAAATGACAATAAAAGTTTCCATTAACAACTGCAAGTGCTCTTTGAGGGTTTAGCATAGGAATACATGGGAAGTACTTCCATAAGTGTCTGAACCTCAAACGTCCAAACAGATAGATATTCCCAACTCTCTTCCTTTTAGCAGAGAAGATGGCCTGAAAGCTGATTTATTGGAACAACTAGATTAGATGGCAGATTAAGCTATGAGCTAACTTCTTGAGGAACTCCCTGGCCTGGAAAGAGGAGTTTTTGGAATAACAAACCAAATGAATACCTTCAATTCAAAGTTCTATTAAATTTACCATTAGTTTGGGGCAAAACAGAACCAAGAAAACACAAAGAAAGTGAAGAGATGAATTCAGTTGGCTTCTATCTGACAAACCAAAATCACCTATTTTTCTTACCAATTGTGACAAGATTATTTTGGCTGATGTGTATATATTACAACAATATTTCCTTTATTATGCCCTTTGCTTTTGGACTAAGTTAAAGTTGTAGAAGAAGAGTATCCTCTTGTGCAGATGTAGAAATAGCAAATTAGCTTTTTTGGCCAAACATCTTGATGTAAGATGGGATTATCCACCTCTTCTGGGGATCTCACAACCTCCTGCGCGATTATGTCAACAGCCACTTGCAGTTGGATTTAACGATGGAAAGACTTGTCAAATGCACTTGATGGTCATTATAGATGCAGCTGATGAAGCAAATCTCACTATCAACTTTGGTTTTTGTGGCAACTATGCAAGAGTTGCTAGGTCTTAGTTTGTCAAAATTGGTACTGGAGAAACCCACCAGTTTCTTCTAGTCAAGACTTTTTAAAAAACCACTCTTCATCACAGGATGAGTTGTGGAGAGATAGAAGGGGTACAAATTCGAGTTTTGAGTATGGGGAGTGTGCTATTCAGGAAGCAAAATTGTCTGCAAAGTGTATCAAAATGCGCAGAAGTTCCACCCTTTCTTATCCTGATTCTTTGCTGTACCAACCAAATTGATATTTCTTGCATATTGTCCAGATACCTCCTAATAACAAAATGCACATGCACATGCACTGATGGGAATGGAAGACGCTGAGGGAAAGAATCAACTAACAGGAGATACTTGACAAGCTAAGCGAGTCATAGATCCAAAGGAACAAATTAAGCTCCCGTTTAGAGACATCTGAAGCTATGATAATCCAAGAAGCATGTGAGGTGAGGTGAGGTGAGGTGAGGCTAATAAAGGAATGGGTACCGGGCGAGAGCAGCAGGATCCCAGGTAGAGGGGACGGCCTGTTTGACGTGATCAGAGAGGAGGAGCTGAGACTTCCGCAACTGGATGCTGTAGAGGGTGATGAACACCCCATCGAAGGCCAGCGTCTTAGTGTTGGCCGCGTCGATCTGCCATCCCTGCCTGAAGTCGAAGGCCACGTTGAAATGGCCGGTCGGTATCTTCCCGGACAGCGACAGCCCTTGGTTGAACTGCTCCGACATCTGCAAAAAAAGATGAAGGTGTTTCTCAGATGATCGCGATGACGATGACTTTGTACAGATCAGTCAAGTAGCACGTGACCCCACACAGAATAATTACCTGCTGGAAAGAGAGGACGTCGGAGTTGAAGCGCATGCGCTCGCCCTTGTCGCAGTGGACGGAAGTGGGTACGTTGGGGATGGAGATGCCGACCCCGGGGATGGAGATGTTGTGGCGGAGGACGGGGTCGTCGGTGATGCTGACCAACCTCGACTTCTTGCAGTACCTGAGCCTGAGATCGACGGTCAAGTCGTACCCCAGACCCATCGCCTCCACGGCGGCGCGTGCGGCGTCCCTCGCCCCATCCAGCGCCTTGCTCCCCATCGCCTCTGTCAATCTGTGGGGTGGATGCTTCTTTCTTCTGGGGATCCGTCCGTCTGTATGTCTTGGCCCCTGTTTCTTGGCCTGCCTGTCTGCGTTAGTTGGTCGCGTGTGAAAGCAAGAAAAGAAAAGCTTCGAAAAGTCGCAGAGAAGAACGAGTCCTCCCCACCCTTCAGCCTCTGCCTCCCAATGGATCGAAGTCAGCAACTTCCAGATCAATATCTCAAATGGGGTAAGCAGTAGAACCCTCCATTCTTTACTCCTCCTTCTCCTACTACTTCTCCTTCTTTTGTCTTTTTTTGTTGCATTAAAGAAAACGAGAAACCTTGCTGACTGAGGTGGGATGGGTGGTCCTCGTTAATTTATTAGAGAATGGAGTACAGACCTTGGAAGAAGATGGAATGAGAAAGAGCAAAAGTGGGTGGAGGGCGGATGATGAGAGAGATGAAAGAAGGGTCAACAGGTTTGACCCGTCTTCCATTGGATGCTGCCCTCCGGCCATTTATGCAAGTCGGGTCGTCCTTTTACTCTGTAAAAAAAATAAAGAAGGAATCAAATTCAAAGTCCCAAACCAATCGAGGATCCTACATGAAAAAGCTTGGGAAGGAAAAGGAGAGAGAGAGGGGGGGTTTGGTGGAAGTGGGTCAGACTCGGTGGGAACGAAGGCGAAGACCGGGTGGAACGAGGAAAGTCAAAGCTCTGGTGCTCTGCTTGTTTCACGTTTCTTGGAAAGAACGTGCAACATGGAATTGCGAAGCCCCACCTCCACCCCCACCTCCCTTTGTTTCTTTCTTTCCCGCTCTCTGTTCGAATCAAAACAAACCACGGTCGCCAGTCGCCAATCGAGCCGCTGCTCTATCGTTCCAAAGCTCCAAAAATTGAACCAGCAAAGATGTTCTCGACGTCATCAATCTTCTTAGTGGCCATGGTTTGCATCCTCGGCGGCATCCGGGCAGAACGGGCTCAGTCTTGCATTGCCACAATCATGCAAACGGTTGGGGCGGCTCTTGCATCTTTTTTCCATCAATATGACACGACCCAACTGCTCAGTATTTAAGGTTTTCGCTTCTTTGTCTAATCCTCTCTCTCTCTCTCTCTCTCTCTCTCTCTTCCCACAGCTGCTGGGATGCCATGGATGGAATGTGAACACGTTTCCTCACAGGCAGAAATTTGCAATCATCCGACTCCTATGGACTTATCCTACACCATATGCTATGCACCTATCATCGTTGTTCCACCAATATGACAAGCCTTGCTTTCTCCCAAAATGAAGCAAAATTGCTCATGTAGATCCATTCCCATGAAGCACAATGCATCATTGTTCCTATCAAGAAGAGTCTTCCTCCGAAATTAAGAAAAATTTTACCTAACAATAACATCATGTTACGCCTTAAAGGATACAACACTTGGTTCGTCAAGAGGATATTAACATTAGTCATTTAGAGTTCATTCCTCGACAAGATTTGAGTTTTACCCATATATGATACATCAACCTGTATATATATGTATGACAAGAAAAAAAACACATGTTAATTTCAGCTATAGGACATACTACTAAATACTAAGAAAAGGGCGGCTGCTACTCTATGCGGGCCCAAGCAGGGCCCAAATGAAGCTTTGGAAAGCCCAAGGGGATGCTGGATGTAGAGATTCAGACACACTCTAATTCCTGCCTCAATTCGCAAATATTATTTGTGCCTCCCACGAGGCAGGGGGACGCAAGGGAAGGGAAGAGAGAGAAGAACGTGAGAAGAACCTTCTCTCTCTCTCTCTCTCTCCCTCTCTCTCTTTCGAAACATAACTCACCGCTCTTCTCTCCCGCACCTCTCTCTCTCTCTCTCTGACTCCCTTCTCCTCCCTTTGCTCCCGCGTATCTCCTCAGATTCCAACCCACCCACCGCATTCAGCTCCCCAAGCAGGTATCCTCTCTCATCTCGTCGTCTTCTGCTTCCGCTCTCCACTGCAGCTCCTTTGCCTTTTTGGACTCTCGTTCTGGCGGGAACGCCACGTTCTTGGACCGCCCTCGCCCATTTTGCTCTGTTCCACCTGCTCCTCCTACCTTCACCCTTTTCCTCTCGGTCGCTTTGGCTGGTTCGATGGGTCGTCGGCCGTCCTGTTGCTCGATTCTCTAATTTTACGCCACTCGTCGGTTACGTGTCGCCATTAATTACGTGGTATTGGGTCCAGCCTCTCGCTCCCGGATTCGTCCCAAAAAGGGGGCCGTCTAGGGTTTCCATTGTCGTCCACCGCTTCTTGTCCTTGCTGGGTCTTTTCTTGATTGCGTCCATCGCGAACAAGTTTTAATCTTTCGCCTTTACTTCTGTCGGGCGATCACCGAACTGAACGTTGTAAAAATGCCCTCTAAGTGGCGTTCCTTGAAACCAAATCCGCATTCTCGCTAGTATCTTTTTTCCCAGGTTTGAGTCGATTGTGAAACATGTAGACAACTTTGTGGATCGTGTGTGTTCTGTTCTGATATAGACTACTCAAAGAACGTGGTTACGAGATTGTTATCGCTTATTGCATTAGAGATTTTTTTTTTTTTTTGGTTACTTAATGATGGCCGAGCAGATCTCTCTTTTGGGTCATATGGAACTCTATGAGTTTTCTCTCACTGAATAACTTCATCATTTCGCCATCTTGTGGAAGTACCCTATTACTCCCTTCCTGTTCGCATGTGTTCATACTCGCAATTGAAGTGAAAGCATTGGTTTGATTGTTGTGCATTTTCATCCCCTGGCTTTTGCTAACTATTGTAATGATTACTGCTTGTTGGTTTAAGCTCATCTTCACTAAATTTTCTTATGTGTTATTTGTTGCAGGATTCAATTGCTTTCTTAATCGTTGGCATTTCTGTTGTTTGTCATCATACTGGTGGACTGGAATCCAAGAATGCCCCTCTACAAGAGAAAGCCTTTTTCCCTTGTAGAAGTGCCAAATGATTTGGATCCTGAGGAACTTGTATTCCAAATCCGTTTTACAAAGGAGATATTTCGTGATTATCAGTATCCTTCTTGGGAAATTGTTAGCAGTTCCTAGTATTCTTAATATTTTATGGCCAGAGATTTTAGTTTCTGAATTTGCCAATGAAAGGAACCTGTTTGTGTGCCTTTTCTTTGTTTTTCCATGCAGGAAGGGAAAATTGTTTGTAAATTCCATCATCCTTGTTATTAAAATGTCTTTTTTCTTCTTTCCTTAACCTGAGTAAGAGAGTATTTGAACAGCATTAATTTGTATCGCCAAAGACTATGGACCTGTAAAGTCAGCGGAAAATCTAACTTGACCTACGAAGAGGCTCTGGTGTCCGAAAAACGTGCAATTGAGAAGGTTCAACAGTTCCCGCAAGAGCTAATGGCGCCTATGTTGAGGATGATCCAATACAGTAAGTATTAGATCAGCATCCAGTTTTTAGGCTAACTGTCTTCCAGTTTAGATTGGCATCCTACTATTTATGTTGGAGACCTTGTAAACTTCTTGTTTCAAGGTTGCCTGGGTAACAAAGATGATGGTAGAGTTGAGCTGTGTATGTGCTGCAAGGACAAAATTTTGGAGTTGTAACTTATTGATATATTGCTATTATATCGATGTATTGCTTTTTGGTTTTTAACTCTAAAATGCTATCTTGTCAACATATGAAGGTGAAACATTAGAAGGAACATTAGAATAGCTTCTAATCTTCTATTTGGACAGACTCCTCTTGTTTCTTCTTTGTTGGTGAACATTTATATTGGATGGCTGGGTGTTGCGGGCTGGAGGGAAAGAGTGTACAAGCTACGGGTGACTCTTTTTATGGATCTGGATTTGGAATTTTGAATGGGCATGTGATGCAAATTATTCTAAAAGTTTTTACAAGCTATGGGTAATTTTTTTTGTGGATCTGGATTTGGAATTTTTAATGGGCATGTGCTGCAAATTATTCTAAAAGTTGGCTTCTTTTTCTTCATTCTAGCATCGTTAAAAAAGTTTGCTCCTTACTCTGAGCTTATGATAGATCTCTATGTTTATCTAGCCTTTGGTGTGAAAGAACAGAACCTTGTTTTGTTTTTTTGTGGGGGTGGGAAGAGGGGGAGATAGAGATTGTCACATGGAAGGCACATTGAGATGAGGAAAACAGAAAAGCAGGAAAGTAGGAATAAAAAATAGAATGTGCAACAGCAGGTCAGGTAGGCATTGAGAAATCTAGTTCCTGCTTTTGTCAATTTGTCACCACTTCCCTTATTCTCTTGCATATTCCGTTCTTTCCATGTTAGGCAATAGAAGCTAAACATAACTCCACTTGTAATTAAAGTTGGTGTGGTTATCTTAACTCGAATTCCAATTTTTTGTTTTTAATAGTTGAGAGCTTCATGCTTGATGGCTTGAGTTTTAAAGGAAAATGATTGATAAACAGAAGTATACCATGGCTGTGGGAAAAGTCCTGCTTTTCAATCCATTTCTGTTCCCCTGCACTATGAGAATTTATTGCCATCTTGAAGGTTTACTGTTCATAGTTAGTTCAGTACATTGCTTCTATAGCCCGTCCGCTACGAGAGTGATTCTCAATGAGATTGATCTCTAATGCACTGTTGTCTTTATATTATACTAGGATTCGATTTGGCATATATTTCAAGGTTTATTTGGTTATCATTTTTGCAAGCTCCTTTTGTTTGGGACCTTTCCATGTAACATGTGCTGGACTTCCACTATAAATTTATTGAGGAATGGATATATAACCTGGCATTGATATTGAAAATATAACATTCAATGCTACATCGTTTTACTATTAGAGAATAAATCAAGATCATCGATAGATTGTAGTGAATTAGGTTGTTATCATGGCCCGATTGGCAAAATGTCAAAGTATAACTCAAATGTAAAACCCTATTAATTATGCCTTTATAGATCATACATAATGTATTGATCTTCTCATTCCAGGTAAAGCTCAAGTGAATTTATTTCTAGTAAGAAAAGTTCAAGCAATGAAGGAGACCTAGAAAATGCAAGATATTATCATATTGCACAAAATCTTTGGCTATATCCCCAACAGTTTTGCAAATTTTATATTCCATTGCTTAGTGGTTACAATTCTTGTGATAAAATATGCCCCCTAAAGGATGCTTGGTGCTATGAAATTGCTATAGTTAATTACTTTATTACAATCATTCCATACCTTTCATCTAATAACTTAAGCTTATAGAAATGGTTGGGCAGTGGTCCCGTAAATAAAGCTTTACGTGGTATCAGAATAGGTGGTTGTAAGTGATATTCTGACTTATGCATATCAAACCATGCCTTTGTTTAATAGCTTAAACTTTCATAACATTGGGTAGTGGTCCCATTAAATATTACATTTTTATTGGTTGTTGCTATGACACAGCATCATGTGCCTGAAGAAATCCGAAAGATCATTGATAATGAAGGAACTCACACAATGACTAAACAATGAAACTGCTAGTCAATTGTTAAAAGTTAAGTGAGAATGCACTAGCAAACAAGAGAACAAGGCAGGGCTCAACAAAAGGAATGTATCATGTTTTGTGCCCTTCCCTGGATCAAAGCATAACGTTATTAGTCAGATGACATTGCAAAGTTGACATTTGTTTAAGCCTGTTCTGCTTTTTATCTAACACGAATTTCAGGTCTCGTTTGAAGCTAATTCAAGATGACATAGCGCTATACTTACTTTTTAGCCCTTCATATGATGGGATAATTGTTTACATAGGGCAAACTGCAGCACTCCATGGTCATTGTTTTCTAATTACTGATAATAACTAGATAAAGAAGCTGCAGTATGACTGTGAATTGCAAACCGTCATTTGCTGAGAACATTGAGATTTGTGAAATTAGAGTAGTGGGAATTGAAATGTTAATGTTTCGTTCATCGAAATTTTTGCATGACTTCCTTGTAGACATAATGTTGTTGCATGGTGGGTCAGCTGTATTGTACTGTCTTGGCATGTTCACTTGGATATTGACAATTGAAAAGAGTTGCCTCTTATGTATGTCTTCAGTAATACACACAAGGAATTGATTTATATAGGTGCTTTCGATGAGGTTACTAGATTATTTATTTTTATTTGGCTTTTACTTATTACAACCTATTGATCAGGCAGTAAATCTCCAACTTACATAATTACAATTACATTGGCAGGCATGCTTCCACTGAGAGATCTTGCAGACAAGATTGCTCTGAAGTTGCAAGAGTGTTTGTTTGCTGGAATGGAATTATATGGACGAAAAGAAAATGGTGTGTTTCTATGCAGAATAATAAAGACATTGCATGATTCTGCTGGAAAAAAGCAATACAAGATTGCTTGGTTGGACAAAGATAAGGAAGTAGTGGGATATGATGTAGTATATGATGAGGATCTAATTAAGAGAAAGCTCCCGTTTAGTAGAAACATGGTGAAGTCTTTTATTCGAGAATCTACATACCGCAATGCACCTTGGGTGCTACATGATAGACTTGCAGAAAAGCATGGGATCTCAACCCATCTTCCAGACGAGTTGATGAGCAAGTTTTACTTTCAGAATGGCACTCTCATCAGCTACAAGAGGAATAGAAAAGTTGGGGAAGAAGAAATGGTAATTATCTAGCTTGGTCTGGTCCTTCTTTGTCTGGATTCAGTAATGTTCTCCATATATTCACAACACTTACATTCAGGATGGGGAAGATGAATCTGGAAAGAACAAAGGAAAGAAGAGAACAGAGAGGGAGAAAGTTGGAGCTTCACAGATGGAGGAGAGAACTGAGAAAGGTATATTTAAGTACTGACGATTTACTTTTTCCTGATCATTTAATAACATATTTGCCTCAACGTTTTATCTGAGTTTGCAGAAGACGACCTCAAGAGGTTAGAAGCCATCAAGTATCCCATTGAAGACCTCTTAGTACAGCCTTGTCCAGATGATCCAGTATTTACTGAGAGGCCTTCTCCATCGAGAGACTTTAAAGTTCCAATGGACTGTGTCGGGGAACTTCTGATGATTTGGGACTTCTGTTCATCTTTTAGCAGGCTGTTGCATTTGTCACCATTTTCTCTTGAAGATTTTGAAAATGCTGTCTGTCATAAAGACAGCAATTTGATTCTTATTGTCGAGTGTCATTCATCTCTTCTTCGGTTGCTTATAAAAGACAATGGTGAATATGCTTCAACGATAGAAAAAAAGAAGCGCAAGTCTAAGGTCAGTTCTATTTGTCATGTCTACTCCTTGTTTTAACGCAGAGAAAATTTTCATTTGGTTGTATGTGGTTTCTTGTGTTGCTTCCATATTATCATTTTATTGATATAGATGTCCTTTTGCTTTTCTACTGCAGATAACATTAATCACTTGGACAGAGTACTTGTGTGATTTCTTGGACAGGACTAACAGTCCCAAATTTCGCCCTTGTATGGCTACGATTAAGCGAGGACACTATGGCCTTTTAGATACGCATGCTAAATTGGAAATCTTAGGGAAATTGCTGAATTGTGCCCTTGAGACTGATCTGGTCAGAGAGCAACTTGATGAGTATATCGAACAGTGGCAGAAACTTGGATCAACAAGAAGGGAAGAAGCATTGGAAGAAGCCAAGAGAAGGAGAGAAGAAAAGGAACGGTTGAAAGCGGAGTCCGAGGTAAATGGATTCATAAATGGCAATGGCTTGAACAGCTCAGGAAACAACCTAGGTGTGCTGGTGAATAGTACTCACAATAAGCAGAATGGTGAAGCAGAATCTGAGAAAACAGACCATGTCTCAAAGAAAAGGTTTGATTAAGGACACTAGAAGTTTAGATCTTCTTTTTTCCAAATTACATGTATTTATTGTATTCTTTCCATTAGAGAGAGTAGCCAAACTGATGGTGCTTTCAGAAAGATAACCAAGAAGCATAAGGGGAAAGATGAACAGAAGCTTGAGGATGGACAACATATATCTAAGAAGGAAGCACAGAAGATTGCACTAAAACATACGGAAACCGTTGAAAGGGAAGAAATTGAAAAGAGCAGCAAAGAACAAAGGGTTTGAACTATCCTACTACTCTCTCTGTATCGGTGTATCAGTTGCATATTGTTGTTTCATAATAAGAGTTAATGAAAGGATCCTTTTGACACCTGCAGAAACAACATTATGAGACTGAAATGGAGAAAAGATTTATACGCACAAATCCTTTGGGGAAGGATAGGCATCATAATAGATACTGGTGGTTTCGGCGCGATGGGAGGATATTTATCGAGAGCTTGGACCACAAAATGTGGGGCTACTATGGTACCAAGGAAGAGGTATTTGAGTTATCATGCTTCTTATAATAATTATAACTGAACATGGTTGTGATCCCATTTAATTTCTTGAGCAGCTTGATGCATTGATGGGTTCACTGAATCGCAAGGGTGAGAGGGAAAGGGCTCTTCAAACACAGCTAGACAAATTTTATGGAAAAATCTGGTAACTTGTTGAATTATTTTCTTTTTTAAGGAATGAATGACTCTGGGAACCCTTAAGGTGGTACATCCCTTGATAGCTTTCAGGAAATTTGCACTGTTTTTGTTATGTTTGATTTGTGTAGATGTGACAACTGATGAGCATGACTTGTCTTCATTTTCGGAATGCTCTGATACTCTTTTTATCAAGATTTTACTGGCTAATACAATTTCACAGTTTTTTAGGTATCACCATAGTATATTGAAATGCATGTGTGCCTTCTGTGCCAGCATTAACTTACATGGTTGGTATGCTTCAAAATGGATATAGAAATCAACATGTCATTGCCATTTTCCTTTTCTGTAGTTCCCTGTTGGAAAGACAATCAGAAGGATCTCCTTTTCAACGTGGTAAATTGGAAATAAGTGTTGAGTCAATATCAAGTTGACTATAGGAAACTTAATTTATACATTGCATACAGACAGGTTTCTCGCACGTATGGACTCTTTATAGGACGGCCTAGGCCTAATCAGCCTAACTATTCTGCATGTTTTGATTTACCAGCATGGGGCTACAAAAAAGATCGAAGCTTTCAGCGGATAAGATTGCACTGGAGGAGGCAGTGCTTCGGAGATCAACACGTGTGCGGGCACCTCCTAGGGATAATCCTGCTGATGCTTTCCTTCGATATGTTAACAAATGGAAAGAAGATTAGTTGGTCTTAGTTTGCAATTGGGGGCTACCATAGAATTCTATTCATTATAGCTTCAGGCTTAGTCCTGCTATTTGCAGGTTTTTGGTGTATCCTTGATATTCTCAATGTCCCCCTCCTTCATTTTGTTCTTCGGAGTTGGTGGGACCTGGCTTAGGGTGGGCAGCAAGGATGAGGTACAGAATTATACGGGCAATGGCGATTGTATTTGATCTTTTCTTTCGTTTAATTCATTAAAAGGCCAAGCATTCTTTTGCTTGCTCTCTTGTAAATGACTTTGGGCATTTCCTGCTTCCGACAATTTTTTCTTTTTAGGGTCAATGTTGCACTGTAAGTTTCAAGATAGCTGTGAATGAAATGTTTTCCCATTATTCTGTTTCTTTAGTTGTGTTTCTGAGGTTCCATTCCATCTTTAGTCCGAAGACATGGCATGCAAGATGCCACTCTCGGTCTCACTGAGGGTTACTCCCTTCTTGTAATCTGTATATTGGTTGTAATTGTTTTTTTGTTTTTTTGGCAGTCATATATCTAACTCTCATCTCTCTTACTTTCGTTGTGTCTCTTATAGAGCGCAGGAGTTGAACCCCGCACTTATAATATTAGCGTCCCCTCCACTCAATCCATTTGATAGCAAGGCTGCAAGCCTATTGGCTATTGGTTGTAATAATTCATCTACTCATTTTTCATCAAGTTTTTGAGGGAATCATGAGAATGGTTGTGTTCCTCTACATCTAAAGTTCAACAATAAATCACTAGGACCAAAGTATTGACCTCATTTATACATGTTCAAAGATATAGGATAGAATATATAGGATAGAAATTTCTTTTTGCATGAGATTTTATGGACAAAATCCTACATTTCAATAAGAGTTGGGTATGGTGTAGAAAGAGCAATAAATTGTGATTTATCAAGATCGAAGCATATGAGATCCACCATAAGTTTATGTAAGGTCGATAATGTTATGATAGAACATTTTCGTTACAATGGCTTTGGTTGATTTTGATGTTCAATATGGCAAAACTCTGAACATTATAGCGTAGGTAGATATCAAAATTCGTTGGCAACAATTTTTTGGCCAACTACTTGTCAGTCGATAATGTACTTTTATGGAGGGAAAATTGTCCAAAAAGTCTTAGGATGGGTCTGGTTCAACGTTGCAAATGAGTCTTGGAGAAATGCAAATACTAAAAGGTCAATGTTGGTCTCTCTAGTATTGGGCTTTCGATATTCCTAAGGCCAGATTTTGGCCAAAAGTCCCTTGGGAAGGCTTGCAAATTATCCCAGCATTTCTCCAATGGGCTTTGGAAACTGAAAACCCTTGGGAATACCAAACCGAACCCACCACCTATTGTATTGCAGCCAATTCAGTCTCATCGAGGGTAGGGCGAGGCTCGAAAAGAAAAGAAAATTTTTTTAAAATTTAAAAAAAAAATAGAAAATTTCTAAATATATAAAATAATTATCCACATCAGCGGAAGGCCAGCGCTAAATAGACTCATCAACGATTTCCAACCAAAATTGGCTGTAATGGCAAAATTAGCAAATTATCAAAAGGTTCAGGACTAAATTGGCAAGTTATCAAAAGATTTATGATTAAATTGGTATAATTAAAAAGTTTATGACTAAATTGGCTGTCATACAATAAGTTTAGGACTTTTTGGACAATTTTCCCCTATTATGAGAGTACCAATAAGTACCTGTTTGCTTAAATTACTAACTATCTCAATAATTGACCAATATTTATTTATAAAACTTTCTATATGTTTATTTAAAATTATCAACTCTTATCTAAGTCCATCTACCAACGTTTATATGATTGTTTTTAAAATTACCAATTGTTACAACAGTATACCAAGATTTATTTATTAAAGTTACTAATGCCTTAAAGTTACTATTTCTTATAGGAAATTATCAGCCTTGATTGGGGTGATTTAAATATTTTATACGGTTGTAGTTACGACTTTCGAACTATTTTTAACTTTACTAACTCTTATTTGAGTGTGTTGTAATTATTTATTTGATGGTTCCGACTTTACCAATGAATTTAATACTTTACTAACATTTACTTATGTAGCTTATTGACGTATTAAATTTACTTAACTCGTCTTTTACCTAAAAGACTTATTGATTGGATGAGTTTTTATTTCTACCCCGGTGATTTTAGTTTGAGTATTTGGCTTGTTTGAAGCCAATAAAAATAATAAAAAAAAGAAAAACACTCTGCTTCAGTTCACTAATGAAACTAAGAAAAATTAACTATTCTTATTTGGGAAAAATTATCCAATCAATCCTAAACTTATTATATGGATATCAATTCAGTCCTAAACTTTTTGAATCTGTTAATTTAGTTCTAAACCTTTATGCGAAAATTCCAATAGTCTTTTCGGCCAACTTTCACCGGGAATTGCTAATGTGATAGTCTGCTGGTCTCCTACGTGGCACACTGTCATGTCAACGATTACTTGCGAAAATTGGCGGAAGGACTAGATTGAAATTTCATGCGCAGGTTTAGAATTGTAGCGGCAAAATTGAAAAATTTTATTATCAAATTGGCATCTATACAATAACTTTAGAACCGATTAGCCAATTTCTCTTTTACCAATGTTTATTTGATTGTGAAATTACCAACCATTCAAATATTTTACCAATTTTTATTTGTTAAAATTACAAAAAATTTTAATTGTTAACATTTATATGAAATTACCAACTTTTATTTAATTTTTTCGAAATTACTAACCGTTCAAAAAATTTACCAAGATTTATTTTGCACAGCCTACTGATTTGTTCAAGTTAATAACTCTACTAGGAAATTATCAACGCTGGTAATTTGTTCAAATATTATTAGATTGGTTTGAAAATGTTACTTGAGTCGACTTATCAACATTTATTAGATTGGTTTGGAAATTACTAACTAGTCATATAATTTACCAACAATCATTTGTTACAAGTTACTGTCTCTTATACCAAATTACCAAGTACTTTCAGAATAATTAACTACTCCAATAATATACCAACATTCATTTGCGACATCTATTCGATTGTTTCAACATATATTTAAATACTAACCCTTACATAAAATTAGCAACTGATTTTGAGTTAGTGACCAATATTTATTTGATCGCTATAAAACTACTAATTGTTCCAACAATTTACTGAGATCTATGAGAACTTACCAATTGGAAATAGCTTACGAAATTATCAACTCTTATTTGAATTAGTTAGCAATGTTTAGTTGATTGTTTCAAAAATACCAAATGTTTCAATAATTTACCAAACATAATTTGGACAACTCACCAACGACATTAAAACTACTACTCTTATAAGAAATTACCTACTCTTTTCAAATCACGGACTCAATTTCAACAATTTAACAATATTTATTTCCAGAGCTTAAATGGACTTAATTGTTCTTATAATACGATGGCAATTGAGTGTATTCTTACAAGAAATTACCAACTCTTAGAGTCACTTTCCAACTTTTACTTAATCGTTCCAAAAGTACCAACCGTTCCAAATGTTCTCATAATTTAGCCACATTTCTTTGGGGGAATTTTCCAACTGATTAAAGTTACAATAACATAAACATCGATAAGTGGAATTAAGAAAGAGTTGATAATTTTTTATAAGAGCCGATAACTCTAACATGTTAATAACATTCACAGATAAACATTGGTAAATAATTAAAACGGGTAGTGATCTCAAATCAATTAAATAGACATTCGTAACTCAATCAAATAAAAGTTCGTAAAACTAAAACTTTGTTATTAATACGTGAAAAGTTAGTAAATCATTCAGATTAATATTTGCAATTTGCTACAAGAGTTAACTAACTTTAATTCAATGGCGCCTTTAGCAAATGAACATTAGCAGGTTCTTTGAATAATTGATTACTTTGAAACAAAGAACTAAAAGTTGATAAATGGACTCAAATAGAAGTTGTAAATTTTTCTATAGAAGACAGTAACTCTTTGATAAGCAAGACAAGTTAATATTGATCTATTTAAAGAAATAGCAATTTAAAACAATCAAATAATCGTCGGTACTTCCACAAAACTAGTAGTAACTTTCTAAGATATCGCGTGTTAAATAATTGTCGACAAAAAAAATAATAATAATAATTGTCGATGACTTACTAACATGTTGCAGGTTAAACAACATACCGGTTAAAAATTTTAGTCACCATCAGACTTTTGAAGTTTGCTTGCGTTTTTTAGGAAATACCAACACTCACCGCATTTTCACACACGGAATGCCAGAAATCTACCCAGACTAAAGGTATAAAAGGGGGAGGAGATATCATTGATTTTTGGGTGGTTATTACAAACAGCAGCCAATTCAAGTTGATGTGCGTTTTGGAAGAGTGAAGCATTTAACTGCAAAACCACACATTCTAACAAGCATCAAGAGCTGAGTGTAGGAGTGATGGACTACACTATCTCAACAATTGCTCTGCTGACAATTTTTCCTTGGTCAAGGTCTTGAAATGCTTTGCCAGCCTCTTCAAATGTGTATTTCCTTGAAACTGCACTGGTGAGATTGAAGATCCCGGATTCCGCCAACTTGACCAACTTGGGAAGATCCTGCCTTGCTCTTGCTCCGTACGAGCCAATGACTTTAATCTGATTGAGAAAATAATTCCCAATAGTTAAATCATTCGAGTCTTAATGCAGCAAGTTGATCCGAGACCATACAGTCTCCTATTAATCCCTAATCATTCTTTGCAATAGCCTAAGAATGAGAATAAATAACTCTAGGTGCCACTTCAAAATTCATGATGATATGAACATCTGAACTAGGGTGTTGATGAGTGCCCCTGAAGCACTTGTTTAGTAAATTTTATCTAGAATAGTTCAACTTTCAAGGCAATGGTTATGCATAACACGAGGACAATTAGTACATTAAAACTGTAAACTTTCCCCAATTGGTTGCTTAACAAGTGCTCGTTAACTAATCCTCTAAACTATACAGCAGAATTTCATCCACAAGTTTATCATGACTCAAAATCAAGAATTCAAGCGCCTAAAAGGAATATCTGAAATTCACTATGATATAAACATCCGAAATTCATGTGATTATCATAAGTCATAACAGCCAGAACAAAGTCATGGTTCTAGTGAAATGCTCATATCATTAATGTCAGAAAAACAACGAGATGCAAGTATACTACAAGACTTTATATAAAATACATTAAAGTACTGGGGCATCACGTCGATGCACTGTGTTCATAGTGCCTTCAAATTCAAATATGCAGCTCAGAAATAATTACTTTTAGTAGTCCCACCAACTTGGTCCAAAAGGGATGAAAAAACCGTTTGCAGTTATTTGTTATTTGCAAAACATGTTTTACAGACTGTGCTCTCAAAACCATTTCTTCAGAAAGATTGAAGTCCCTAAAACTCAATAGCATCCACCTTACCAGATAGGTTGCTTTTGAGGACAATGGCTGAACAAGTAAAACGGCTATTGTCCTTCAGTATTCCTTTCTTTCCCAACTCCCTTACTTTTCAACAAGAAGGTTTCAGTCAATAACAAGGGAACAGCAACTTAAGACATCATTTGGTGACCGCAAGATAACTCCATAACTAGTGTCATGCAAATGGAAACAAATTCACACATATCACAAGTAGACTTGGCTATTCACCTTTCTGCGGACAAGTCGATTTATGTCTACCTCCCCCACGGCACCAGATTTTGCTAGTCCTATCATCACGGCTTTTCCACCATCCCTAACACTTTGTACACACTGCATGAACGTTTGTGGTTTTCCCAAGGCTTCTACAGCAATATCAACACCCATCCCTCCAGTTATTGTCTACCAAGAGATGGGGGAAGCACTTAGTCAAGAAAAAAGTATAATGATAATAATAACAATAATAGTAATTAGAAGAAGAAGAAAAAGAAGAGATTGCAGAAAGCAAACTGAGCCAATTCATAAAGCACACTGGAAGTCAATCACTAGATGAGCATGTCAAGGTCAAAGCAAAGTGCAGAAAGTGAAAATTGATGGGTATGGAGCATAAAATCATCCATGGGTTCAACAGCAATTTACCTGCTAATCTATGTCAAGTCATCTCATACGCTATTTATCCATCTTAACCTCTTCCAGTAACTAAGTGCCAATAAATATTCTTGAATGTCAATGGTGTAGCAATGCAAAATAACAACCTAAAGTGCTGTAAAGAGAAGATGATACCTCCAGGATTGGTTAAAAGGATGGGTTGACCAGAGACCATGGACAGACCTCTACAAAGGAATGTTGATTCTTGAATAAATGGGTCTTGCAGGCATTGTATTAAATGAGCAATTATTACATGCTCCCAAATATTGCTCCTCATGCAATCGAACCATTGGATCTAGAGGATCCATTTAATGCATAACATTATCTTGCATCCAACTACTCAGATGCAATTTTCCTAGAGCACCAATAAGAAACCATATCAAATAGGGCAACGTGGTGGTGTGGAAAGATCCATGTGGCGAACTTCATAGAGGGAGAAGACATCTGTGACTCATGATTTACACCTCACTGTGACCCTAAAGGGGATAAGCCCCAAAGCATATACCTTAATCTTTTCAATAGCATCCTCTTTGATTGCATTCACAGTGTGGGTGGCCCCAAAAGTTTTAGCTTTCTGTAACTTTTCATCGCTGATATCCACAGCAATAATATCAGAGGCACCAAACGCCTTTGCTATCTGCAAACAACTGAAAAATTCAAAAGGTCATACTTATGTAGGAAGAGAGAACTAAGGGATCAAAGGAGGCAAAGCATTAGGGATAGGATAGAACACCCAGAAGACCTCCCCTCATACCAAAATGACAAGTTCAGGCGACATAAATCTTGGAAATTCATTGTTCTCACAGCACATAATAAAATTTCAGCCAATTACTTCGAAGATATTGCACAATTTAACCATACCAGCCTACAGAATATCTTTTATTTGTTAAAGAAACTCCATTTTTCTTGGTCAGATTACATCTTAGATGAATAACCTTGTCTCTAGACAAACAGATGTATATAAAAAGCAGGTTGATTAAAACCTGTAAACCTTGTCTCTAGAAATCTTAAACACGATATTTAGGGACTTTAGGTGATGCCTAAAAAATAAACTCGTTGGAAGTTAGTGTTTGCAGCTAGGGACTTGCCCAAAGAAACTGTCGGTTGCATTGTGTCAAGAATCTGAGTGTATTCAGGTACAAAGATTGGTTTCTGTATGGGGCATGCGTGGGGTTCATCTAGGGGCCCTTCAACAAGATTCAACAACAGCTGGCAGGGGAAGAAATTTTCAGAGAAAAGGGAGAGTATGAATTGTCCCAATTCCTCAATTCTATCTATCTTGATTGATGCCAAAATGAAGAAATTGGACAGCTCTCAAGGGCAAGTGATGAAAAGTCTTGAAATCAAATAAGAAAGGCCAGAAAAGGTGAACTGTTTGACATAGTGGTAGAAATTTCACAGATAGATATAGCTGCCATGGAGTTCATCAATCACATTTCTAGCACATGATTGAAGTGCAGAACTTTTCACACAAATCAATGGAAAATAATCAATCATGTTAGCTCCCAGGAGAGTTCAGATGACACCGTGCCTACTAGTGCATATTTACCAGAGAAAAACATGTCCATATTCGATTGTAGTCGTATGCCATTCCATCTAACTTAAAGTTGGATCACTGTGCATTTTTCCATGCCATAACCAAATTCATGTTCATTTAGGCAAAGTCGCTTCGGATGTTTGTAAGCAAAATACTAAGTATCCATGTACATTGTTGGCTGTAGCTTAGATGATGTGGGAGTGAGGTACCTTGATCCGACACCTCCAACACCAATAACAGCAACGGAATCCCCAGGACGTACCTCAGCTGCGTGGGTCATAGCACCATACGCAGTGAAAACTGCACAGCCTAGAATGGCAGATTCCGCGTAGGGCAATGAGCCAGGTAATACAGCTAATGCATTTGCGGGCACAACGCAGTATTCAGCCATCCCTCCCATACTATACATATAAACAGGTTCTCCTGCAAATATATCTGATATTCAGGCACAGAGCATCGTGTGAAAGGAGGAGAACCATCAAACCTACACATGGTGAATTAGAGATCAAAGTAACTCGTACAACCATTGGGACATGAAACAGCATTAATAAGAAGGGGGTAAGGCTAAGTATAACATGCACCTACAAATTTGGGAGAAGAGAAGAGAAGAACTTGCCAGTGCCGTGGAGAAAAAGGCGAGTCTTGCCGTCATAAAGAGTGCCCTGCGCACGGTTATAAGCGAAGAAATCCTCGCACAGGTCATCATGACCCTGAAGTCAAATCAGCAAAAGCGAAGGGAAAGCGTCAGGGGTGAGCCAAAGAGAATCGTCTTACGTAATCTTAAAAGGACACAGTCCGAGAAGGCGTGGCCAAAAAGGAGGGACCGACCTTAGAGCAGTGGAAGCAGGAACCACAAGGCATGATGAAGGCCCCGACGACGAGAGACCCAACTGGGTATCTGTTGACGATCTTGGGATCGGTGAGGGGGTGGTGATCGACGACTTCGCCGGTGATCTCGTGACCGACCACACAAGGGGAAGCGAAGGGGAGCTCACCTTTGAGGACATGGAGGTCAGAGTGACAGACCCCGCAGGCTTTGGTGCGGAGGAGGAGCTCGCCGGGCTGGGGGCGAGGGATTTGGAGGAGCTCGAGGGAGAGGGGGCGAGTGGGATCCCTGAACACAGCTCCCTTCATCGAGGACGACGGGCTGACGTGATACCCAGCAGAGGAGGATGAAGAATAGCATCTCCTGCCGATCTCCGCCGCATCGTGGCGGGTGGTGGGTTCAATGACACGACGGTGAGCAGCTAGCCATCTCCAGGAGGAGCAGGAGGGACGAGAAGCAGCAGCAGAAGACGACGACTTGGATAGCAACACCGCCACCCTCTTTGCCAATCTGCTCATTCCTGCGTTCTTCCTTGTGATTCGAGAGTTACGCAGCTTAAAAAACCGAGCTTGGATTTCGAGTCAAATTTCACAGACGGTGGCGACCACCACTACTCCCACCAAGTAGAGTACTAAATAGAACACGACCACCGTCGAAGAGGGTGACGCCCGACTGGCTCTCTGTCCCCATCCTTTTTGTTTTTTTTTTTTTGCCATTTCTCTTCTTTCTTTTTCTTATTTTATGGAGAATTAGGTGGAGATTCTTGACATTAGGATAAGGATCACCTTTGGAAATCTTTCCTTAAACTCGAGAATTATGGGCCGCCGCCACCATCGCTTCCCAGCATATTAAAATTCAGGAAATCTCTCTACACGGACAACATGTATCACATAAAAATGATGAAATGATGAATCATTACGATTGGCGCCGGGGGCAGGACTCTCGTCGATAAATATGGATTCGAGCATGGGCTCAAAATGGACGGTAAAGACACGTAATTCTGTATATAGACACGATCGAATTCACACGATCACCGTTCTAAACATGGGCCGCTAATGGTGGTAATGGTGCCTTTTAGTTCTAATTCTGTTGACGTCATTCGTTTCCCTATCCCCTTGAAGTTGAATAGGGTACTTTGCTCCTCATTTGATTGGTAATCGACGTCTTTGATTTAGTACCTCCATCCGCGGGGGCTTAACCTCCACGCCAAGTAAGGGACCATGGAGCTTAAACTCCAACCTCGAGTTGGCCGCTATTGGGTTTAGAGAGCGGCCTCTAGTCGAGGATAAGATACATGGACATAGGTATAGTTTTTTTGTCATGATAAAACAAAATTGGTCTAATATATCTATTGATATTTTTTGTAATGAGCATTATTACATTGGAGGATTAAATTAGTACTCAACAAAGAAAATCTCAAATTATAAAAAGACGTGATATATACGTTTTAGACGCTTCAGTCTTGGGATCATGCGATGTATGTATTTCACAAAATTGTGAAATACATATTTGATGAAGATTTTTTTAACTCATTTGAAAAGTCTGCTGCAAAATTAATTTTATTAAAGATAATTTACTGGTGCGTTCGTTTCACGAACAATTAGTAATTTAGAATATTTTTCAACAAATAATTATTTAAATCTTTAAGTAGAATCAGTCAAAAAAAAATCCATTATAAATAATAATTTGCTTCAAAATAATTTCATTGACAATAAAAATATTTTTTTGTAAGGAAGATAAACAATAAAATTTAGAATTTTTTTTAAATCGTACATTCCCAATTTTCAAGTGAAAATTCGACCCGTTTTAGAGGAGTGACTGGGAAGTATAATATAATTTCAAGTGCGTTTACGAGGTGCACACACAAGCGTATATTCAATCAATCCCCCCTCAAAAAGAACAATCTTTCTACTCCACCTCCATTGATACTCGGAGAAGATCTGAGATTCTGAATCAACTCCCACGAATCCATTTGATACCAACGTTGCTCCATGATCGCGTAGGAATCAAGTGGGAGAAAAACGAGGAACGGAGGAGATGGGGATTGCTCATAATCATCAGGTCATTTGGTATGTGTGAAGCCTGACGTCCATGCCCAACTTTACCTTCTCTCTGTCTTCTACGGGGCGGCGTTCAGATTGAGTACATACCAAGTTTCAGCACTCTGTCCTGACACAAAGTCTCTCAGTGCTGAACTGGGTATCCGTGATCGAGGGGTTTTATCCAAGCCTTGATGAGTTCTTGTTTTGTTGCTCTCGTTTCAGAGTAGGAGCTGCACAGGGGAGTGTGCTGCTGTTGTCGTGTCCACAAAGACAAACGCTTCTTTCGGGTTCTTGCTTTCTTTCCCTTTTCTCTTTTCCGAGTACGGGCATGTTGTGTTTTGCCTGATTCTTTAGGTGTTTGCAATTACATCTCTATGAACGGAAGTGATTTTGTACCGATTTCTTCTGATCGAACAGTAGTTTCTTTCTTGCTTTCCAATGGATGATTATGCTTTTGTGCGCCTAAGAGAACTAATAATTCTACCCTCTTGCTGTAAGTTATGTCATATGACCCGCCAGCTTGATTTTCTTTTCTTGTTTCCCTCGTGGGTATCATTCTAGCTGTTATGATTGGTGACCACTATTAAGCTTTACTTCGCGTGTGCTGCATAACTTTGACGCCTTCTAATAGCGCTTAGAAGGATTGGCAGCTGACTGCTTCGGTCTTCCTCGGCTCTGAAACCCACTTGATGCTTTGTCAGTAGTTGTCTCTATTTGTCTTTTCAATTTCTTGAGTGCAACTTTGGATGGTTTGATGCACAATCATAATCGAAAAACAACCAATCTTGGCAATTCAAACAAATTCGATCCTTGCAAGTAAAATCTTCATGTTCTTATGTGATATTCTCAGTTGGTTCTGTTGCTGCAAAATATGATCATCAATAAGCACGGTCCTGCTTTCTTTAGTCTACTTGGGAGTTTCACTACATGCCCCATAATCTACAGGGTTCTTCCAGCTCCTTCCCTTTTGAAGTCAATAAATAATTGAAAGATGGCTGCTGAGCTTGTCAACACGGCAACAAGCAATAAATTGGCAGAAATGGATTGGACAAAGAACATCGAGATCTGTGAGTTAGTTGCTCGTGATCCAGGGTACGTTTTCTCTGACTTTGGTTTTTGAGTAAAACACTGCGATTGTGAAACCTAGATTTATCGTCTGATTACTGCTGTTTAATGGCAAACTTTTGGTTTTAACAGAAAAATTACAACCTTTCCAGCATATCCTCACTCAACTCCATGGGTGACCAAAAAATGCATTTGAATTGTGAATAACTTAGAAACGTCATCCTTGCTATGAAAACTTGCAATTTCTCAACTGTTAAATTTTCATCATCAATGGGTTTTACAATTTATACTAATTTCGTCTTATTAGTTGATTAGCACTTTTATGTAAAGTTTTTGCATTGAAAGATGGAGATGGTGAGAATGCAATCCTAGCCTCACTTGGGATGTCCAGGGCATAGACTTTTTGCCCGGAGAAGTTGGGAAAATAGGGGATAAAGGATTATTGTCGTATTGTCTGAAGGTGAAGTATTGTTTCGTTCGACTAGCTCTCTAAGTGCAAGTAAGCTGAAGTTCTTCCACAACCATAAGTGCGAGCCACAAATAAGTTGAATCCCATTAGTGCCATCCCTTCAAAATGGTTTTTAGTGTCAAACTTACCATGTTGCTATAATAGGTTTTTGCTCTTAGTGGACTAATTTGGTTAATATATACATGTTATTGGCCCATTGTCACGCTCATGTTTCTAGTTAGTTTTGACCCATATTCCCCTTTAGAAGTGTGTTCAATGACTTAGAAAACCTTTTAGATATCAAATATATAAGGGGTCTTGTTAAGCTTCAAACATTCACACACACTGTGGGTCTAATTCCCTTTTGCTTGAGCTTTTAGAAGAAAAGGGTCCCCTATCGTATTACTAGAGCATCATTTAAGAGTTTGAATTCTCACAATCTCTCTTATTTCTATATTGTCGGATATCATGTTCTTGTGTTCCTGCCTCCCTTTTCTGTTTAATGTGGTTAGGTCCATTTCACATGTCAAGCACCACTTACATGTGAGATGGAGTGTTAAGAAATATGCCCTGCTTACATTCTGAAAACAATTTCATGACAACTTACGCATTTTCAGAAAAAAGAAGTTTCTTAATATCACCTAGTTATCCATGGATCTTCTCAGTTTGATATAAGTGCTGTCTTTTTTGTTTCCCTGTCTAGAATTATTGTACTTTCCTCTTACCTGTTTGTCGGATGATTCTACTTTAATATGCCTTTTGGTTACATTGTGCTACAATATAACTTTGCATTTGAAGATTTAGTAAATGTCATGCCTTTATCATTCTTCTATAAGTCTCGAAGGTAAATTTTTGTCCTCCATCTTTACTTATTTATCTATTGAAAAGAAAAAAGTCTCGAAGGTGAAAGAATTACTCATTTTCTTGTACATTATCTTTGTTGACACTGCATATAGATGTAACAGGTAAAACATTTTGCGGTTGCCCTTTTCAATTATGAAAAAAGGAGATAAAAGATCTAAAATGGAGGTAAAATAGAGTGAACTAAAGCTGGAATATTGAACCACTAAGCGATACTATAACAAAAACCTCAAGCAATTGGTTCTCATATCTCTTTTAGGAGTTCCATCCTTTCTTTAAGAGCATATTCTCATTGTATATTGAATGTTCAATGAAGCCACCATGTATTCTTGGAGAAAACTCTATAAAAACTATTTAAATTAAAACAAAAAGTGGCTTTTCTGTTTGAAATTGGATATATCCTACCCCCCCACCCCCCCAACAACACTCCATCACCTGCTAGTTTCTTCCTTTGCATTTCATTTTAGGTGTTACTCATGCGGTGGCATATGAAACCAATTCAATTGGTGCTCTTCCTAATGTCATGGTTCCATGGGTGCTTAACGTCTAAGTGCATTATGACTTATCAAAACATTCAACATTGAATTAGAGCATGGTTATGCACAATCCTGGTTCTAAACAGCATACGCTATATCGGTATGCCAAATAGTTGACTATATATGGCACATACAGTGTGTTGTCTCAGCTATAATAAGCGATGAACACAGTATCTTCAATAATCATGCAGGGTATCGAAAGATATTATTAAGACCATCAAAAAACGACTGGGCAGTAAACATTCAAATGCACAACTCTATGCAGTCATGGTGAGTGTGATTCTTTTGTTGCCATTCTCACTTCTCCATTCTATAACTTTCTTCACTGTTTAATACAGTTTTATAATTCTTTATTCATGTATTTTTTTTCCTAAATGCTGTTCATTTTTTATTTTTTTTTTGCGTTGATAGTTTTAGCAGCAGCAACAGCTGCCATAGTCCTGTCCTTTGCTGTTTCTTAATGACTCTTTGAAGAAGGTCTATTGTGTTGCAGTTGTTGGAGATGCTGATGAACAATATTGGAGAACCTATTCATAAGCAAGTCATTGAATTGGGGATTCTCCCTATTCTTGTGAAGATAGTTAAGAAAAAGGTTTGCATTTGATGTCGGGTATTCTAAATGATTCGACAAAATTGAAATAACGCACTTCATGGAAAATTTCTCTCAGACTGACTTGCCAGTACGAGAGAGGATATTTCTCCTTCTAGATGCCACACAGACATCTCTTGGTGGTGCTTCTGGGCAGTTCCCTCAATATTATTCTGCATTCTATGACCTTGTGGTAAGTACAAGTCTTTATAATTGGGATCTCATTTTGGATGTTATATTGAAAACCTTCGAATTTCCAAATTTCTGATTTGCATTGGTCGGAAACTGAGGCATTAAAAATGTATTTGAATTACGCTCAGAGTTCTGGAGTTCAGTTTCCCCAGAGGTCTCTGTCCGTCTTGTTAGATAATGCTCCTGCCCAAGTTTTGAGGAGATCCTCAGGTCATCCTCCTCCGGAAGCAATTAAAAAGAGTCCTTCTGACAGGGAGCCAGCATCTAGTAGACAGGATGGATTTTCTCAGCAATCAGGCACACATGCCGTCTCTGAATTGAGGTATGTTCCAACTTCCATCAGATAAGGTTATCTCCTTTTGGGCGATTGGCTCATCAGCTAGATGTCCTTTTCCTTCCAGAAAACTCTTAAGCCATTTACATTGAGCCCCTTCGGTTATCATATTTTTAGAATATAACATAGCAATTTTAGTAGCATTTTCCATGATTCATGGAAGCTTTAAGGATAATATGCTGAAAGCATCAGGCATGTAATCCAAAGCCTATTTAAAGTTGAATTTCCTGTCAAAATCTTCCTTTCCTCTTGGCATCATAGAGGCCTTATGCCAAATTATTCTCTTGGAAGTTTTCTTGCTTTAGCCCACCACGAAAGACTTTATGCAATTAACATACTTAGCTTTTCTTATACTTTGATGACTTCAAACTTTCTGGTGTAATATCTTTTTCCTTCCTGGATTTAAGTAGTTAAGGCAAAAAACAAGGTATAACGTCATTACTTTGGTAAAATTAATATGTCAATGCATTTTCTGCACAAGTATTTGCAATATTTAGGAGTTCTTTTTTCTTAATGGGATGAGATTGATTTCATAGAGATTATTTAACCCAGTTCTTAGTTCTTGTCTTGTTCAGTCTGCGTAAACTCATGATCAACAATGTCCATGTCAGAAATCTCTACACTTGACTAAAAATCATAGATAACGTAAACTCTGCAATTTTTAGTATCATGATGATGGGATCGTCAATTGACAGATAAGTTGTGATCAATTTAGGAAAGATGGAGGGCTGTCATTGTAATTTATCATTGTTATCTGCGAAAACAAATTGTCCAAGTCTCTTATGGAGTCTTTTGCTGTATTGGAAAAAATTGAAGTAAGTTTTCGGCTTTCAGGCATATAAAGCGTGGCAGCTGGTGAATTTGCTATGTCATTGAGAAATTAATAGCTGGTGCAATCTGTACAATAAATTGATTCATTGAGACCAGCGGGTTGCTTTATCTTTACAAAATGTCCACTTCTTAATAGTTGACAGACTTGTGCTCCTATAGACTACTGATTTTTTTGTCGGTCAATTAGTCAGGTAAAAAAAAAAAAAATTGGTCAGGTCATCACAAGAATAGGAGAGTAATTTTGGGATTTTTATGGACCCTCTCTCATACTTGTGAGGAGCATGGTAGAAACAAGTGACAGATCCAAGTCCTCTGATGATTTAAATGTGGTAATGTCGTGTGGTTTATGTGTTAGGAAGACCCAACCCTGTCTCAGTTGACACCCATGAGTGCCTCTGACGGTGGTGATCCTTCTTGGCATAGATGATAGCAGTTGAATGCTTCTGTTGGTAGCATGATCCACACAGTTTGGAGTCAAGTTATAGATGGATATCTGCTTCTTTTACCAAATGCATGAACTATGAATTGATGACTTCTACGGCCTCCACTGAAGGAAAGATAAGTAGTTATATAATAGTATACTGGACGATGGCTCTATGTATTGGTAATCGCCCCTCTTGCCCTAATTGTCTACATCTTTCTCAGTGAACTTGCATGCGTGGCTCCTCATGGATTGGAATGAATTTGGGATGAGGATGAAAGCCTTGCTTTGCCAGGCATTAAAGTGATGGTAGAATTGTGTCAGTGAGGATGAGTGGTCATTTCTCTTTGATAGAATATAAGTGACAGGTGATCCATAGTGAGTCATTTCTTTGGAGGGACACATTGGTTGGTGATTTTTCTTCCTATCAATGGGAAAGATTATTAGCAAACTTTTTCTTGCTTGAAATAGATTGATTGAAGTCATAGTGCAGGAAGTAGTTGTAGAACCTTATGAATGGGCTATGGAAATGAGACATGCTGCCCAAATTGTGGGGTTTGGGTTATTGGAACATTAGTATTGTTAGAGTAATTAAATATTAAACCACGCCTTCATCTAATAGCTTCAGCTTTTAGAATAGTTGGCGATGGTCCAACAAAATCTCACATGGTATCCTGAGTTCAAATCTTTTCAGGCCCCATTTGCCTCCCCAATTAAATATTTCCACGCTTAGTATTAGGCAAAAAGATGAGACTAAACGTGAGGGGGAGTGTTAGAGTAATTAAATAGTAAACCACGTCTTCATCTAATAGCTTAAGCTTTTAGAACAGTTGGCGATGGTCCCACAAAATCTCACAAGTATGACAGTATCTTTCGCCTAAGTGGGTAAGAACATCAAAACTAATATGCCACTCCCTTGTTTGATTTCTCCAAACTTAAAGCTAGAGCTGTAATCAAGCCATGCCGAGTCAAGATAGTTTTACTTAAGCTCTATTCTACCTGGATATTTAAGGATCAATACTTCGTTGAGTTGGATTTATCTTGATTTTTCAAGCTCGAGTGTCACTTCATAAAGTTTTTCATGTGCTTGAACTGACTCAACTAAACTGTAATTGAGCTTGAATCAAGCTCACGCAACATGCAAAAAATTAGACAGCATGTATATTTCTTATTCTTTAATTTATGTAAATAAAGTTAAAGCATAGGAGAGTAGGTTAAAAGTGTCAGGAGAATGCTTTTCTGTTGTTTTGGTTGGGCTTTTCAGCTACTATGTAATGCTCTCATATAGCCATATATGCTCCAATTTATAAAGCGGGCCTTTGCATATGGAGATCCTTTGTGCTCTTTTTTAGGTTTCTACAACTGGGTCCCCCTCCTTGGTGCCTAAAATGAGATTTCTGTTTTAATCTTCTTAGAGAAAACATTGGCCATCAACAGCCAATGTTTCCTTTTTTGTTTGATCTTCTTTTGCATGTATGGGTGAGGAAGGGGGAGTTGGGTGTGTAGGTGGAGGGAAGACGGTGAACCATTTTCATATCTTTTTTTATGAAAAGGCATTTAGCACTCGATCAATATTGTGCAGTATTGTTCAGAAGGCCCATAATGCATTAGAGGTTCTGAAGGACGTGCTTGATGCTGTTGATGCTCGACATCCTGAGGTAAGGTGAAGTTGAACTCTGGATTTTATCATTTACATTGCGCATAATGCCAAGGCGCTGCAAATATGGCATATGGAAATAATGTTGTTACGCTAGTACATTAAAGCTTTGCATGCATAAAAAAAACTAGAAAAACATACCTTTTAGTGAGATAATCCTAAGTAAGGATGAGTTACTGTAACTTGACTTTGAATATTGTATTACCATGTTGAAGTCCACTGGTCAGAGCCTGATAATGCAATGCTTTTTATTGTGAATGGCCTATTAGATTGCAAAAGATGAGTTCACACTTGATCTCGTGGAGCAGTGTTCTTTCCAAAAACAACGAATAATGCATCTTGTGATGAATTCTAGGTGAGTATTCTTTCTAAATTAAGTTTGAGTTAGTATCTTTGGCCAATTATCTGTTGCACGAGGATATCCTAAAACTGTATATTGGGCCAAAGTAATGTTTGTAATACTAAGCTTACCGTGATAATTGCTGACTTTAATACTGTTGTTGAAACATCCTAGACTGTACCTTAAAAAATTTGCAAACTGAGATTGATCCTGTTCTTGCTTGTTTAAGTCACAAATTTTTTAATTGGTAATCTCTTTTTCTTGAGTTGGAAGATATATATAATTTGTCCTGACACTAGATTATCAATTGGTTATCATTTAGACAAAGCAGGAGATTCTATGGGCACATGACTGAATATAGTGAGCTGATGGAAAGGTATATTTGATCATTACATGGTCCCACTAGACCATGAAGGAGGAAAATGATTGGAAGTTATCCAAATATGTTGTCAAAGACTTGCTAAACCTTCCGATGAATTCAATGCTTGAACTAGAACAAGGCACTTTTCCATCATCATATTTGCTGCATTGAAAAGGTTTATATTTGGTGATGTTAATAGATTGATACATAGTATCCGCTCATGTTAATTGTATTATGGTGCGGTACTTCTTAATGATCCAGAAATTCCACCCATAATTCACGATTCCTGGATTTAAGGTTTATGTTGCCAGGTTGATTGGAGTAAGTTGAAGAGATCTTTTGGTGCTTTCTTATATTTTATGTCAAAATGCGCTACTAAACTGAATCAGAGATTTCTCTTGTCCAGGGATGAGAAGGTGGTTTCTCAAGCATTTGAGTTAAACGAGCAGCTTCAAAATGTTCTTGCACGACATGATGCTCTCCTCTTGGGTAGGTCTGGCACACCAGCCAGTCATGTTAATAATGAAGAGATTGAGGAAGAGGAAGATGAACAGCTTTTTCGAAGGTTTGTTAGCAACCCTCTCTCAATTTCCCAAGTCTTGCTTGAAAGAGGTTCTCCGCTGGATTAATTCTCACACTGCATGGTTGGAACTAGGGAAGCAATTGAATGAGCGAGCCCGTGCTGTCGAGAGCTTGAACTTGACTGAAAAAATTTCAGCATACTAGAGCTCAGCTTCATTTATCCCAATTTAAAATTGAGCTTCGATTAGAGCTCAACTAATCACAAAAAAAATAGGGATAAATAAAGAGAAGAGGCCAAGCACAGTGAAGCCGAAGAGGAGGATTCTCCCAACAAATGCCAGAAAAGAATCGAACGAGGACAAAATTTACAAATCCAAACTACAACTTTCTTCAGAAATATCTTGAACAAATATTAAGCACCGTTTCTATCCCTACATACAGCACAGACTAGAATCCGGCAAAAGGAAAAATTTATAAAATAAGAACCCTAGGCAACATATACTGTAGAGGAGGCGATCCCTCTCTGAACACAGTTATGACTTCGACTCATAAAAATTTATTCTCTTCTGAGAATCTATAACTAAATAATGGAAAATCGACACCAGTTGACAAAGCATAGAGACTTAACCAAACGCTAGATTATACAGATCTCAAGAGACATCCCTTGGTAATTTGTGGTAGAATATTCATCTTCAGTCTAAGCAGGAAAGCATGGCTATTTTGTGTTCCTTGAGTTGCCTGTCAGATGCAAAATGACAAAGAGAGGGAGGCAGCAAATCAGGAAGGATGGAGGGGAAGATAGAGAGAGTTACACGAGTTTGGGTTGGGATGTTTGACTTCCATTGATGCCAAATGGCTGGGGAAAGTGAAGAAAGGGTAAAAAATGCTAAATCATTAGCACTTCATAGCATTAGAAGGTGTAGAAGGGTGAAATATGTAGGAAATTTTAACCTGAAGTTTAAGCTATTAGGTGGAGGGAGACATGTATATGAGGCCCATTGGAACTCCGTAGACAAGCAATGGAGGATACTTCAACAAAATAGATTAAAAGTTTCTATGACCGGGAAGCTTGATGTAGAACTATGGCAACAAGGACTTACAAAAGGCGTGCCAAATTAAGATTCATTTTTTAGATGATCATTTTATTTATTTTTCCTCATTAGATTAAGAATCTTTTATTGAGTGCTTAGAATCGTTGTCTTTTTAGAATATTATGTTACCTTTTTAATTTAGGACGGAACATTATGTTTCCTAGAATAGGGTCTAGTAGTCTATAAATATACTCTTCCTTTGGTTTATGAAGTATGTTGAGCGAATAAAATTTCAGCATTTCTTTGCTAAGAGCTGCACGGTGCAATTCTCCCCTAGGTTTGATGCTTAGGCACTTTGCGTGAGAAGCCTAGAGATTTTTCCAATTCTTACCTAACATCTCTTCCAACATCCCAAACTCTCATCAATTTCCCCGCATTACTGTTCACTAGTGCTGTTCAAGGGTACTATCCACAGCCCCAAAAAATTACTTCCAAATCTGATTCAACCTGATCGGATTGTCCTACATATTAAAACTGGTCTTTTCAATAGCACACCCGGACTTGCTGGTGGCCTATGGTCCACTTCACAGCCTCACGTTGTTGGTGATCAGGACTGGTCTGCTGTTTCAGATAAAGTGGATTAGCCTGGCTATATATTGACAGGATCTTCACTTTGTAAAAGATGAAAAGTGGATGAAAGGGACGGGTCTTGAATATCTAAGCTGATGCATATCAAGCAGGCGATGCAACAACTGACTGAGGAAAACCCCTGTTGATATGAATGGCAAACAATTTGTTTAAATTGATGCTGTTACCTTTTTTGAAGAAAGCTGTTTACAAGAGTTGAATTCTTGCCTTTCTTGAAAAAAAAAAAACTATTTGATTGTATTTTTTGTTTGGATATGGTAGATAGAACTCTGCAGAAATACCAGGTCTTCAAGTGATGGTGCTAAAGCTGCGACTTAACTGCTGTATCATTTGATTTCCTATTTCATGTGCATTCTAATCACTTCTAACTATAGCAGGTTACAAAAAGGAAAAGCTTGTGTAAGGCCTGAAGATGAAGAGGGGATAGTGCAAAGGCCATTGGACTTGCTTGGATCATATGGTCCTGGAGAAATACCATACCGTCCACTTATACGGTCTCCATCTACAGTGATATCCAGGGAAACCAATGGGCAGGGTCCACCTGTGGCAATCCCTCCTCCACCAACAAAACACATCGAAAGGGTAAAATTTTTTCAAGAAAACAAGTCGGATAGTTCTGCTGTGGCTGGACACATGAGGGGGCTATCATTACATAGTCGCAATGTCAGCAGCTCACATAGTGAAAGCATCTATTCCAGTGACTGATTGGACACTAATCTTTTTCATGCTTCGGTCTGAGATGGGTGCAAACTCTGCCATCATCTGGTGTGGAGCTGTATACTTCTTTCTGAACCTCAACTCGTGGATGTATGCAAGCAGCTCCTTTGTATTGGCAACAAGAGCACAATGACTGAGCGTTATGGGCTACGCATCAGCCAAGCGTCTCTCACTGTGTTCTGTAGTCCAACAATGCAGGTAATTGCATTGGGGGAGAGCTTCAGATGTCCCAAATCCCAATATATATATGTATTCAGATGCGAGAAGTTATGTTATCAGTGTTTGCCTTTGTACTGTTTTTGTATGTAAATATGAGAAGATCATTAAGTAAATCAATACAGTCCACAGGAGAGTCAGAAGCCCATGATTTAGGATGACAGGGCCCATCTTTCATAGAAACCCTTGCCCCCCCCCCCCCCCCCCCC
>BCNH02000009.1:127994-162358 GCA_001662345.2 Metrosideros polymorpha var. glaberrima
CCCCCCCCCCCCCCCTCGCAAGGAGAAAAATAAAAGGTGAATTGCTTACCCAGGTGCAGAGCGTTCTCCATTAGCATCTGAAGCATGGCAAGGGGATTAGCCAGCATCCAATCCACATAATGGCGACAAACAATGGGGGAAGAATTATCCAACTAAAACTTGTTTATCTTGATGGTTTCACAGTGCTATTGTCGTTGTCCGACTCGCGATTTTTGTTTTGTGAGATCTTGATCAATCCACTGAGCACGAAGAGAGCGATGTGACATTTCCTAGCATCGGATAGCCATTGCCAGTCGAATTGCCAGATTGTAAGTTGTAGTACCGTGTAGGTAAGTCATTGCAAAAGGTTTTACCATGATAACGTGGTGTAGCAATCGATCATAGATATAGCTTATGCTGGGAGCTTCCAACTGCCGAGGTATTTCAGATAAAGCAAGCATGGGATTGTTGCTTTGCTGTGATTTTGGGGCGGTGCTAATGGAATACCAGTTCTTTACACCAGCATATTAATCAGCCAACCCGGAGGAGATACACCTTATACCAACAGCACAAAAGTGACAACTGAAGTATGAAACCCGGGTTTGTTGGAACATCCATATCTCAGCTATTCGAGAAGGACCGAAATACCAATGGTTAAGTGGACTGTACTCGCTATTCCGCCTTGCCCTACATTGTCCAAAAAAGCTGTTAGGAAATGGAGCTCATAGAGATAAGAGCAAAAGAGGAAGTAAGAAGTGTAATGCATTTGCCGTTTGCTGCATCAGATGCGGTAGGCTAACAACGAGAGTACCTGCACTGGACGAGGTGGGTCACCAACCTCAAAAAGATTCTCCCCTTTTCTTAATTCTCTGTTTTTTCTTTATTTAATGTATTCCAACACCCCCAAAAGGACTTCAATTCCAAACCCTTCTAGAAGGTATGGATGGATGGCCGTCTCTCTTTTTATATATACATTGTATGCGAAGGAGGGTTGGTCGAACCGTGAATGCGACCGTAAGTAATAAATAAAAAGATTGAGCATCTCTTAATTACATCATCCTTGTTATCTTCATGCTTTGCTCCAAATTAATGCCTTGTTTTCTAGCAGACAATCCAGACCTGATGAGGTGAACCCCCCAATTTAATTTTGAACTAGCTAATCTGGTGTCTATTCTTCAACAAATAATTAAGATGTGACTTAGATGAGCCAAACATTATTGAATTCGAATTGGGAACCCCGATGAGATCAAATTAACTTGCTTTGGACACCATGGGCATTCAATCTTTGCTTACAAATAACAAATGAAGTCTCTTTCTCCAGGAAAACCCAACAAATATGATAAAGAAAAACCAAAAATAAATAAATAGATGATTTCAAGAAAAGATGAGAATGGGATGCTCTTGAAAGAGTGCAATGGAGGGAGGATACCTGGTCCAATCAGCAATATGTGTCAGTGAGAGTAGGAATATCAGCTAATTAAAGTTAATGTCAATCATGGAAGGTAGGTAGGAGATTTTTTAGTTCATCTTTTTCTCTACTCATGAATTGACAAGAGTTAGTGGGGCGAGTTGGAATCGGTCTTCTAGAACCTCAGCAATATAAAAATGGAAGAAATCTGGGGGGAGGTGGAAGACCATCCAAGAATACATCTTTGTGCTGCAGAAAGGATATGGCTTTAGTAATGGTACACATCATGTCATGTATAAGTGTCTGTGAGGGTGACTTTTAAAGTAAATGGGGGGAGGGGGGAGAATACAGAAATTTTAATGTCTTCGTGTGATGTGCAGAATGGGAAGTTGATGGTTGGTAGGTCCACTGAAACGATCTACTTTTAATTCTTTGCTCTGTATGCCCTCCAAGTCTGCAGTAATTACGCGGTCTCGGCTGCCAAACCATCAAAATATTTGCTTTCGAGTCCTTTTGAGTCGACCGAGGAGGACGGCAACTGTGTATTCTTGACTGGTGTCTGTAAAAACCTCCACAATGTTAAAGTATTTATAGCCTAGAGCCCGGTAGGTTTGCATTGCAGGATGTTGACCATGAGAAATGGGGAAAAGTAAGGGCATGGAAAATGTGATCTTGAGTTTCATCTGCCAGACCCCTTTTATACAATGATGAATTTTTCATTTTTTATTTATCCTTGAGAAACATAAGATTTTGGAGGTATGTAGTTGTGGGTGGAATTGGGAATAGAGGAAAACACAGGGGCCTACACAAGAACTAGTGAACTTCAACTTAGCAAAAAGTATGTCAGGCAGACCCCAAGAGGATACAACATGAAAAGTAGAGCTACCTACCAAACATCCATCCATCCATCACCACTAAACTTTAATTGCAATCACTCGTCTTCTTCTCAACACTAACTTGGTCAAATGCTTAAAAAAAAGAAAAAAGAAAAGAAAGATGACGTTTCCTTCCTTCCCCTCCACCACCACCACCACCACTCTCTTCCTATTTATCTCCTTCCTTTCTTCCTCCTCCGTAAGCAGTCCTCTTCAGGTTTGATGCACCATTTCAATTCAACCTCAATCCATAAACGTCTTGCGTTGGGAGAAGGAGATGGGGAGGTCACCGTGTTGCGAGAGCGAGCACATGAACAAAGGGGCATGGAGCAAGGAGGAAGACGAGCGCCTCATCGCCTACATCAAGCGCCACGGCGAAGGCTGCTGGCGATCCCTCCCCAGAGCAGCCGGCCTGCTCCGCTGCGGCAAGAGCTGCCGCTTGAGGTGGATCAACTACTTGAGGCCCGACTTGAAGCGCGGTAACTTCTCCGACAACGAAGACGAGCTCATCATCACCCTCCACAGCCTCCTCGGCAACAAGTAAATGACTAATATATATCACCTCTTCTCTTATTCTTGTTCATGTTTCGGGCAAAGTCGACTAAAGAGTTGTTATTCGCGCATGCACACACAGGTGGTCGCTGATAGCGGCACGGTTGCCGGGAAGGACGGACAACGAGATTAAGAACTACTGGAACACCCACATCAAGAGAAAGCTTCACGCCCGCGGGATCGATCCCCAAACCCACCGTCCTATCGACTACACCAACGCTGCTGGTGCTGATGCTGGTGCTGGCGCTGGTGCTGGCGCTGGTGCTGGTGCTGGCGCTGGTGCTACTCACACTATCTGTACTAACGCTAACAACAGCAGCAAAAAGGCCAACTCTCGCTCGACAACTCGTGAAGAATTATCGTCGTCGTCGTCGTCACCACCCCCGGCAGCGAAGAAGAGATTGACTTCGTTAGCCAGCACGGTGGTGGCAGTGCGAGAAGAAGAAGAATCAACTAATAACAGCATGAGCAGTGGCGTGACTACCACCACCACCGCAGAGGAAGTGCAAGTGCAACTCATCGATAGCAAGAACGGCATGAATGTGGATAAAGACATAGATGCGGATGCAGATGTAGACCTCGACCTTTCACTTTGCCTCTCCAGCCATCGCCACCAGACCATCATCAGAAACAACAGCACTAGCAGCACAGCAAGTACTGAATTACTCAGCAGTAGTGATCCTCCTCCACCAGCTCACAGGCTTCATGAGATGTTCTTGGGTCTAGGGTTTCATCCCAACGCCCGGCATGCCCGCAGCAGCACCGGCTTCTGCAGTGCGCCCGCAGCTACGACACTCGACTTGTTAAGCGACCCCGACCCCTCTTCACACCCCATCTCTAGAGCCTCTTCTTGCTGGTTGTGATGTGATGTAATCTAGTCTTAGGCCATTGCTAATTACAGTCCCCCCCTCTCTTCAAACCCTCGAAACCACTTTTTTTATGAGGAGAGATACCACAGCTTAGCTTTGCTCATTTCGTTTCATGTGACTGATGTCTTCTCTTGGTGAACCCTGCTCTGCCATGCTAATAATCACGCGCGCCCCCCACAAAAGTATGGCTGAGACAATTCGAAGTAGACCGAGAGGTCAATGGATGGACTTTGAAACTGAAAGAGCTGAAGCTTTACCAGCAACTTTCATGGTAATAATGTACATATAAATTGACTTAGCAGAAGGATGGCCTTCTTTGTTTGCCAAGTTCACTATGTAAGCCTAATCTCTATGATGAGACTATATTTTTTTGACAAAATTTAGGGGAAAATTTTACAAAAATCCGCCTAAAATGTTGTTTATTTCTCGAAAAATTGCCCTTAAACATGACTTTGTTCCAAAATATCTCCAGAAATCGATTGCTTTGATTCAATAGCCCCTCTGGAGCGGTGCCCATCTTTTGAAGTTCCCCCCTCACATTCGATTTGATTCCAAAATACCTTCTGAACTTGATCTTTCTTTTATCGAATAGCTTCCCTGAGCTCGTCGTCATGAAAGTAATGGTCGGCCAACGACCATGCGCTCATCACCCAAACGTTTCGCGCCTTTCTAAATGGCGCTTTGTTCCAAATGACCACCATAATTCTAAAATCCTAAATTGAAATCAGAAACCTCAAATGACTTACCTCGTACTTCTCACATCACACGTAGGAAAGTGCCTCAGTCCAAGGCATTCTCATAACAGCTCTCCTCCCTCATCTGCGGTGATCCTCGATCTCCAATTCCTCGATCTATGCTCGAGAAACCCTAACCTTTTTCTTTTTGATATGTGAAGTTGGGGCAAACTTGGGGTTGAGTCAAAATTCAGGACAAAATCAAGTGGGGGGAATTTCGAAAAAAAACGGCACCATTTTGGGGGGATTTTGGCAATTTTCACAAACTTAGGAATTTCATGAGGAAGGAGCTGATGTTGTTTTTCATGCACACTGCCATACCCAACTTCGAAAGGCCATAATTTTATTTAGACAGCAACTGCTAAACACATGCCTCATAGCAGTTCACATGACAGGTACAACAAACACACGCACTAACTAAACCACACAGCACACGTACACATCGACAAGAGGAGGGTAATGAATGATTGGAGATATGGAAGTGTCATTTGTATAGGTCAATAATGTGTTGGAACCTGGGAATTGGTGTGGAGATACAAGCAAAAGGAGGAGGGAAGATGTGTGACGCTAGCCAAAGACAACCGGACAACTATCCTCTGCTTCCTCCCGTTCCCACCACGATTTGCAATGCGCTTAAGGCCTGTTACTTAAGACCCCGACAATCCCGACTACTAATTTGTCTAGAAGAAAATCATCACCCGCCTGTGGCCAGCCACCGAGGGTCGCCGGTGATGTGGGGTGGCCGCAACGCCACCGATTTGTCAAGCCCCCGGACCCTAGTCCCCCCTCCCGGTTAGTTGAAATTCTTTTATTTTTATGTTTTGCCCCTTTTTCTTTTTTCAAAACTTTTCTTTTTCTAATATTTCCATTTGTTTTAAGAATTGACCTTTTCTGAGATGCGCCACGACTCCTCGACAGTGCCACATATTCTCAAAATAGTAAAAGAACGCCACATGAGATTCCAATGTGCCACGTCGGCGAAATCGGCTAAGCGAAGTTGTCTAAAAGAATAATCGGATAAAAATATTTAGGATTTGATTGCACATTTTCAAATGTCTATCTCCAATAATTAATTCTCACTGACCACGTCCAAAGAATTTATTAATGGAAACGTTTCGAATAATTAACAAAGCGCTTAGGTGGTTGGTGCAATTTTCCACATTTTTTTAGCATCTTTAGCATTTCTTGTTTTCGATATTCTGTTTATTCTTTTACCACCAAGGTTTGTCAGTTCAGTGATTCTTGCGTTCACGTCTTCCGCCAGGGCACAAGCTAGAATCCTAGGAGCGGGACGAATTTTGTAAGGAGACTTGTCCATTCTCCCGCGAGGAGAGTCGCAATCCATTGACACGGTGGTGGGACGACGGTGCGATATCCATCGACCTTGAACCTCTTCAATTACGGATGATGCCGAATAGTTACGACTCGAATCGTATATTTGTTAGCAAGTGCTTGAACTCCCATAATTGTGCGCAAGGGAGTTGCGACGAGCCTACTAACCTTTTCATCTAGTGATCAAAGTGGATTCAATTCTAATACATGTGAGGTTTAATGCTGCTGGCCGGTGATGTGACATCCATTGAATCTCAAGTCGACTACATGTGTACTCAACCTGGAAAAATGTTCACCCATATAAAATTCAAAAGATACCATCTCGTCTTTTTTAATTTTTTCATTCCCCAATGTCACCTAACTCGTCTGTCGTTATCCAATTTTCTTCATTTTTTTTCAACAAAAATATATTGGGTTAATACCATGAAAAACCTTAATCTGGTACATCTGTAACAAATTTACCCCAAACTAATTTTTTTACTATAAAAAAACCTCAAACTAGTACACATGTGACAAATTTACCGTAAACTAACATTTTGACCACAAAAAATCCCAAATTAATATATCTTTGACAAATTTACCCACAAACTGGTACATCTGTGATAAATTTACCCTTCATTAGTTTCCGTTAAATTAAATTAATATCACAAAAAATCCTAAATTAGCACACCTAAGACAAATGGAGGGTAAAATCCTAAATTGGTACACTACCGTCAACTATCACATGTCATCAAACTCAACAATTTGACAGTAAAATTTTACGGAAACTAACAGAAGATGAATTTATCACAGATATACTAGTTTGAGATAAATTTGTTACAGATATACCGGTTTAAGGTTTTTTGTAATAAAAAAAATAATTTATGGTAAATTCGTAACAGGTGTACCAATTTGAGTTTTTTCATGATACTAACCCAAAAATATTTAATTGTTAAGTATCAACGGACGCTATTGCGCCCACCAAACAACTACCCTTTTAAAATCCCCAAATAGTTCAATTACATCTATAAGTGCCTCCCTCTTCTTTCTCATCCAAACGGCATGAACAATGTTGTCCATCTAGGTTCTCCGAATCTTATTACAGAAATCTAAAGCGATGCACAATCCTTACCAGTCTCCTGGTTACAATGCATGCATTTCGTTGCAAGGTCATGATCTCCATAGGTAACATGTCTTTACACATAAGAACTAGGCCGCTATCTATGCACATGTAAGGATCACATCGATGTCCAAGTGAGAAGTGACATCAATCACCAGCCAGCAATTCATAAGAACCCATATCGAAAAAGGCTCAAAATCCGCTCGTTATCATCGGACCTCCTAGTTAGCATTGGAGTCACCACTTGAGAAAGCTAGGGTTTTCACCGCTCTCCATTAAAAAGTTTCATTATCGTAAAAGGCCCGAAAATTCATAACGACCAAGACAAGTTCAAACTACAAGGAGGGGTTCAAATTTGAAATATTTGTTGTTGTATTCCATTGCCAATAGGTTCAAGTGGAGCCTCCCTAACCAAACGTTGCATCCAAGGAGCATTCCGGTAGGATCAGGAGGATGAACAGAGATAAATGTAGCAATGCAGCCTACAATGCATTAAAATAGAGGATCATTCACAACGTCAATGACATTTTGAGATTTGTTTAATTATGAACAATGGTGTTAGACTAGCTTTTTATCTACATTCTGATTTGCTTGGCAATTAACAATCACTCCCCTCCAACTTATAAGAGATCTTAATGTTTACTGGTCTGGAGTGAATTAAGGGCACAAGTTTAGCAATTCCCCTACATCCAAACCCGAGGCTTTTAAAACAGATATTCCTCATAAATCAGATTTTCAGTTTTGAGATTTACAAATCAGACTGTATAAATCATGCTAAATATCATAGGTTGGAGATCAGACCTCGACAGCAATTAGTGTGTATTCTCCAACTGCAAATGTTTGTGTAAGTGACCTGACCTCCTCTCCATTAAACTAATGTGAAATTTGTCTCTCAGACTAGTCGATTGACATTGCGGGAATACATGATTTTTCTCCTAACTCTGAATAAAAGAAAAACCTAAAAGTATCCATCAAACATCCAACTGATATGATAGCCTGTTTCCCGGCATGCACATGACAAAATACACATACAAAATGCTACCAAATGAATTACGAAGAGACAAAAAAATGCAAACACGCTGATGGGAGAACTACTGCATAGTAGTTTATACAACTTTAAGCCTATAGGATGCACTCACGACATGAGGCCTATGGATGAGTCCCCCGGGTCGGACGACAAACATGATTTCTTTTCTGAGCATGTTCCTCACTGTGGTGCTGCGTCCGACATGCATATCCATACCAACAATCTTCTCTCTTGGATGCATCCGGTGGTAGAAGCTGGGAACACGCACATCGAGAGAAGATTAGACTATATAGATTCTTTAATCAGGGCTTTACAAGTATATCAGATTTGCAGCATCACGACAAGACCAAATGTCCCTTCAATTTTTTCAGAGATCTGTTCAATTGCTGCAGTCATTCCCATTCTAGTTTCAAACATAATATCAGGGTCCGCAACCAGCTAATTGTACGACCAACCCTGCAATTGTAACCTAGGCAAATGCCAAACCAAACAGAGACTTTTCATTGTGTTCAAGGAAAATGTTGTTATTATCAGCATATACTAAGCAAAGGCTACCTCCAAATACAACCCTGAGATTTAACTAACCTTCTTACTCGATGTGGCAAATTTATTTCCAAGAGAAATTGAAAACTATATGATAAGTGAAAAAACATGTGCTTACCATCTCGATTATTCGTATGGTCGACCTATCATTTTGACTGTAAAATCCCTGGTCTTCCTACCCTACACGACCTATTAAATGAACTGCTTTCACCTTCAACAACCTTTACACAGCGAAACTAATTCTATCTTAAAAAAAAGTACCATGGATGTGAGGGACTGCAACTCCAAACATTAAGACGTACAATTCTGATGTGCTCTAACTCTAGAATCTACTAATATTACCAAATTAATGGTATTTTATCATTTAATTAAGAGTTCATGGAATTTCCCCTCAATAATCCAGGTGAGAGATTAAGAGAACATTATGTACTTCACAGACATCTAAAACCTATATTCTATGATCGTGTGGAAAAACCTAGCTCTTTCAATTTTGAATAGACTGTCATTTGGAGTAGTTATTTCTCTCAATGACATCTGAAATACTGGTTATAAGCTATAAGCTTTAAGCTAATATTGAAGTAATAAACAACACGCCACAGTAGGGGAATCTTCAAAGATAAAACATAAAAGATGCAACGTTCTATAATTTAGACATCAGCCATCACATTAACACGATAAGGTCCACTCATCATGCATAGCATGGAGATAAGCATAAAACCAAAAAAGAGATAATCTAATGCTTAGTTGTAGAAACTTACATATTTAGGCGTTGTGAAGCGAAACCAGTACAAGAGGAACGATACCAATTTGTCGTAACAATCACTGCATTCACCACAAAGACTCAGGGGGAAAAACAGCAGATATGATAATACAGGGCAAAATGCTTTACAGACATTAATTATCATTAGGAGACCAGATTGATACATAATAGAAATGGTGTATCAGGTCAAGAAATAGGCCCAAACAAAGTTGTCCTGTTCATTCAACAGGTTAATGGCAAGATGCAGAAGGAACATAATTTCCACCAATAACGATATCCAAATAATAAGAAGAACAATTAAAAACATTTAATTCTTTATTTACCTTCATCTTAAAGCTAAAAACATTTCTCTATTTTGAGATATATTCCTGTCGATCAATGCCAAAATGTAAAATTAAGCTTAGAAGCAACTACTGGTTCTTTAATATTCCCTGTATTGTTGTGAAACAAAACTCAAGTAACCCTAGCTCTTCCACAATGAAATTAGTAGGTTCTCTACCTCTAAATCAACTTCAACTCTTCTAGAGGCAATAAAAGGAACATCTTAAGTCATGCTCCTATCAGCTGCTAGAGATACAAATTTACAGGCAAGTACGGAATTTACATTAAAACATTAGCTAGCTCTGAAAATCTGAAACACTCACGACTTGAAGGATCTGACACTCGACTCTTCTAAACATGAGGACTACCTTCAGCAATTAATCACTAGCAGAACAATGAGCAATGTCACAGCCTTGGAACATATGGCAGAGTTATCATGCACCCAAAAAGTTGTAGAACTGACAGAGTTAAAATTTAACCCTTTCAAGAAAAGATAACATCCAGCTCAGGAGAACATTTACATTAAAAGCTTAGTGACGAAGAAAGGCCTCACACAAAGTAGAAATGATAACTCACTTGCATATATTTGTTGCAGCAGTTATCGTTTCAGCATGATTAAGTGGCATTCTGGATCGATCTGGTCAGATAATACATATTCTATTAGATAAGGACACAGGTCAAGTGTGATTAAACTATTGATTCATTAAAGGGTACTCTGTTTCATAGAAAATTTGATGTTGCGGGAAATGTTTTTCAAGCTAGTTCAGGGAAACTAAGTTCCACTTTCCATTGTATGGATGGACATCTAAAATGACACTGAAACTATTTTATGGTGTTTGTCACCCACCAGAATCAATCGAGGTGCTATCCGGGACTGGCATTAGACAGTATTTTGTAAAAACATAATTATCTTGAATTTGGGGATTGATGCAGAATTTAGGGAACGACGCAGACACCAAAAATTTGGTGTGGGCACCGGATCCTTGGCCCTGACACCAGGGTCACCGATTGAAGTGCGCCCTAGTCCTGCATCCCGACCCCAGGGTCTGGAATTGGGGCACATCAAATTCTAGTGCAGTAGCTGGGGTCCTAGGTCAAGGCGATTGGGATGGCCGATACCAGTAGTGGAGGTTGAAGAGAATTACCGAAAATGATTCACTAGCATATATCATTTCTTCAGCATTTAAGCAAGTTCTACTGACCATGAAAAAAATTCCCTTGACTCTTCTTCCTAAACTATGCCAAAGGACTGGAAATGGAGGAAATGTTTTCAGGTCACTCTTTTTCCACAAATCAAATGCACCCTAAGTAAACAATTGACTCCATAGAGGGAACCCAGCATAGTATTTACAGTAAAAGAATCATCATTAGTCAGAGAGTCAAAAGACCATAAATTCAAAAAGACAAGTATTTTTCGGCATTAAGAAAAACATGCAAGGCTCCAAGACTCTACCCTGGCTTTTTACTACAAGACCTGAGATTTGCTTCTTAACTTTATCTACTGATGTTCATATCCTATGGATTACATCTACATCAACCTCTCCATCCTTTCACAAAATTGATCCGAGACCGTGTATTAACTCATTCCTCGGTGCTATATCAACTACTCATCGCCGCTTCAATTAGACATCTTTTCTCTTCTCAGAACTTGCACTCCATGTACTCTACTTTGTACCCACTAAAACAAAAATTTTGGATACAAAGTTTACCCCAATAGACTGAGCTTCCAATCTAAGATTATCCGAGCTTCATCCATTAAAACGGTTTAGAGTTTAATAGGAACATTATGCTGACCAATACTAGTGACAGTGAATTCCTCCATTACCAAGGAAAGAGGTACAGTTCTAATAAAAAAATGGAATTTTCAAGTAGCCTTATAGTTGTGCAAACTCATATATTCCATGTGCTTTCACTGATGTGAGAACTACATCATACATGCCTTTATTGCTTGTAAATATGAAGCACAAACCCCTTCCTTCATCATAATACATGTCCTCATAGTTTGTATATGTAAATGACAAAGAAAATGAAAGAACTCAACTAAAAAAGAATGCCAGCGAATGCCTTTATTGCTTGTAAATATGAAGCACAAACCCCTTCCTTCATCATAATGCATGTCCTCATAGTTTGTATATGTAAATGACAAAGAAAATGAAAGAACTCAACTAAAAGAGAATGCCAGCGAACCATACATTAATCGTGGTTAAACATGAACACTTGAATTGACTCACCAATTTCACGATTGTCAAATTTTCCAATCCATTCACAGATAACATCTTGGAGTGTTCTTCCCAGTTGTCTAATTGACCTCTCTGTGATCTACCGAATGTTGAAAAAAGAAAGTTAAGTAGACTTGCCTTCTATGCAAAGACAGTAGACTTACCGATGATAGAGTTCATACATCTTGCTCATATCTATTTGTTTCATGTGCAGTGGATGGAATTCTTGAGATAGACCGCTCCATGATCTGCAACAAATGCCAATAGTTGTATTTTGTGGCTCAAGAAACCAATGTCATTGATATATTTGCATAGGAGATTAATGACAAAAAATACTCCAAGATATCATCCAGCAAACAGGCAACAAGTGGCTGCCTAGACTCTAGACCACTCCATGCTATGAGTAGCATGACTAAATGGAATCCTCGTATTACAAGCCAACAAGGACAGCAGAAAGATAAGTATAAAAGTGACCAAAAAATGTCGAACGAAGCAAGAGTCAATCGGAGAAAAACAATCCCAATAGGACAAAAATGGGAAGGTACAGAACTCCACATACAGGTTTAAAACTGTCATACACGCAGAAAGGGTGACCATCAATCCTTGCAACCCCTTGAGAGTGCCAATAAGCACCACAAAATGCTCTATTGCATCCCAAACCTGCAAAAGAGGCACAACATTCCAGCATGTATAAAACAGCCATAACATATCTCTGTAAAAAGGAAACAAGCATCGATTCATTACTGAAATCTTTTAGGGTCCATTTTAAAATCATCTCTCAACGTAAGTGCTCATTTTACAACTGCCCACTTCTCAATCTTGAAACATTGGATGGCATTGCCTTTCTGTGAAAAATGAATACAGCATTCCAATGTAACTGTAGCAGAATCTTAGATCGTATCACTGCTCACATCCCATAATAGGACAATTTGCAGCTGATGGCTACAGCAATTAGATCCATCCTTAAGTTGCTAATTACATCCCTAATTAACTGTTGCTTTCTGTAGTACAGAGTCATCAATGGATATGCTGGTCTTTGAATTCACCTAAGCTGATGGAAAATAATTTAAGGAATCAACTGCCAAATTACAAAATGAACACGAAATAACTATAATATCACAACAACATACTAAGTCTGATTCCAACAAGTTACTTCTAATACATGAGTCCTTTTATATCATTGCCTTCGATTCTATATCAAGTCACCAATCGGCCCTGTTTGGCATAACAGAACTGGTCTAGTTTTCCATTTTTATATGCATTTGAAAGCAGAACCAAAAATAAATGTGATCACAAACTGAAAACTATTCAGGTGAACAGAGGGAAAATTGTTCACTATTGTAACTACAAGCTGAAAAGAAAAAGAGTTGTTTTCATTTTAAAACTAGTTTTAAAATGAAAACGTGCATCTTGACCTTAATTATCGATACAACCAAACATGCTTTTAAAAATTTTATTCATGTTGAGAATTTTATTTTCACAAACCAAACACATTTTCAAAAAAATGGAGAACTGGAAATAGAGAACAGTTTTCATTTTCTCTTCCACAGAAAATAAAAATCCAAAAAATTTTCACAAACCAAATAGACTTCTAAGCTCTAAGGCTCTGTTGGTTTCAAGAAAAATGAACTTTGCTGGAAAAAATTTCATATGTGAATTTGTTTCATAGAAAATCAAATGAAAAATAATATCCTAAAAAGGATCACTTACAAAAAAAGAATGAACGAAAAATATTTTGCATTATCAGCATATATATATCTATAGACATAGATTGTTGTGGACAATCAAAACCTTTTTTATTGACTTTTTTCAAGCAATACGAACAATCATTGTTAGGAAAATGTTTTCCAAATCATTCATTTTCCACGAAACAAATGGACCTGGAGTGTTACCGGAAAACCCAAACACACTTTTGAGAAAAAAGACTCGAGAACAACGACGGGACCTAGGTCTAGGTGACGTGGTCTCAAGTCTCGCAACCAAGTTCCCTGTCCGGGCTGGCATGGACCCAGGTCCCAGCATCGAGAACCTGAGTCTAGGCCAAGGCATGATGGGGAAATTTGGGTCTAGCTGTGCAGATCTGGGTCTACGCCATGGGGACATGAGTCTCATTGCGGGTACAAGGGCAGAGGTCACATGTCGTGGCTGTTGGGTCTGGGCGCCAAGGTCTGAGTCAGGGCCATGAGGAACTGAGTTCAGGCCACCGGAGGACCCTGATTCAGGCACCGAGGTCCCAGGGTCATTAGCTAGGCAAATGGTCCAAGCACCCAAGATGGCTTGTGGTCGTGGAGGTCACATTGTACTCTGGATGATGATTTCTGATTTCAAAAATTGAGTCATTTTCCTGAATTTAAGTATAAATTTTTCATTGGTTCATTTTCCTAAGCGATCCTAACACCGAAAAATGAGAAAAAAGTTTTCCACCAATTAATTTTCCGCGAAATAAAAGAAGCCTTATTACCAAAGATCAGCTAGAGTATTCGGAAGTATTGAAAGTTTAGGAGGATAATTAACCACAGCGAAAGGCCTAGATGAGGATGAAACTAAAGCCAATACAAAAACTTTCCGGGCTCAAAAAAAGGAGGGGGATGGTGGATGGTTTGCTAGGTGCTTACAATGCTGTGGTACACTAATGTTTGTTCTGGAAGGCATCGTTCCTCCACATGCTTGACATGGTATGTGGACAGTATCCTGATTGCAGCGAAACCCACCATATTCGGTGCCTAATTCAAGCAGAAAACTAGTCAATCACATTGCTGCATCATTTATAGATCCAAATAATAAAAATTAAAAAAATATATTAGGACAACTCATTCCTTTTTTGGGTACTGGGGGGACCTTAGATGCAGTCAAAAGAGATGCATAAATAATACAAAATCTTTCTAGAGGACAAATTTAACATTTAAAAGGCTCTCAACATGGGAAAAGGAAATATGCAGAACTTGAAACTAATGCAAGATACAGAAAAAGCTTCTCAAACATAATACTTGGTTCTGTCATGGAAAATGCAAAAAAGCAATTGATGAAGGAAAAGTAGATACTGTCACTATGTTGTGCCAGAAGGAGAATCAAATTTTGACTACCACATTGTGGGCATGAAAGATCAAGACCAGAAGTTTGCTCATCCACTGCAACGTGAGGTCTTTTACGTTTTCTTCCACTGCTTATAACCTGACAAATTGCAAAATAAAGACATAAATTGATAAAGCTATGAGCTTAGAATTATGGTAAGTAGGGGTTTGTAAATAAAACCCGAGGCCCAAAAACCCAGACTAGCCCGATTTTTTGGGCTCGCAGGCCCGGCTACGGGACCTGAAAATATCTTTGAGTCTGGGGCAGACTGGCTTGATTCATAAATGAGAACAAAAAAGATAAATATACACTAATGTCTAAAACCCTAGAACAGCAGGTCCCTCCCATTTTCTTCTCTCAGGGGGCTACCGATGTCATTTCCCTTTCACACACACACAATCTCGATCTGTCCCATTCTCGTGTCTCAAGCTCACTGAGTCGTCCAGTCACCCCCAAGCCATCACTGTACCACCATCGAACCCCACCACTCACCATATGCTCTCTCTCTCTCTCTCTCTCTCTCCCCTCTCAATGTGTCTCGCTCACTCCCTCATGCTCCCTCGCGCTTGCTCTTGCAGTCACCCTCTTTCTCATGTCTCACTCACACGTCAACAAGCTACAACGCAAGTGATAGACGCCACTATTTTGCTCATGTCTTGTTCTCCCTCACTCTCTAACAATAGCAAAACAGGTTCTTACTAGCCAGTTCTGATGTCTTCAAGGTTTTTGGTTTTAGTACATGCTATTTGAAATTTTTATGCAGGTTTTGCACATGAAAAGTAAAAAAAAAATGGAAGAAAAAGTAAATTTTAAATTTTAGGCTTTGGCCAGGACCAGCCCGAAATGGCCTGATCTTGTTCGGTCCAGGCCAAATGGCATGGCTTCGGTCCCGGCCAGGTCCTTGGCGGAGAATAGCCCAAGCCCGAATATTCCAGGGCCAACAAATTGCCAAAACATGCCCCCGGCCCAGCCATGCTCCGCCCTGATGCTAAGAACCAAGGAAATGTCCAATCTATAAGTCCAAAAGAATTTAGAGAAGTATGATCAACCTATTGACAGGGAAATAGGCTAATAATTCATAAGCCTGTAAGATAAGTACATTCTCTTCAGCACTTCTATCTTTCAGTCACTAGCAACGTCCTTCTATACAAGTGGAAGAGAAAAAGGGCCCACAAAGGAAACAAAATAGCGTGCTCAAGTGAATAAGAACATTTAAGGATGGCAAGTTTAAATATGACAAAGAAGGATTAATGCCTGCAAATAACATGGTTCTAATTAGTCAAACTTTCAATAGCAAAATTATGTTGTCCAGAAAGAGAAGAGTGTGTCTGTTCCTTTCTATATCCAAGAGTAGCCATTTAACCTAAAAGAAATTCAAGGTAGCAAAGGACCAATAACTGAAAAGATAATGGAAAGCATACGACTAAAGGAAGGTAAAAAGAGGAGCCAGCCACAAAACTTTAAACATGAAATTCAGTAATATCTTTTAGGATGTGTTATGATCTTTGAGGACAACAATAGGTAACCCACCCCCCTCCTCCTTCCCCTCAAAAATAAAAAGGTATAAAACCCCAACATAGCAGCACATAAACATGCACTCAATATGGAGAGAGGGATGTGGGACATGTAAAAGGTGGATGAGAAAAAAATAAACTATACTACTCTATTGAGAAATGTTGTGTAAAAAGAACAGGAATGGAAAATCCTAGGAATTAAGAAAAGTAGCATGCAACATCCATGGTCAGGCTAATTTTATACAAACTAGTTCCACATACCACCATCGAAAGTGCTCCCAAAGCATGATCAAGAAGCTGAGACGACTTAAGCAAATGACTACAAGCTGAAGCAAACAATTCTGCCCCAATCAGCTCATACACATGTCAAGGTCCCTCTATTTTGCAAGTAATCTTCATTATTCGATAAATTCTGTTCTTGTGAGATCAATCTACCTCAGCTAGTAATGGATCTGTCAATGAATGCTAATGCTGTGAAGAAAATAATAACTGGCACACCACAACGACAAGAATACAGCAAAACCTTTTTACTTCTAATGGATGGTTATCAGGATGATCTCTATAGAAAGTATAATTTCTTCCAAATGCTTACTAGCTCAAGATCCTTTATGTTATTTCGCCTAAAACTTATTAGCCCACCCTACTCCTTTTCCAACCCAAAATGGACATCTTCTCATCGAAACATACTGTCTCTTAACATGTCCAAACTACCTCGACTGGGTTTTTCCCACCACATCTTCAACTAAACCACCGGGAAATTCTTGGATACTCATTTCTTGCTCTCGACTACACTCATGTTATATATGCTGAGGCCCTGAACGCTGCTGAGCATAGAGTATAAAACCTTATAATGGTCCTGTAAAATCTATACTTACCACTCTTTAATCACACAAACAAATCTATTGACCACTTTCCAAAATGGACCAAAGATACCGAAATTGTTCACTTGTTGGTACCTCTTCACCTTTGATTTTCACTACTGCCCCACTCTTACCTCATCCTTAATTAATCTTGCTTCTATGTACTTCATTCTTGAGCTACTAGCCAGATGCCCTTTGCTAAGGGTTCGCTACAAAATTCAACCTTCGCACTTGCTCCTGTCCCAATATTAGTGGTGAATAGAATAAAGCACTCTATACTGGTACATCAAGATGAACCAGTAAGCTCATCCACCAATGGGGGAAAAAATGACAAATCAAAACAGCTTCTTTAGACTGTCTAATACGTACCAGATTTGATTGGATCAACGCGTGCGAATCTAAAATGGCAACATCTTCTTTAGACCGTCTTAGGGAAGTATCGGCTTGCAGTATATCCTACACTCAGGAAGAATTGCAAAAAGCAAAGAAAGAGAAAGATCAGCAGTAAGTACGGGAGCTCCAACTGTCAAAAAGAGTGCACAGCATGCTCTGAAGAAAATATGGCATTTAATGGATTCAAAATTCAAGGAATGCCATGAAGAAAACCTTCACAAGAGCTAGACATATTTATTTGATCTATTGAGTTCTTATATTTGCCAGCATCCAAAAAGGCCAAACTGAAACATGTACCCAATCCCCTCATTAAAAGGTGCTTTTGGCAATAAGACTCACTCTTGGCTGGTAGAGCAAGTCCAATATATAAATTATGGCAAGAAACAGTCTTTAGACTATGTGATAATGCCCAATTTCACATTGTGAAACACTCTGTCCGTTTGCCAACTTTAAGAAAAGTAAAATTTTGCAGTCCGCAAGTTCTCTACTATTTCAAAGGACAGAACTTTAACAGGAAAAGAAGGGGCAAAAAGTTTTGCTATTTGGCATCCCAATCTCCTTAAATAAAGCATTACCTCCACAACCTCACGTAAAAAGAAATTTTTCCCAGCAAACTGCACCACTGCTCTACACTGGGGACAGAGTACCATCGTATGTCTTTCTTGAGATCTCCTTAACCATTCAGAGAAGCATCCATTGCTGCAATGCACAAGGACAGGCCAATTGATGCCCAGGTATCATACTATTGACCAGGAAGAGTTTAAGTTCCAGACAGACCAGAAGTTATGAAGGCAAGGGGCAACAGAGATGACGTCGTGCCATATGTTCAAGCAAATGCCACATTTTGCATTTTCAATGTCTATAGAGATCTGAAAGACCAAAATACATACATTAACTGATCTTGATTCCGACAGACAGCCAAGCCTTTATTTACACACCCATAAAGAAATGATTAAATATCCAATTACCTTTAACCGCTTCTCACACTGCTCTGCAGCGGGGATCATTTCAAATATATAACTCAGATGCCCTGCATAAATAACACATTCGACAATAAAAAAAGCAAGCCAATACAAGGAATTTGAGAATTATACACTCAACACAAGTATAAATAAGATGATTTAATGATATAAGTCTGTAAATGGAAACAACAATAGCTTTTAATAAGAAAATAGAAGATGTATTAACACCCTTCATTTATTAAGCCTTCTGATCGCTCCAAAAAAGAAAAACAAATAAACAAACTTGAGGAAAAAAAGTTGTGAAGAAAATCATAATAAGTTAGACAAAGCAGATTTCAGTGTAAAGATGACAAGGAAAAGTTACAATCAAACACCCAGAAAAAAGGACACATCTCACTATTTATTCTCAAAAGCATAAAGAAAACAGTAAGCTGACCTTCTCTATCAGGCCCTGGAATAATTTCAGTTCCAGACTGTATGAGCATAACGTCTTCACTTTGAACAGTCGCTCCATCAATAAGAATTGTGGTTGAGCTACATCAGCCAAAACCCACCAGAGATGAACCCTCAAAATCAACAAAGAAAAGGGGAAGGAAAAAAAACTAAAGCAGCGAATAACATAATCAGTCAAAGATTTCAACAATAGCAGGAGCACAAATATGGGAAAGGCTGCAGAAACAATGAAAGTATAGATCCATGACAGCAAAATTCAAAATGAATCCGAGTGAGAGCTACCTAAAGCAGATTGTTGACAAATAACCCCAGTAAAACTAAGCTTGCTGCACATATTTACATTTCCCTAACTACAAAATTTAGTGTAAGACATTCAAGGATTTAAGAGCCAAGCAAAGTAATCATTTGGTTTGATGAAAGCCAGTAGGTTACTACTAGCCAATTAAATTAAATAGTAGAAAAGAGTTTACATGATGAAATGGACGGATTTCTCATTGTTCTATCCACCCTTTGATTAAACAATGACAATCAAATCATTTGTTGGAACAATGTTTAGCATTTAAATGTCCCCCAGAAAAGCAGTCCTAGAAGTGTAAAATTATCCATCAGCTAGAATGAACTATTCATTTCCATCCTTGCTCTCTCTTCGGACAGAATCAGTGCCCATCTATTGAAAGAAGAGTAACTTGGAACATAACCATTTTTTAGAAAACCACCCTCAGGGTTAAAAACAATTGTTTTGTTTCACTGCCTGTTCTTCATGTTGCTTCTACAATTTTTAAAATACCCTTGTCTCTTCTTAAGTTATCTAATTATGTAGAGGATCTTCGTTAGGTACTTTCTTTGTGTCCACACCATGGTTTCTCCAAGAGCAATATTATGATTTCCCTCTCGATTCTTTGGGAAGCCATAAATTTGACAAAGGAATAAACAAGATGGAGCAACAGTGGAAATTGGTCTATGAAGAAACAATTGATTTAACCACCTCAGTTAAACATTCTAAAAAAAAAAAATTAGAAGAAGAACGTCTCGCGTGATAAAAGCAACATTGGCAAGATCACAAAATGCACATCACATGGAAGATAGAAAGGAGCAAAAACAACATATCATATAAATAAAGCAAAAAACTTTTGCTCATATGCCACGGTTTTTACTATACCTCTTGTTCTGAATCATAGCAGATGATTGATTTAAACTCCTAGTTATTTTGCACCACTCATGCTTGTTTCTGGAAGAGCATGAAATCTCTGAGTAGACAACCGTCTCATTTGATCCAATGTCAACAACTGAGTATCTTGAATCTGCTGGAACTGCAATTTGGAACAGAGCAAGTCAAATCTGGCATCTGGCATTGGACATAGAAACCATACTCTGTCAGTAAATCACACTTGTCAAACAGATTCTTATTTTTTTATTGGGTCCTTTACATTAGAGAGTCTAAAGGCATGAAGTTAAGCTGAGGCTTTTCAAGTAGCATGTTGAAGACCTATATGTCGTACATTTGCTTGACTGCAATCCCCAATTTGATTCTCTATCAAAATTCTCATTATGGCTAAACAAGAATTCTATGGACCAATTTCATGTGGTAACATGAATACCTACAATTATTTGTCCCATTTGCCAGCTTGGCCTTTTTGGAGAAGAGATGTTTCTCATAGTAAATTAGAGCCAAACTTGTTTTTCTCATAAATACAGCACAAATCATTTCCCAAAGCAAGGTTAAGAAGTTGACTAATGCCCAATAGTGGACTTTCCACAGAAGCCACATTAGTGTTTCCCAATCACAAGTGCCTGCCTAAACCGTACTTTAGACCATGGGGCTAGAAGAGTAGATATTTGAAAACCTTAGGTACAAAATGTTTCCATATATAAGAGGTTTATGTAGCACATCCCTTCAAAATTTCTGACAGAAAACAGTGAATAAGTAAACTATCCAATGGTCTAAGGTGACATTCAGCTGATAATGTCATTTCTTTAAATCAGTTCCACGATTCTCTTCCTCTCTTTTGCTTTTAAGCTTTCTTCCTCATCTAGGAAATTTTTTTTCCCTCAACAGTATGTTGACTGAGTTTTTTAAAAGACAAGCTATATCAACTTCTCAAGTTTAGTAAAGTTCATTTGCTTAATCCTATTAAGTGGGCTTGCTCTCTTGCCTATGCTTGTAGCTCTTCCTTTTCTTTCGCTAGCTTAACTCAAACAACCTATCTGTTCGGACCCTTGATCATTTTCTCGAGACAAAAATAGATGTGGTGTGCCAATAACTCAGAGCCCATGAATAAGCATGGGCAGTTAACTAGTGTCACTTTCCTCGATGCCAACTAACATCTCGGCGGTACTTTCAATGAGCCTTTGGTTCCACCTAACCCACATTCCGTTTATGTCTGCAAGCTTCCCTTTGGTACGCCCTTGTGAAAGAGAATGACTGACAACCCAGAAAAATAAATGCGAAGATACGGCACTACACAGTTCATTCTTCATAATAGACAGACATCCTACAAAAGACCGATACCCAATTAAACCACGAAAGCATCAGCCTTGGCAACTGAGGGAAAAGAGGATTCTTTAATTTCTTTGCCTATTCAATTTTCATAGACAAGAACGCGTTCCATTTTCGCAAGGTTGGGGGAACAAGCACGGCATGCTCTTGAAGAGGACGGAGGATAAAAATGAAATCTTTAACAAGTACCCGCATGCTTCACGGAATAAACTGGGAAAAGAAATGGAAGCAGAGAGAAGAAGAAGAAGAAGAAGAAGAAGAATACCCAGCTTAGCCCAGATATCGGCGTCAAGAGAGGGTTTTGAACCAGAGGATTCTCCCATTCCCACCATATACTCTCGAGACCAATCGATTGTGCTCCCCCAACATAGAAGGGCGCACAAAGAGAGAGAGTTCTTTACACTGCAATCGCAAAGGACGACGAGCAAACTTGCCGATGAAGCACAAGTTTGAATTTATAGGTTTAGGAGGGTTTGTCTTGTGGCACTCCCACTCTCTTCTGTGGAAGTTTCTGTCCTCGTCTTTTCTTTTTCTTTTCTTCTTTTTTTTTACGAAAAAAATAACCATTTTAGCCATATATGTGTATAAGGGAAATTATCTACTTATGAAGGAGATCAATCGTAATATGGTATGTATCAGATCTAATGGGTTAAGACATAAAACGACGCTAGAAAATCTTCATACGGTCTGTAAACCGAACATCATGCATGATATTTAAAATTTGATTCATCGAATTTTCACTGTGTAAAATTAATTACGTCGGAAATTTTTTCTTTGAATAATTATTGCGCTGATCAGGAACTTAATCCCACGTTGCTTTGGTGTGCACAAGTATAAATGTGCATGTGCATGATCCTGCGAAAAGTAAGAGTCATGATTCACGAATACCTAGAGAAGTACCTATAATGTGCCAAATGAACAGTCCAATGTTGCGAAAGAACCAAGTGAAACCACAAATGGCGTCAGGATCCCAATGGAAAGTTACAACCCTCGCACGTCATCAACGTCGTCGACAAGTCTGGAAGACCGAGAGCGAACTATCAAAACTTTAGGCTCTCTTGACACAATCTTTATGAAATCGGTTCGACTGCCGCAACAATTGATGATATTATACCATAGGTCAAGACCGATTAAGAACTGGGTGTCGATTCTAGCCTCTATTGTTAAGGAGCGAGTGAATTATCCAATCAGACATCCGAGTGAGGTTGCAGTGTCTTAAATGGGCAACCCAACAAACATTTTGAGCCACAAACGTCCGGTGAAGTCGACCTCACTCGATGAAGTCCTCCAAAAATTCAGTAATGGTTCCTCCAAGCTCGTGACCACTGATCAATTGTCAAAAGTGGCAATCCCACCTTTGATCTGCCGATCCCATTCAAATTTACCGACTCCTAGTTGCATCCACGATCATGCGTTGACAAAAAAAATTTACCAAACGCCACAAAAATGTTCAGAAGAAGGACCAAATGAGTTAAAAATATCCAAACGATCCAGATACTATATCCATAGGGGAACTTTGCCATTAACTGAGCAGCTGATATGAAATACCCACACAAGTCACAGAAGCTGAACGATCACTTCTTAACTTTATATAGCATCCGCAAGAAAGTTGCTTGGATCTGTACCAAATCTTCGCATCTATGTACCCTCCAGAGTTGGTGCAGCTCCTCCAGCCGATCAGACTTGCGACTCCCAATATAAGTTAGATGTTGGTCCTATTGGCTAGGCACCTGTAACTGAGGCAGCTAGCAAGTCCTGTACAAAATCTAAATCCTACAGTTTCCTACTATTCTATTTGCCAGTTAACTTCCATGGCCCAGAGGCCTGATTCTGATAGCAATGTCAGATTTCTTCACAGATAAAAGGTTGACGGTCCGAATGAAGTAAACTGCCTCGCTGTCTGCATATTACCAACAGCATTGGTAATCTCCACCAGTTGCTGCTCCACCTTGCCTTTCCATTTCGCCAACTCCTTGAACATTTCCTTAATGACAACAAGATTATAACATTAGATTTGCATAAACTAAAAGGCTGAATGTAAGTCAAATTATGTGCATATAACCTATTTGCTTATTGGACCACGTAATCCATTTGAAAGGCTTGAAGGTTTTACCTGCAACAGAAGGAATGAATTATCGATCTCCATTTTTGAGTTCACAGCAAAAGCACCTTGTTTCCCGTTATCTACAGCTCCATCGTGCTTCCTGGGTACAAGATCCCACGAATTTCTGACCATGAAGATATTTAGGGTGAATCTCATGTAACATGTCATTTTTTTATCCATGAATCCCAGATCTTACCTGAACATAGCCATTTCTTCCTTTGCTATCTCCAACTCCCTAGCACATGTTGAATTCTGTGTGGGCCCATCAGTAGCCTTCGATCGAGGCAGAGAAGGGAATGGATTCTGCATCAAAACCTCCCTCTCGAAATTTCCAACATCAGCACTCTCCAACCAAGGTGCAATATCCTCTCCTTGAATGTTATCCAGGTTAGTGCTCTCCAACCAATCTTCCCATCTTTCTGATGCCGGGGGATTATGAGCTGTCTTGTGCTGCTTCGCAGCCATGATACTCAATGAATTGGAAAGTTCCGTGATCTGTTGATCAGTCTTTGTTTTCCATGCCATCAAATCCTTGTACATCCCCTGCTAGAATATCAAGACGCTAAATCCCGAGAATCTATTTTAATAAAAACTCATAGCAACTAAACAAGTAGACCACCTGCATGCCACTCAAAGAACTAGATATTTCCATCAAACGCTGGCTGGTCTTTGCCTTCCAGTTCATCAATTCTTTGTACATCTCCTGCTAACAGAAGAGGCAGATATAGAATAATATGAGGCAAAGAGGGAAGGATATAAATACTCGTATCAACTGATGATTAACAGACCTCCACTGGATTAAGTTGTCCCTGCCCAGGCTTCTTGTCCACCAGCTCTTCAAAATCTCTGGCAACACAACAAAAAAGAACCACTTGTTACAAAAGGTAAGCTTCTTGGCTGAGTAAATCCTTCCAAACAAATTACCTCTTCATATTGGCAATTTCTTCTTTAAGCTGCCTGAATTCTGCAGCTGAAACGCGCTCCTCTGCAGGAGGAGTATCCCCAGGTTTCCATCCTGAGGGTGGAACCCAATAAGAATCCTGCACTCCGGCTTCACGGCGAATATCAGCTAAATCAGCACTTTCCAGCCAATATTCCATAACTCCATCTGTATTATGCCATCGCCTGAATCGATCTTTCCCACCTGGCGCCACTTTACCATCGACATGCTTCAATAAGTGGTCAAGCAGCCCAGTGTCACCAATTCGTCGACGACCAGCTAATCTGAGTTCTGGTCGTCTAATTGGATTACCAAAAACAGCCCCTTCTGCCTTCAAGATCTCCAGCAAGCTTTTTTCCGCTAGCATATACCTTCATAATCCAAAAACAAATAACAGATAAAATTTCTCAAAAATGGAAAAGCCGAACCATTTACTAAGATTTCTGATCTCACCTCTCCGCTGACCATCTGTCTACGGGATGATGACGCCTTTTTGCCTTGGGTTTGACCTGTGTACTCCTCTTCTTTTGCTTTTCTTTTCCACGTTTATGTGGTTTGTCATCTTGAAAATGGTGCTTTCGTTTCGCATATTCCTGCATTATGGGGGATTCAGCTGTCGCAGCTTCTACCTCGTCATATCTCAGATCATCCTTAGCGATGCAAGCAGAAAGTTTAGGCTTCCTTTCTCCATCCTCACCGCTAGAAGGAGCTTCACGATCAGAAACCCACTGTGCCATCCCAATGCGTTGCAGTTCAAACCAACAGAGACCCTTTTTAGAAGCCGCTTCCCATCCTACAGAGGTATGTCCTAAAGAGCACAAAGACACAAGAAGTTCAAAACACCACAATAGAAGTCCAACTTAACTAAGAAAATAAGATCTAAAAATAGTTATTCAAAAAGGTAATGTTCACGACAGGGTGACACGAGTGAATGTTCCCCGAACGGGACTGACTTTCAAGGGGAAAACAAGCCCTTTGTTAATCATATGAGCACCAAAGCACCCAAAAAGGAATAAAAAGCAACATAAGAGAACACGCGCATGAATGTGTTATAACACCACAAACACACATGACGAATACTCAAGGCAAGAAACAAAATGAACAGGCTTTCTACTTTGACAGCATGCACTCATCCTAAAGAAAGGAACCGCTCCGATGGATACCTCACTTCACAAAAGTAAGAAGAGATTTGTTTGATCATGCAAAGAGATATGAATGCCTGACTACCACAGTTTGATTTGCTTCAAACAAGAGCTTGCATAAAAGCATTTCCTGACAAGCCAGATCGAAACAGTTTGCTAGAAGAAATCAAGTCCCCTTGTAGAAAAAAGGTCAAACTACATACATCACAGCAAGATCTTGCTTTAAATGCATGCCCTTGCAAGCCAGATCAAAACAGATGGTAAATGAAAACAAGTCCCTTTCTAGAATAGAAGTCTGACGAAGATCGACTTAAAAGAATAAGAGTGTACTTCATGAGGACAAGTCCACGAACCCAGCATCGTGTGTCTATGAAACAACCAGAGACTGAAAAGTCGATGTTCTTTACAAAACACTTAAACCACAAGGCCCACAGCCAAGGTCAAACAAGCAGCACGGAGGATAACAATAGGAAATATATGGTGGAAACTCTTTCCTACTTTTTCTAAAGCTTAAACAGCCATATATCTATAAGAAGAGGCAATTATGAACTATTCCTCTACACAAAGAAACCAGGACTAATGTGGAATCTTCCTCATACAGTGGACCACACCTTCGAGTTTGCAAGCAATGATATGATCGAAGTGGCTGTCTTCGCACGACCTGAGCATCAGATGAGCAAAGAAGTTTTAGTATTAAAACCACAGTTTTCAATATGCTCCAGCACTCCTTCCTCCCATTTAGCAAAGATGACTGAGGAAACTATGCAGCACTTCAAGTCCTTCAGACAACTCAAAAGAAAGATGACCAATGAATCGGATGCATGGTTTAACACATAAAAACAATCAAGCGTTTTCGTGCTAAGTGGGTTTGATATTAAGGAAGAAAGAATACTGGGGACAGGAGAGATGGCGAAAGAGGATGGGAACTGTTAGCCAAAATTCCGTTCGATCGGGATGCTTTATGGCAAAACAAAAATTTTCGCGAGCACTTTCGAGAGCCCCAAGTGGCTCGTTCTCAACTTTTGCTATGTTCGTAGCATCGGCGGCTTCTCCTCCACGAGATCAATCGTGCAGGAAGAGAATCACCAACACCGTCATAGATTATTCAATTTACATGGAGATCCCTATGAGTGAAAATACAGGTTCTAGACAAATTATGAGCAACAAGTTAGAAACAGTTGCAATAGTCACAGTGACAAGCAAACTTCCCAATATGCGAGAAGATTACCGAAGATACCGAACCTGTCGTAACCGGCGACATAACTTAAAAAAACCCGACAGCCGATATAAAGCATTTTGAAGCATCTAGTTCTGTTTTCCTTTTTCAGAGCAAAGACACAACCTCTGCGACATCCGGATCAGGCTTCAAACGTACCATCCTCCCGAAATCCACAACACAAGGATCCCACAAACCAGCATGGCTAGCAGACGAAGCACATGAACACGCACACACCACCCAGTGTTACCATACAATGTCATGTCAAGCGCGTGCACGTAAGGACCCATTCATCACAACCAGGCGCAACTTCAAGGCACGAGCAAAGACACTAAGGAGACTGCAAAAGAGAAGCTAAACCCCAAGCAAGAAAAAACACACCGAACGTCGAATCGCACCTCTGCGTTCTTCCTCGTGCGGGGCTGCATTATCGGGGGCGGAACACAGACAAAAAAACCAATGATCATGATGGAAAAGACAAAGGAAAGAGGAAACGAGAGAGAGAGAGAGAGAGAGAGAGAGAGAGCGACGGAACAGTACCTGGAGCCACAATGCGGGACCTTCAACATCCAAAGCAATGGCGACCAGAGGGGAGAAGAAAGGGAAGGAAAAAACCCTAATACCCTGGAATCGCAAGGCGATCCTAGAGGAGGAGGAGGAGAGAGGAGCGAGGTGGAGTTTTTCTTTTTTCTTCGTTTAGGTTTACCGTCTCTCCATTAGGGTTTTACAGCGAGAGCGAGCGAGCGAGACGACTACACTACTGCTGCTGCCCTCCCCTCCCTTTTCTCTATTGGAGTTAAAAAAAGAATATCAATAAAAAAAAAAAACGAGAAAGGCGTGACACAAACGGACAAAAATAAACGGCATATATATAATGGAAATAAAATAGTATAAATAAGGCGATCCGAATTAGGAAAAGCAAATTGCGGGAAATAATAAAAATATCTAAAAGCCAAGAAAAGGAAAACCCAATTGCTTTCTTGGTAGTGCCCCCCTCCTCATCCCTTATCCTCCCTAATCCAGTCATTGGTATTTCTTCTTCTTCTTCTTCTTTTGTAGAAATATTATAATATAATAAACAATGTGGAAATATTCTTTTCATGAATTTCTTCTTCTTCAAAATTCAGTGTTCTAGCTTAACCAATGCTCACGCTCGGACTTACTCTATAATCGATTGAGCTTAAAGCTAATTGAGAAATTTAATTGAACCGTACTCGGGGGGTTTTAGAGATCGAGATAGACCGAGGCTCGACTTGAGAGGGATCGAAATTAGGAACACCGGAGAGTCGAGTTTAAGCTGAGGTACAAAGTTGCGCCGTCTCAACTCAACTCGATCACGCTAGTAATTGTGTTCCTCGTGTTTCCATACGGGCATCGATTTTTTTGGTGTCAGGGCAGCAATTTTTTAACAGGTCGTTATACTTTGTCGGTTGCAATTTAAAAGGCCGTTAGATAACGTTACTTTGATCTTAAAAATAAAATCTTCAAGGGTTTTAGAATTAGCCCGTTTAATTCGCGTTACATTCGTGGGTTCGCGAGTTTAAAAAGCCTTTTCCCCACTCGAAACACGCCGGCGGTACTTGGAAACTAAAGATACACTTAGTGTAACGCATCACCGGTTAACCACCATAACGTCGTGAATCACTTTTACGATGTATCGCGCTCATTTTTAGACTTAACAACGATGACATGTCGTAGGGTTATAGTGACTATGTAGGATTGCTTCTTTGCATCTATCAGTAAGACCCCTAAAGTTGTGCTATCTATATCTGATGTGAGATCAACTTTGTAAGTACTCACCAGACATAGTATTCACCAGACATACCCGACATGGATTCCTCTGTCCATCCATTCATTGTCTGTAAATCCGAATGGACAACATTGTCGGCTGCCTTTTCTTGATGAACTTTGAGAATTCTCTCCATACAAACGAACACTGAAGGGAGCAAACTGCACCACAAATGAACCGAAACTACTAAAAGAAACATGAATCCAATATCAGTCCCATTCCCACAGCTGGAGGATGGACTGAATTGGCAAGTAAGGAGAGCTAATTCAGGAAAGCTGTTCGTTTATCTGAAACGGTCGACAAATCTTTGCTGCCCACAAATAGAACACGAGTGCCGTCTCCTCAATAGACACTCGATCCGATCGTTCCCCTGCGTGATACCCGGATTCCACTGCATGAATATGAGCAATCTTCAACATCCGACTCTGTTGGGAATTGAACTCTACTCTGCCCTGAGTTCATCCCCACAACATCAGGCTTCAAGTTTCAACCACAGTTAAAGTAATCGTATCCCCGAATTGAGATGAGCAAGCTAACCTGAAAGCCCCTCAAGTAAAGACTGGTTTTCCCAACTAGTAAATCTTTATGAAAAAAGATGTTCGCATTGCTGTTCATAAGGGCCTCGATAGAAAGCTGCAAGTCGTAGTATCCTTAATCAACAACACAAAGCATGAACCGAATAAACAGACAATTAATCCTGTACATTGGAGTTCTCCATTGTCGGCCTAAACCCCCAAAAGTTGATTGAACTGAAAACACTAGCACATTAAATGAAATGCTTAGACAATTTCAGCTATCCTTTTCAGCTGAGATAGGCAGAAATACTGCACAAAACTTTCCTCAACGTACCATGATTATCAATAAGCTACATTCGTGATTGCACATATCTGTCCCCCAGGTTGTGGTATCTGGGATTCTGAATTGTGAGTGATCATTTGATCAGGCACACTTTAGAAAGCCACTAACTTCACACCTATCTCTACATTCATGTATAGACAAAATAAATAAAAAATAGATTTGAGTTTTTGATAATTAGCCGAGAAAATATAGCATCTAACAAATCCAGAAACATACTAAAGAGCAAAGCTTCTGAAATCTTTCATTATATACATTATCCGCTGGTACTCCAATCAAATGTCACAAAAGTATACAATTCCAATAAGAAACATTGATGAATAACGGACATGTTCTGCACGTTATGAAGCTGCTCACATTTTACTAGGCACAGCAAGATACTTAGTATGACGCCCCTGAGCAATAATTTTCCCACTCCGTTTCTTTCTGAACTCTACACTCGTGACACCAACAGCCTTCCCAACACGCAAAACCTTCGCCTCAATCTCAACTTCCTCCTGAATAAAGTCAGAGCAAAATTTTTTATGTCAAATCAGCACCTACAGTACCAATAAAAGCTCACAACACAGCATACATGATAACACGAAGTAAAACCGAACCATGTGTCGCAGCATTTCGTTCTAACGCAATCTGGCGAATTTAAGAGACAAGATGGTATATCAATGCCCTGGAGGAAAACATTTATCCTAACTAGAGAATTTAGAATATCAGAGGAACTGTCCATTTAAAACCACCAAATCACCAATCAACAGTCCATCCCTTCATTGTATGCCAACAACTCAATTCATCCAACAAAATTTGCTTTCTAGAGTATTAGATATAGCTCAAATGTTTTCTGAAATTAGCAGCGTCTAGGTTCATGCTTTAACATGTTCAGCGGTTTTATTTGTCTATCTGTGGCTTGGCAAACTAATTTGCAGGTACAATGCCAATCAAGTTTGTTTTCTTTGTGCTTTTGTAGGAATAACCATTGGCAAGTAAGAAATCCAGCACTCAGGTTTTTCCGGATTAATTAGTTTCGTTATCCTGGGACAAGTAATATGTAGAACCAACATTTTGGACCCCAAATCATAAGCAAATTAGCGAAGCAGCTCCAGCAGGAGGACTATTAGCTGAAGACCTTGTCAGATGTTGTAATTCCCTTAGTTCTTAATCGATTTTTTTTTTTTTTTCATTTTGCTTGGCAAACTAACTTTTAAAAGATCAATCTGGTGAACCTAGTTTCTATGTGGGTACTTCTTTGCAAGGGAGAGGGTAAGAACATTCAAGAAAATCTGCATGAGGGTCTTTCACATGATACACGAAACGATACTGTGATTTCAGAACGAATGCTCCCATTTGGATATCTGGTTCCATCTCTTACCTATCATTTGACAGAAAGCCAAATGGGCTTTGAAGAACCATTTCTTTCAGCTTTATTCTGGTGTCAGATTCTCAAGCGCTGTGCATATTCTTGCTTCTTATATCAGATTGAGTCAACCAAAATAGCATATACACATCAATGCTCAGTAGCTGTAACAAGATGTTCTTAAGAGACGCATTTGTGAGCAAGTGGCAGGGGAGAGAAACAGAGAGAGAGGCTCACATCGAGAAAAGCAGCATCCAAGTAGGAGACGTTAATCTCGACGGAGACACCCGTGAGGGGGGCTCCGACGGTGAACATGACGGCGGAACCCACCACGTCCACCAGCGTCGCCGTTGCTCCGCCGTGCAAGAAGTTGCCCGCGTTCTGCAACCAAAGAATCGCGAGAGACATTCCCTAAGAAACCCTAGATAAAGGCACCCAATAGGGACGATCCCACAATACCCAAATGAGCAACGGAATCGGAGGGTGAAAGAGAGAGGTCACCAGTAGACGAGGGGGTACGTTCATGGAGCAGACGATACGGCCCGGCTCGGCGAGGTCGAGACGGAGGCCGGACATGACGAGGCTCTCGAAGAGCTTCGGAGGCAGCTTGTCGTCTCCGTCTCCACCGGCGGCGGCCTTCTCCAAGTATCTTCTCACCTGATCCTCCATTTTCTCACCAATTCAACTCTCTTCTCTCTCTCTCTCTATCTCTATGGTAAAGATGAAGTTTTGAAAATGCTTCTTGGATTCTTTGACTCTCATGAACTGATACAAATAGAATAGCATCATTGAACAAAAACAAAACAAAAAATTAATTAGATTAAAATTTGATATTATTTTTTTTCAATATGTTTGAAGTAGAAGACAAAGATGGCTTTGAGATCTAATGTATACACATGGGTCCCTACTTGGTATTTGATGAAGTTGTCTATCTATTGAGGTAGGTTGCATGTTTGTTAAAATAAACAGCCAATGCCATCTCTTTTTTTTCTTAATAACCGAGAGGGAAAATCCTCGTCGTCCTCGTCTCGCAGCCAGTTGCAGCAAGAAGCGATCCCCGCCCCGACTTTCTGTCCCTGAGCGCCCGATGCGGCGATAACATCATGGTATTAGGTCAGATGCTGATGGGGTAACAACGTTTGCGCTGTTTTTAGAGCAATGTCTTGTTCAATAACCGTATGGAAAAGGATAAGTGGTCTTTGCTATTTTTGAAATGGTTTGAGTGGAAAGAGGCATGCCCGAGTGAGCTGTCAAGTTTGACTCTAGTCTCATTCAACCGATGATGCCAACCAAGGAGAGAGAGAGAGAGAGAGAGAGAGAGAGAGAGAGAGGAAGTTGATGTGGTTTTGCTTTTCATTGTAATGAGGGGTTACATTTGGTCTGTCCTAACTGGCTTCTGAGTGCACGCCAAAGACCTCTTCCATTTTAGTTACAAAAACCAAACCATCACTCTCTCTCTGCTTTTCTGTTGGTTAAGGCATTCACACATGATTTGAATGAATGCATGACTGCATGCCCTTCAAACACTTTCCTTTTCTCACGCCTCTCCCCACCATCAATCTTCAAAGTCCCTCCCACGGTATGATTCATTCCCTTCTATTTTGCATTTGTCTTCGGCGTTTGTCTTCAGCATATCATTTCGCATTAAACTCCATCCTTGAATCATATTTAAGTTGCATTGCCGTAGACCGTCAATACTTCATGATTGCCCACTTGATGGAAGAAATGCAGGGTCCTCTATGCATCACCAACTGGGATGCTAGAGCTGCTAATAATGATCAACAGAAGAGCAAAATGTCACCAGAGTTTCTCTTCCCAGAATATGTCCCCAGTATGCTCTTTCTTTCATCTGCACAACTCATGTTTCTCCTCCTGCATCCTCAATGCCAACCTTCATTATCTTAGTAAGCCTACCTTCATGCACTAATTCAACTGAAATGATTTTGAATTTTGCTCTGCCTAATTCCATGCGATAGTTCATGGCCTTTTTTTTTATGTTAATCCCCCTTTTCAGATGCTGGTAAAGTCAAGAAATACCAACTCCACCATAATCCTAAGTCAATTGCCCCAATCTGATCTTGATGGTATCCAATCAAAAGACCAGAGATTATACTGGTAGTAGAGAAATGCATTCCTGCTTGTTTGAGGAGGTCTTTTTACCTGCTTTTAACACGACCCAATCTGCATATGACACTTGACAGATATTGACAACAGTAGGGGGGAAAATAAGAAAAATAAAGCCTCCTTTACTCAATTATTCGTTTCACCCTCCCTATCGCATACCAGAAAGGTGCTTGACATCAGAATGATAGTTTCTACACCTTTCTTGTGGGTAACCAGCACCATGCCATCTTTTTAGGCTTTCCCATTAAGTTTTTGCTGTTGCTCCTGGTATAAAGATTCCAAACAAAAAGCCATTAGAATATACATCTTGCTAATAAACTATTAATAGAGAGACGACCAGCATGTTTTTCACATACTAACATTCTGATGGAGTCACGACAAGAATTTTCGTGAGTACTTTTAAAGTTCACAGACCTTACTACACAAATATAACTACCAGCATGCAATATACTACGCCATGTATCAGCATAACCATTCCTCTTACTACTTGCTAACCATCTATCAAGGGCGTTTGGCAATTTTTTTTTCTTGATTGTCATCTTCTTATGTAAGGCAAAGGTTAACACGAGGTTGACTCTTCTATTCATGAGTACACGTAACAGTACGCATTTGAGAGTTGCAACTTGACGCCATTTCACTAATTTCATTTGGATGAACTCTGAATTTGATTGCAGGCTGAAGACCATACCCTTAGCAAGGTGAAAAAGCCTCAACTGGGGACAGAGAAAAGTCTTCTGTTTTTCATTCCAGAAGTGAACATCCATGGAGAAGCCAGCAACACCAGGGGCAGCTGTTTCTAGGCCCGCAACCACATTTGTACAAACCGACACAAACACTTTCCGAGAGATTGTACAGCGCTTAACAGGTCCATCAGAAACTGATGCATCACAGGAAGGCTCTCTCAATAGAGTTGGGAGCATGAAGATGAAGAGGCCAACAGTTTCACTGCACGAGAGAAGGCAGTGCCCAAGGCAGAAGCTTCAGATAGTCAAACCCACCATCCACTTCAAACCTGGTTCATCAACTGACCAACATTCCTCACTCTCCAAATCAATCAGCAATTCTGATGCCATCTTAAGTCCGCTGGGAACCCCTACTTCAAATTTCTCGAAGCTTTCCATAATTGAGCAACAAAACAGGGAACACACAACTCCGCAGTTAAATAGTAGAGAAGAAGAAAGAGCCGTAAGAGAAAGGAGATTCTATCTGCATCCGTCTCCCCGTTCTAGTCCAGGCTTTACTGAACCAGAGTTATTAAATTTGTTCCCTTTAACTTCTCCTCAGACAAGTGAAGGATCATAACTCCAGCAGTAAACTGTGCTCTTGATTTGTGACTTTAGTCAGTAGGGCATGAGTGCAAACCCCCCTGAACCTCCC
>BCNH02000009.1:162431-206339 GCA_001662345.2 Metrosideros polymorpha var. glaberrima
CCCCCCCCCCCAAAAAAAAAAAAATTGGAAAGATCTTTACCATCTCATTTTCAGGCAATGACATGCCCAATATGTTGGATACCTGCAATTTGTATGAGTTTCAGTCCACTAACATGAGGGATTTCAAGAATGTCCAAGCTTCTTCAAATGAGCATTTTCTGCTTCGCTATTTTAAGACTGAGGGCCTGTTTGTTTGTGATTCTTGAGAAGCAAAAGGCCACATTTTTGCTTTCCCGCAAAATTGAAAATATCATCAAAATCTCAAAAAGGTCTAGAAAAATAATATGTGAATTTCCATGTCAACATTTGTGTATCGTGAAAGCTTCAGATAATGCAACTTAAGGAAAAGCCAAAGTGCATCCGTCGCAAGTGGGCAACATCATATATTTTATCTCAATTTACGTCGCACATGCACGCACACGAGAGAGAAAGAGGGGGGGAGGAGGGGGGTTAGATATACTACTCTTGTGTCGACATGGCCACTACTATCATCACGTAAGTGCCAGTCTGCGAATGACATGGCAGTTGTACAACTTGAATTTCCATTATTCATCTAAAGACAACTATATTGCACACATAGACACGAGGATAAAAGAAAAAAAAAAAGTAGAAAATTTACCTGTCAACCTGGGATCACTCATATTCTCAACATCCAATAAACACATCGTTGAGAATCAATCGTCACTGCAAGCATTGAAATTACTAATTAATGATAATGGTACAAAAATGTACTATCAAGAAAAATAGAACAGGAGTTAAGAAACTCTGGCGGGTCTACCCAAGATAATTCCTTTTATCCAGTGGGAGTAGATAAACAATGGAGCGACCAACTTAGCCATGAAAAACAAATAGCATGATGTCTCCTTGAAGATTCAAATTTACCTACAAAAGGAACATAGAGAGCAGCACAATCAAATACTCTTCAGTTGCCAATTAAAGGCTACTAGAGAAGGAAAAATTCACTCAAATCATAAATCTGCAACTCCCAAGCAAGACAAGGATATCTTACGTCAAGGCATGCAAAATAAGTCTGCTTGACAATGTTAGGCATTAGGTGGGATTGAGTAGCATGTCAATAGAGGAGCCAACAAGCCTCTCCTTGATCTGTTGATCCATGGTACTTAAAATGCTGAATATAATGCTTCTTTCCGGATGAGAGTAGTCTCCAGCTATAAACACATTTTTTCTCCTATCCACTTCAATCCAGCTGCATCCAGCAGGCTTTCTCAGATCTCTTGTTTTCATGAGCTTTCTCATCTCCAAAACACCATCCCACCTGGCATCTGCAGCATAAAGATTTGACATCATGATGTAGTTCCCCACGTCATTGGCTTCACTTTTAAAAAGATGGTCTGCTACTGCTCGACCCAATTCCACCTCATGGTGAGTCCTACATGCACCCAATAAGGTCGCCCAAATATTTGCATTAGCTTTAACGGGCATATGAGTCACGAAAGAGTACGCATCATTCACTCGACCTCCTCGAGCAAGGAGATCCACTAGGCAAGCATACTGTTCTGTAGTTGGCGTCATTCTGTGAACATTTTGTATGGAGTCAAATATCTCTAACCCTTCATTTACAAGGCCAGCATGACTGCAGGCAGACAACAAACAAGTGATGACAACATGATCCGGTTTTACACCCAATGAAATCATATGATAGAAAATTTTAAGTGCTTCTTCCCCCATACCATGCATAGCGAAGCCACCAACCATTGTGGTGAACATCACCAGATCCTTATGCGGGCTCAACTGGAAAAGATTATAAGCATACACTATGCTTCCACATTTTGCATACACATCTAAAAGAGCAGCATTTAGTCTAACATCCTCAAAGCAAGTTCTGACTATATATCCATGACACTGCCTCAACAAATGAATGGAGGCAATCTGAGCACATAGAGGGAGGAGGCTCATGACTGTCAGCTCATCAGGCTTCGTCCCTCGAGCTTGTAACTGATAAAAGAGAGTTAGAGCTTCATCAAAGCATTCATTTTCGGCATAAACTCGAATCATTGAATTCCAAGCGATGAGATCTGTTTCAAAGATTCGGTCTAATATCTTATATGCATCATCATGTGATCCATGGTTCACATATCCAGACAGCATTGAGTCGTATAAGACTAAATATCGTTTGTTCAATAAACTATTAAAAATTTTCGATGCACCATCCACATCACCACATTTACCATATGCATCAAGCATTGCGTTTCCAATAGTGGACTCTTTCTCCCCTATCAAAACACCAGACCTGACAATGTATCCGTGTAATTCTTTGACCAATTGTACTCTCGAGACTGAAATGGAGAAATTTACTAAGATAAGCATGGTAACAGAGTCAGGTTTAGTCCCTTCTTTGAGCATCCAGCTCAAAAGGTCTAGAAACTGGCTATGAGATCCTCTCTCACTGAAGGCATCGAGCATCGTGTTCCAAGATACCACATCTCTACTTGAAATCATCAAAAAGGACAAATAAGCCGCCTCAACATCATCACATTTTGCATAAAGATGAACCAAGTTATTCCTCACTGTTGTATCCCCAAATAAGCCAGGGTGTCGAAGTACATATCCATGGATCTCTTTACCCCACTGAATCTGTCTTAATTGTGCACATGCAGGGAGAACACTAGCAAGAGTGACACTATCTAGGGTAAATCTCTCAGTCAAGACTAGTTCGTGAAAAAGCTGCAGTGCTCTTGACCATTCATCATTTGATGCATATCCTGCTATGACTGAATTCCATGAAACTAAATCTCTCACTTTCATCTGTCTAAATAAGGTCTCTGCCTCTTCTACCTGTCCAATCCTTAAGTAGAATGTCATAAGTGCATTGTAGACAGAGATCGCTGCTGCAAGCTCGGTTCGTTGAAACACAAACGAATGTATCTGTCTTCCAATGTAGTAAGTGGTGCTCTTTTCCAGAGAACCACAAACAGGCAAAACATTTGCGATCGTCGCATAATTGGGTGCCGTCGATCCTTTCAGCATCCAACGAAACATTCTGAAGGCATCATTTATCAGCTTATTCTCTGCAAACCCAGCGATGATTGCATTCCATGAGACCACGTCTTTGTCAGGGATGCAGGTGAATGCAGCATAAGCATCAGTCGTAACTCGCCCACATTTGGCGTACATTGAGATTAGTGCATTTCCCACGAGGGTGTGTGTGTCCAAGCCAGATTTAATGACAAACGAATGCGCCCTCTTCCCTGCATCCAGATCACCTAATCGAGCACACAAAGGAAGGATGATGCAAACGGTGACAGAGCTCATCTTGGGGTCCTGGACAAGATGCAATTTATTGAACATCCTCATTGTCTCAACCTCAAGCTCTTTGGACCCAGCATACCCAGACAATACAATGTTCCAAAGGACAATATCGGGGCTATGGATCTGACCAAACAACTTTTGGCAGTCATTCAAAGCTCCGGACTTAGCATACAAGTTGAGCAGCGCTTTCGATATACACAAGCAAGAAAGATGGCCAACCTTTAACGAATGGCCATGAAGACTCTTTCCCAAGTGGAGGGCCGGGAGGGCGGCACAGGATTTGAGAACAGACGAAAGGACTTGGTAATTGGGTTGGAAAGCAGAGGAAGACCGGAACTTTTGAAGGAAAAAAGAAACGGCTTCCTTGTGTCGGGCATTGGTGCAATAGTCCCTGATCACGTCGCTCCACGCTTTGAAATCCGGTTCGTGCATGTCGAGAAAGAAGTGGGCACTCGAGTGTTTTATGTATGGTAAACTAGCCGCATGGAGACTGCTTAAGCGGCATTTCAACAAACAGATTATGGGCGATCGGCTCAGCACAGAACTGAAGACGAGAAGAGAAAATTGGACCCGTGGCAATAGTGGGTTGCCATGACTGCCAAAAGGAATGCTGTTTAAAAGTTGGCGCCGAGAGAAGGTAGAAGAACGATGACATCGCCCTCTCTCGGTCTCCCTGCGCGACTTTTTTGAAGTTGAAACTGTCAGAGAGCGAGCTCGCGGAGAGCTGAGATCATATGATCGCGTTCGATCTTGTTGGGCATGAGCTAAGAACCTGACTCACGAGGCTATCCGATTCCTCGTCAGGAGACGTCATCTGTACCGAGAAAGTGAACGGTGTCGGTCCGAGTCCGACGATACCCGCCGGATCGAGGGAATGTCGTGCTGCTGTCGTTAATTTCAAGGCAAAAGCCAGAAAAAACACAAAATTATACTCATGTCACATTTATTTTAAAAAATTTTACTGGCAACATTTGTACTTGTCTAACACATTTCTCCTTATCAATATTTTGTTAATAAAAACCGTTAAAAATTTGACTAAATAGACGCCGAAAATCAAACAGTGTTGACAAAACGCGCGCGTGGCTTAAGTGAAATAAAAACGATCTTATTTTGATTGAAAAATCATAACATTGACGGAGAGTAAATATGTCACGTAGGTACAAGTTTGAGATTTTTTATGTCATAAAAGAAAATTATGATAAATGTGTCACATTGGGTATAATTTGAGATTTTTTTTATGTCAAAAAAAGTTTAGGGTAAATATATAACAATGGGCATAATTTGAGGTTTGTTGTGACTTTTTCTCTTAATCTTGTAGAGATTTCCGGTTTATTAGAACAGCGCATTGTTCGAGAATTCAACATTTCACCCCCCAGTGCATGTTATAATTACTCTTATCAAAATTGTATCATAAAAATAATTTTATTAAGTAATGTGTCGAATTTACGGCCTGTCTAATATGACCCACTTATTTAAAGACTCACTTGCAGCGGACATGATAATTTTGTATACTCATTTTATGTAACATAGCATTGCTCATCTTAGTTTGGGTATTTGTATATTTTCAGTTGTTTAATTATTATACATGTAAGAAAGAGCTCATTTGATAAAATTAAAAATAAAATAAGTAGTGAATTTTAAATATTAGTATTTTCTAGCGCTGATTAGGGAAATTATATGTTGTTTGATATGAATTTTCTTACCAAACACGGATTTGTTGATATTATTAGTAGATTTAACAACATGCTTGGTAAGATTTGAACTTCCATTAAATACTTCTTTATTTGAGTAAACTAAGTAACGCATTCCTCACTTGATACATTAAGTGATTTTTAACTTATATCTATGAATTAATTTGTGAATTGTTAAATGTTATCAGAAGCATTTATTGATATTAAGCACTGAAAATACTAAATTTTCACATTCGACCAAATTATCACACACACCCTTAATCTTCTAATTGTTTATTTATGCAACATAATCTTCTATCTTTTTATAAATTGCCCAATCAAGTCCTTCACTCTCTCGGATAATTTGAACCAATGTTAAAATCGCTTAGATTATTTTGATGATCACAAAACCTTAGCAAACTATTTGGTGAGTTCTTTGAGTGAATGTAGAAAAAGTATCACTGATTAAAAAATTTCAACGAGTCAAACTATCTTAGATGATATGAATTTATAGAGATATCAAGTGGAGATATTTATGTTTTAATTATAAACGAAGGCAGCAAAACATAACTTTAACTCTATTTGTTTTGCGAAAAATATGACATTTTTTAAATATATTTTTCGGGAAGTCATTTCCAGGAAAATAACAATATTTTTTGTTGTTTGACTAAAACTTGAAAATGAACTGTAGACTATTTTCTATTGTTCGATTGGGATTTGATTTTCCTATAACACTATTTGAGTGCTAGTGACTTGCATATGAGCAGCTAGAGAACTGGGCTATGGCCCTAGGGTTCGGAGCCCGGATCCTCGGCTCTCTAGGATGAGCATGGGCATCGGTCCCGAGTCCACAAAAGTCAGACTTGAGAACCCTATGCTTGTGCCTGAGAACCCGGCGCCTGTGGTTGGAGCCCTATTGGTCGGGCCTGAGTCCATTAAGTCAAACCCCCGTGCCCATGCCCATGGACCCAAGTTGGGGTGCCCAAGATTCTAGCATGAGCACTAAGATCTCGAGCTTGCATTGGACTCGAGCGCGTGCATTAGGGACCCGAGCATTGGGGTCTAGGGCTTGGTCTCATGGACTTGGGCTAGGCCATAATGAACTCAGGCGTCGAGGAATTGAGCACGGGCACTGGGGTCCCAAGCCTAGCCTTGATAGACTCGAGCTTGGGCATTAGGGTCCAAAGCCCAATCTCAATGGACTTGGGCTTAAGCGCTGGGGTCTTGGGCTCGACCTCAAAGGACCCAAGTCTAGCCACGATGGACCTGGTCTCAAGCATTGGGGTCTCAGGCCCGACTTCAATGGATCTAGGCTCGGGTGCTAGGGACTCAGGCCTGCCTTGATGGACTCAGGCTTGTCCTCAATGGACCTCAATAGACCTAATTCCACTGCCGAGGGCTTGGGAAAGAGTGTTGGGTTCATGTGCCCAAGCGTCATATCAAAAGTGCAGAAGATTACAATTGCAAAATATTGTATGTGAAAGTTTTGTATATAAATAATAGTCGTGGAGATTCAGATATTGAAGAGTATATCATATTGATATTCAAAATATCATAACAAACCCAATTTTAGCAACATAGTGTGTGATTTATTTTCTTGATTCTTAATCAAATACCGTGAGATACAGTCATATTTAGACAGGCTGATCATTTGGATTGAAAGATATTTTGGAAAGCATATCCTACATTGTACAAGAAAACCCAAGGCTGATGCAATGGCTATTAATTCGAGCTTCAACATTCATTTGTGTGTCCATTGAAGGATTAGAGGAGGGTGCGAGAACTCTAAGCACTCGTTATTCTAAGTGTTTAAAGAAGGTGAACTGCAAGATCTAGGGCTAGAAGTTCGAAACGGGACAAGCAAAGCCGAACTACTATAAATCTCATAATGATATTCTCTATTCCTAATTTTTTTTTTATCATGCCTTAACCTCTCTCCGCATTATTACATGTCTCTAATCATTGCGTTGAACTTATAAGATCATTGCGATGACTAGGATTAATTTGATGAGCAGCCCTTTTAAAAATAATCATCATTGATGAGGCAGATACACTGATCAATCAATTAGATAACCATTCCATTGCAACCGATATTGTATTCATCTTATCTTCTAAACTATATAAACTAAAGTATGTCTTCTCTTGCCAAAGAGAAATTATAAACATCTTTTCCAGATACTCTCACTCCAGCTTAGGAAGCTTCAAGGAAGCTTCCCTGGGGCTTGAAAAAGAAGGATCTCCTGGGGAGAGAGAGAGAGAGAGAGAGAGAGAGCAAGCATTTAATTCTATGGAATTCCTCCTGAACAATCGTCCATTTCTTAGTTATGACCTTAGTCTCAATGATTGGATTTGGGAGCAAGCTAGGTGAAGAAAATGCAAAGAAAACACCCAAACATTTTCAAGTTTCCCTCACTTTCTTTCTCACCAAATTTCTTTACATTTTCTCTCCTTTCGTCCCTCGTCTGATTATTGCACGTTCAGTTTTTTTTTTTTCTTTTTTTAGAATGAGAAACACTCAAAATATGAAACAAGTATCTTCACTATGTCTATTTTGTTTGCATTATACAAAATTACACAAAAAGAAGTTATTCTTTGATGACCCAAGGGCACGAGGGCAAATGTCCAATTACCTGGGGATCCATGAAGCATTGTGCAGGCATGTGGACACCGAAGTTCTATGAACCAATTAAATTCAAGCTTTTTGGCTTACACAGATTATTGTGGCCTAGATCAAGTTTGCACGTAGTTGTAAAGAGATGGGATACTCTCGTCCAGATGGAGAAGAAATAGGAAAACATGTAATTCATGTTTCTCATTCAAGACATTAATTGATAAGATATTATATCATCCATGATGAAATTGGGGGTTAAGAACTTGAGGTGAAAGATTAAGAAGATGTGTTTAACTAAATAGCTTATTTTGGGTGAAAAATGAAGGTATAAGGTAATTCTTTGATGATATTTTATATTATGGTATATAAACAAGGAACTCGATATTCATTATTAACACCCATACATTTGAAAAATATTTTGAAACCCCTATATTATTAGCAAAATCTGTAAAACGCCAGAAAAATCACAACTTGGTGAATTTTTAATTTTGATAATTATTCGATACATATTTTAGAGTATATCAGTCTTCGCCAACAAATACTATGTCAACATGATTTTCACCCTCACTCTCTTTAATCAGCACGCACACACATATATATAAGCATGTTGAAATTAATAAATTAGTATTTCTAATTTATGTCCTTGAATTTTGATTCTAAACTATATAAGTCTCTACGAAGTCACAACATGAAATTAATATTTTCTTATTTTTCGAGCATCCCATATTCGGTGGCAAAGTTGTAATTTCACTAATGTCGTCCAAAGTTGATGTCATCCATTTATTATCTTAATATCCTAAATACTATCCACAAATGTAGAAAATTCTAGATATCACATAAGACGCTAAAGTGCCCCTAGGAGATTGGATTGTCGAGTCAGAAGTCTAAAAAATAGCATTACAATTAGATCATGTGAGTCCCATAGAGCCAATCATCTTCAATTGGTATGGATTCACTTTTTATGGAGAAATGAATTTGGACACGTATTTAGTTTAATTTGAGTTCACAACAATTAACTAATGTCATCAAATTGTAATTGTTCGACTTATGCTGATAAGGTATAGAAAAATTAATAGATCGAATGTTATGTCAAGATTAACATGTGTTTAGAGAAGGGAATTAAAGCACAAGACAGATGTTATCAGTTTAGAGTGACTTTTGCTCTATATCGTCGAATTCACACTTCGATGATTATCTATTACCAAATCAAACACACTTGAAACGTTCAAAATGTTCCAAAATATTGAAAGGTATAATTATATCCGAGTTCTACGAGTTTCAAAATTTAAATAATAAGTTTCTTAATTTTTTATTTTAAGTGGGAAACTCATAGAAGTATAGTAGGATATTGTATTTGTGATTTTTTTTTATTTTTGCTATTCTTTATGAAGATACCAAATTACTCGCGGAATATATATCCTCGCGTTCTCACGTGTCCCGACTTGCGCTGTCCGGGACTCGCTGCTTCTTTTAAGCTTTTTCTTTTTAAAAAAAATCGGAAATTAAATAATTATAATTTGAAAATATCGACCTCCAAAAGCATCCCCCAACATGTAAAAAATCGAATCGTGCGTGCGCTATTTAGGTCTCGAATCTCAATTGCATCACCAGCCTCCCTAGTCTCTCTCCTCTATCCACGCTTCAGATCTCTCTCTCTCTCTCTCTCTCTCCCTCCATCGATCGATCGTTCGCCACCAGCAAGGGAAGATGGCACCGCCGGCGGCCGCGGGAGGCGGCGGAGGAGGAGGAGGAGAAGGAGGAGGAGAGCAGCCGCAGCGGAGGGAGCAGGGCGGATTCAGTCTCACCGGTATCATCAGGATAGCCGTCTTCTGGTACTTCGCCTCCAAGTTCTTCTCCCCCAAGAAGCCCTCCGATCCTGCCATGCTCATGTCCAATCTCTTCCAGAAAGGCGAATCCCTGGTAACGCGCCTCCGCTCCGTGCTCTGATTTGATCGCCACCCCCAATCTCTCGCGCTCTCGCTCTCTCTCTCCATCGTCTGGGAGCGCGCCTCCTCAATTTTTGCGCGTGTTTTTTCGCAGGACATGTGGGTGTACCTCTCCGAACGCGAGAAATTCAATGACTTCGGTAGTGAAGGCGCGCTTGTGTGGCAAGAGACCAACATTCCCTTCGCTGATTGGGGACCGCAGAGTACTCGCTCTCTTTCCTTGACCTACCGTCCTTCCGAGGTAACGCGAATTCATTGACATCTGCTTTTGCCATCTTCAAGGCCTAATCTTGAAATGCCATTGAAACTAGCATTTTGGTTATTTGAGTGGGCAAAATAGTAACGTTGGGAGGAACATTCGTTGCAGGCTCTGAAGAAGCACAATGGGAGTCTCTACGCTCATGTCTTCTTTGCGCGATCTGGCTACCCTCCTGATCCGAGTGATCCCGAGTACCAGCCGCTTTCTGCTTTTGGGAAGTCACACCGTATGTTGCTATTGCTTTACTTTTCTCTTTTTAATGCTTGAGCTACATGGCTAGTTGTTTTAAGGAACTGCCTCTCTTTGATCTTTCAGCTGTTGTGACACACTTACCCAAGTCAAGGGCAGATAAAAGAAAGCGCTTGTTGGGTGGTCAGGAAGATTCTGATGGAGCTGCAAGCGTCTCTGAGGTTTCCCTGCCCTCCTTTTTTTTATGTGTGTGTGTATATGGGCAATTATTTGTGTAGTAGTATGCACTATGTACCCTACCAGAAATTTACTGTTTGCCGCGTGACTATAGCCTATGCCACTTCCCATCTTCATGATTTCACCCTTTTGATAGCTTTTTTGTTTAACATCTTATGTTTTGGGTCCAGGTTATTGAAGAAGATAAGGATGAGGGCCCTGTTGAATGGGTTCCACATTGGAAGCCCAATGTCACAATTAATCTCGTTGAGGACTTCACACGGTAATTTTGTCTTTGCTATGTTTTCTCAATTTTGGAATCAAGTAAAGGAATAAATAACCACACTTTTGTTCTAGTTGGCACGTTAACAAGCTTTATGCCGCTAGTTCTGTGGTGATGTTTGCTGTGAAGGGTCCATTGAATTCAATTTCACTTTTCTCGATGAAAGTGTGAAACCTATCATTTTGAGGTAGTTGTTTGCGTGTCCGTGACTCTGAGCATGTATGGGTGCACTTTTGTGTCATCATAGTCGGTACTTTGCGTTGATATGATAAGGTAACTATGTTTTAGTGTGTCTTGTCCACTCTATTTAGGTATTGAACGCATGTTACGCCAAATAGCTAACTGATAAAGATGCTTTTGTTGGTCCTCTTCCACGTTTACACAACTTCAGCATTTAGTTAACTGTGTAGCTTTTCATTTTTCTTGCATATATTCGTTTGCTGCCTCATGAGTTTGAGGTGGTTCTATATCTTTCAAACTTGTAAAACCAATGAGCCGCTTGCGTCTATTGTCATCTGCAATATGAGTGGTGATTTGATTTTATTCTGGAAGCTATATGAATGCAAGAGTGTCCTCAGATTGTTTCCCTTTTCCATGTCCTTACTGACAACTTTGCTTCATCGTGTGGAGTTTGTTGGCCACTGCAATCCCTAGTTAGCTTTAGATTGTAAAAATGTACTAGTTTTTTTTTTAAGTAAGAAGAACAAACAATATAATAGAAGTGAATGGTCCGGACCATTTAAAGTTTTGTGTTTGCCAATTTTATTTTCTAATCTTTCCTATCAGTCAATTGTTCTCGTTATCAAATACTTTTCCAGTATTAGGAAGAAGTCATAATGTTATCAATCTCTGTGTCTTCATCTGCTTCTTGTGTTACTTGGGTTGCTTTCCTTAGCATCTTATTTAGCCCTCAAAACTTATTGTTGGTGATCTATTGGCAGGTATCCTCGCAATGCTGTACCGCCAAATGTTGATCCTTGTATCCTTGATAATTTCCGTGCTTTTACCTTTCAATTCTTGATAAATATGCAGTTGGCTGCGATTATTTTCGTTGGGTTTTCATCACGTTGGCTATTTGTGTTTGTTCATTGGACATCTAGAACTGCGTTTGTACACCATTTATGGAGAAATAATGCTTGTGCTTGCACCATACCTATGTGAAAGTGTTTCTCTATCAATTTTTAAGAATTTGATTGATATTCGGATGATGGAGATTTTTATTATTGTCATGGTGCAGAATGGGCATTCCAAGGATGAGATAATGTCGACGCTATTGCCTATAAAAAAAATAAAGAAGGTTTAGACTGTTTTTGTTGTTATTAGACTGTATCTGTCATGAAGTCATAAACGTTTTGTAGTAATGGCTTCTGAAAGTGCATTCTCAGTTCTGATGGACTTCTCTAAACATATCTATGTTGTTATTTGGTCATTATTAATTTTTCTCAAGTAGTTACTTTAGCCAGGTGGGCAGATGAATTCTTTGATCCACATGCTTCTCAAGCTCCAAAAATGAAGAAATTTCTTCAAAGATTTGCACTTTATGATTTACTTTTTCTGTTTGTGATTTCTTCACTTGTCATGAATGGAACATTTATTTTTCATAGAGATATATACAGAGACTTTCATTTTTGTCTCCTAATCATATAGTATCTTGCTTTTGGGATAAACTAGCATTCCTACTATCTTGAAGGAATCAATACTGCTAAATGTTAATCTTCTTAACTCTATATATCCAGACTTGAATGTTGAACCTAATACAGGAAGTTACTATCCAACTATCTACTTCAATGAGTTTTGGTTGCTTAGAAATAAGTTGATACCCATTAATGAGACGGTGGATGAAGTGCCACTAAATCTGGAGGTGGGTCCAATCAGCATGACTAAGTGGCAATTATTTTTACAAGTTGATCAATCATTTCAAGTCCATCGCAGTTATGGAAGTATGCTTGAGGGGGAGTCTGATGAACTTAAGGTACTTCTCCTTTCATGTGTGCTCTTCACTCTTTGTTACTTGCAATGTTTTCTTGGTTTAGGAATTTTGATCTCTTATTTAAATTCCAGAGGGTGTTCTTGGAAGGAAATCCTTATCTCCTGGGGATCACAATGGTTGTTTCATTACTTCATTCAGTGTTTGACTTCCTGGCATTCAAGAATGGTATGTTATTTCCGATTGCACTTTTCCCTGCAAATTCAGTAGGCATTGATATCCAGGAGTCTCACTTCTTGGACAGGATGATGGCTAATAATATCCATTTGATTTTTCTGTAGATATCCAATTTTGGAACAAAAACAAGTCTATGGAGGGTCTTTCTGCAAAGTCTGTCGTTGTGAACTTCATATGTCAGCTCGTTGTATTCCTTTATCTGCTTGACAACGACACATCATGGATGATACTGGCAAGTTCTGGAATTGGTTGCTGCATAGAGTTCTGGAAGATTGGGAAGGCAATGCACATAGAGGTATTGTTAAGAAAGCATGCATGACATTTTGTTGTAGGCATCTCCGTGTGTAGGGCTGCACACGAGTAAGCATGTGCCCACTCTTGTTAATTTCTTAAGTTTACTAATTGAATCTAACACAAGGAGAAATTTGTCCAAAAGTAACAAAATGATGTTATGCTCTGTGGTTGCATTAATACTTCTCAATTGTCCAGTTTTCCCAGTGTCTTAACTCTTCTCTTTCATCTCTAGATTGATAGGAGTGGCAAGATACCCATGTTGAAGTTTCGTGATCGGGAATCATATGCAGGGAACAAAACGAAAGAATATGATGATCTTGCTATGAAGTATCTCTCCTATGTTCTTTTCCTCCTTGTAGCATGCTCTTCAGTTTACTCCCTTATGTATGAGCGCCACAAGAGCTGGTATTCATGGATTCTCTCTTCACTCACAAGCTGTGTTTACATGTTTGGTAAGTCTTCTCCGCTACACTCCACTCATATAAGGGAATGGAAAATAGAAGCACGTAAAAAAAGTGGTTGGGCATTTCGTGAAGTGTCTTCTGCTACCTTAGTCTTCTGGCCTCCGTCTTTCGGCTGTATCTTAGTTCTATTTGCAATGATACTATGGCATTTTTGAGCTGCTGAATTTTATCACAAGTTTAGGTCACAACCACTACTTTGACTACGTACTAATCCACTCGATATACTAAGAAAATTAAAAAAATCCGTTGTACTTTCCAAAATATAAAGAGCAAAAGTTAGGGTGACTTTAAATAGTACTTTTTATGTGCTTTCTAAAATTTTTAGGTGTTGAACATTAAGTAAAAGTCTGATACTCTGAGATAGAGCCCAAAGCCACACCAAACACTCACGAATTCTTGAAGTCTCTCTTTGCTGTCCATACCAATTGAAAGGAAATGTGAGTAGCAGAATGTATATGTAGCATTTCTTGAAGTCTCTCATTGCTGTCCCCTAAATATATGCTTCCTACTGCTCTATGACAATTTCCTTGCCTAACCTTTGTCTTGTTATAATTCTCTTGGGAGTAAAATTTTTACTTGGAAAAGAATCGCTGTTGTTATGCACTAGTAATTGAATTGATTTAAATATCGAGCATACTTCACGCGAATTCTTTCAACTTAACAGTTGAATATAGACTTTGGGTAATGGATTCATATGCTCGTTTACTGTAGTTGATTAAGTTCAGACATAGTTATTTGGCCAAGTATAATGCATGTTTGTCAGCGATTATTTTGGAATTTTGAAGTATTGACGCTAAAACCTTCTTGCCCTGAAATTCTTCTATGGTAAATTATTCTGTTTTGCCTTTGTTTTTGGGCTTTCAATTTTATTATTTATGTCCTTGTGAAGGATGTCTGTCTCTCTTGTTCTACCTTCGTTATTTATGGTAGTGGTCTCTCTTATCAAATGACGGAGAGCAGAAGTGCCTTAAAGTTTGAATTAACTGCCGTTGTCGTCATGTTGCTTTAGTTTCTAAATTTCCTGTCATTCTGTGTTTGCAGGGTTCATCACAATGTGCCCTCAGTTATTTATAAACTATAAACTGAAGTCAGTGGCGCATCTTCCCTGGAGACAGATGACATACAAGTTTCTGAACACCATCATTGATGATCTCTTTGCCTTCGTCATAAAAATGCCAACACTTCATCGGCTTTCTGTCTTTCGCGATGGTAATCTAATCATTTGTAGCTAACTTATCTTCTTGCTTGATTTTTGCGTCTAGACTTTGTGGCTAATCTCCCAATGACTACCAAACTGAGTAAATTTTATCTGTGGAGGTTTATTTGTTGTTAAATTTCCTCTCGCTTGTTAAAATAATCACAATTAAGTTTGTTGTCTGATCTACTATATTGTGCTAAATTATTCTCTATCCCTGTCTGAATCTGCTGTTCTAGTCTTTTTGTCTGGTTGTTATCAGCATTTCTCATATTTGTTTCGTGGTGGTATTGTGCAGACATCATTTTCCTGATATATGTGTACCAAAGATGGAAATACCCTGTTGACAAGACACGTGTCAATGAATTTGGATTCGCGGGTGAAGATGCTCAACCATCCCAGGGTGCAGAGGTGGCTTCTTCAACGGAAGGGGATAAGAAAACAAACTGAGCTGCCATTGATCCATTTGAGACAATGCCCATGGCGCAGGATGTGCAGCTACGATCGGGAGTGTCTCTCGCTTGCTTCCCATTTTTCTTTTGTTTACATTTATTAATTTCGACAAATTTTGGCTTGTTTAGCATTTGTAGGATATATATATATACACATATTTAAGGAAGGCTTGTAGGCAGGGTAGCATCCTACAGAATAGCGGGGCCTAGCGGCATGCAAGGAGTGCTGAGCTTGTTAAGGAGCTTTGCAGTTTCTTCTTGCACACCATGTCCATGACCGTGATATGAATTGGCTTTTTATTCTTCAATGGTGGCTCTACATTCCTTAAGAAAATGTTTAGATAGACTGCTTAGTCCTTTCCTTGATTATTGTTTGGTTTCAGTTTTTTTTTGTTTTTTTTTTTTTTTGCAGTTTACAGTTTGAACTCACACGTCCGTGTGATCTTATTATTGTAACCATACATTTTTGCTAGTTAGGTGTTTCAGAGAAAAAGATTGCCTTAATTTCTCTGAGTACTTAATATAACAGAATGCAAATGTACGACGTTCTTTCTCATGTCGAGGAGTGGGAGTCGGCCTTGATTGAGGCCGACCTTTCTTTAGCAGTTGCTAGCTTTTGCCTGTGTTTCTGCTCTATGACTTTGGACCAACCTTTTTATGGGAAGGCTCGACTAGACATGTTTTTCCCTTGGTCTTGGTCCACGCCATGCCTTTTCCTTGCTCTACTAGCAAATGGAATCGAGCAGACTTGATATGTTTGGTAGGAAGTATTGATATTCTCTTTGGTGTGGATGCAAATATCTTTTTCCACACTACCGTTCATCTTCTTCCCCAGAGAGCTCCTATTCATTGTCCATGGTGGCTCAATCTTGCTCTGAGGTTACTGACGGCCACGGAGGAGGAGTGGCTGTTTGCCACTTTTTCTTGCGCCTCTACCCAAATTGGCCCCGGCGGTGGCAAAACGGGCTTAACTGGGCTCGTCGGGATCCACCCACTTTGAGCTTGGAGCTCCTTAAAATCAGCGACGTTCTCATCATATCCGGCAGTGTGGCAATGAGAAAAATGCGAAAGCACCTACGTATCAAGAAAAAAAAGCAAACTGAAGCTCTCTGAGGGGTGCGATTGTGAGTCAAGAAAGTTAGGTACCCAACTTTCACGTCTTCAGTTGATGCCAGCGTCTTGGCCAATCTTACGAGTAAATCCATGGAGTTGGAGCAATCATATGCTATGTTATACCGACACACGACACGACACGCAGACACGTAATTTTTCAAAAATAGAGAATTCCGACATGTATTTTAAATATCTATTTTTATATATACATGATAAATTATTAAAAAAGAGTGTTGCAATAGACTTATGAGCTATAAAATTGATGTTAAATGCTTACTTTTAAAAATCATGTCAAGCACCATAGTAATCCAGCAAAGAAAGAGCATTCAAAAGGGCACTTCACCAAAAGTAAGAGAAAATGTTTGCTCTAGTATATATTCGATTGGATATAGATGAGGTGAGACTTGTTGGGATGTGGTCCACACTCCCCATCGACAGAAAAGCACTGGGGTCCCACTCTCAGGTGAACGGGTGGGGGGCCGCCCCGGCGGAAGTTGAATGGGGTAGCGCCTCCTGAAATCCAGAGGGCTCTTATTATTTAAGTTCATATTTTCTATTAGTAATTTAGGCTTTGGCCATGAATAACTATTGCTTATGTATACTCTTTTTCTTTTATAATTGAGTAATGTAACGAGATGTGTGAGGTATTAATTATAGTAGAAGGACTCGTCAAAAAAACAAAACGATCAAACTAAAGTAGAATCTATCCACAAAAAAGCAAAACATTGTCTTTGTTGCAAATAAGCAAGTGGAGCTCAATGCGTTACATATCGCTCTTGCTACTTCATAGCTCATCTTACTCTAGAGCTCAATACGAGTGTCCCACTCGTTGACCGCGTGTCCGAGTCAGACACGCGTTCGACATGGACACATGCACAATATGCACGTGTCCGTGTAACATAGATCATCTGTACATGCTGCGGCGGAGCTCGAGTCGATGAATGAAAAGAAAGAAAAGAAAAGGAAAAAAAGCAGAAAAACGAATAAAATGCAAAATGACGTAGTTTTGAGTAGAGTTGTGCTTGTTAGATCGCTGGCCAAAATAGAACACGAGGCTTGGAACAAACTCTCACTTCTCTTTGCCAACAAGACACGCTCGAGCATCATCATGAGTCTCAAGGAGTGTTTAATCCTCACAAAACGAGACACTCAATTCGTAGCCTAGCATTTATAAGTCGTTAAAGAAGTCTAACTTGCCATCATCAATTTTCCCATTGGTGACGATGACTTAATGTTACATGTTCTCAATGGACTGAGAGCAAGCAAGTCACCCATTTCCTTTGAGGAACTACGTGACAAACTTGTTGACTTCAAGCAATATCTACAGAGGGAAAAAGGTTAGGGCGCATGGACTCTTGTCACTGCAAAGCTTGGCAAGAGAGTTTTCCTTTTCACAAAAGCACCAATCAACGTCCCACTTCGAATCGAGACTCAGAACCCCTTCCAGTCAACTCAGACAATTTCACTGGCGAAGGAGCAACAGTCATGACCATACCTAATCAATTTAAAAAGGACGAGTCCGATGCCAACTATGTGAATGGGCAGGTCACTCCACCAAGCAGTGTTATCATGTTAAACAATACTTATCCTCTCCTACTACTACAAACGACACATTGTTGTCTCACCAACCCAAGTAAGTATGGCTCACGGACTCTGGAGCGTCTCATGATGTCACTTCAAATCTGGATTTTCTCTCTTTGCATTCTAGTTATGAAGGCTTATGAATGCCCTGATGGAATCGTTATAGGTGATGGCTCGGGTTTGCAAATAACACACACAGGTTCAACTAAACTTTCCGACCCCATTGTTTTGTATTCTTTGTCAGATGTTTTATGTGTTTCTAGTATGAGTAAAAACTTGACGTGTCTTTCAAAGTTTTGCAAGACTAACCAAATGTCTGCAGAATTCTTTCACAATGATTTTTGGTGAAGGATTTGCACACAAGAGTGACTCTCACATAGGGCTGAATAACAATGATGTTTATGAACTTCCTGTTGTCGGGTATGTTATGTGTTCGTACGAGCAAAACCAAAGTCGGTCGACAAACCTGAAACAAAGCAAACCGAATGTGTAGATAAATGATCCGAGCCCAACGAATTCATGTTGTGTCCTTAAGACAAATTTGTCCCCTTTACCGATACCCAAGGTTCTTGGACAATTGCTTCCCAGGATAGAACGGATCGCCTCTCCTCTGAAGCGGTACTTTTCTTGAGGAGATATTCGAACATAACTTAGTAGAACAATCGCACAAAAAATGAAGATGAAGAATGCCATGCAAAAATTAGTATATATTTCAAAGAGAGCATGCATCTGACTGTTTTAAAACGTTCAGAAAAGTTTCCTTAAAACAATAAAGAGTCATTTGAACCGAAAAGGTTCGTTCGGTCATTAGAATGGCGAAGGGTCACGTTGAACCGAAAAGGTTCGTTTGGTCATTGGAATGGCGAAGGATCACGTTGAACCGAAAATGTTCATTCGGTGAACTGAACCGTCGATCACAAACAGACATATATGTTCGAGAAAGAAAAAAAAAATTGCAACTCGAAAATATGTCTGTTCGGAAAAAAATAAAACTGATAACTAATGAGCTGGGAGAAACAAGTCCCGGACCCGGGCCTGGCCCGAACCGAACCGAGCAGGTGGGGGCGGCGCGCGCGTGTGGACCGACCAGCTTTAGGTAGGTTCTCTCCCTTCTACAAAAGTGGGGTACCCCTTAGGGCCCAAACCTACTTGAGAGGCTCCTCTAGTTAAATCCATCATCCATCTCCCTTCTATCCCATGTAAGACTATCTTCATTCACATTTCTCATTCACCTTCTATGGGATAAAATCCCAACACTTCCATCTTCACTCCATGTGACTCAGACACCACCCTACACTATAATTGGTGTTTGTGCATCTTCTAGTGATTGGCATCAACATCTTGGTCATCCCTCTCGTAAGGTCTTATTGTTTCTGTTAGAATCAAAGTCAATTCCTTCTCTTTCCAAGTCATGTTCTAAATTCTCGTGAGAGTCGTGTCAATGTAGTGACTTTGGTTTGGTGCTTCTTCATTGTTTAGTACCTCTTCAACTCATGTTTGGGGTCCTGCTCCAGTGAAATCAATTGATGAATTTATTTATAACGTTATCTTTGTGAATTAGTATAACAAATATATTTGGCTCTACCCAATAAAAAAAAAAGATATTTTCTCCCTCTTCCAAAATTCAAGAAATTGGTGGAAAATTACTTTCAAAATGCCCTAATATCAGTTTACTCGGATGGTGTGGAGATTATAAGAAATTAAAAGTATTCTTCTTGTTTCCTGGAATTGGACATTTACAACCACCTTCACGCACTCCCCAACAATGTGATTGCGGAGTGTCGTCATAAACTTGTTGTCAAGACGGTCTTACGTTACTTCATCAAGCCTCTTTTCCATACTCGTTTTGGTCCTATGTTTTTCAAGCGGCTGCATATCTAATAAATCGTTTACCTAAATCAGTTTTAAAACTCAAATTTTCTTTTGAGGCTCTTTTCAACTCTTGTTCAAATTACTCGAAACTTCAAGCTTTTAGTAGCTTGTGTCATCCTTATGGCAAGCATAAACTTAAATATTGATCAAAACCTTGTATTTTTCTTGATCACTCTCTCAATCAAAGTGCTTACAAGTGTTACGATCCACAACAAAACAAAGCCTTTGTCTCCGGTCATGTGGTGTTTGAGCCATCTTCCCCAACTCCAAACATGCTAAACCTCTCAATTGTACCGTTTCTCAATCCATGTCTAAACCCCCTCTTATGCACCCTCTCATTTCTTAATAAAGAATTCAACCACCTTTCAACATTAGACATTTAACCCATCCCAATGCACGATCAAATGAGTCCTCCAAATTCAATGGTTGGAGAAGTTCTAGCTCAACACTTGAATGGCCACACAACTATGGTTGAAAACACCAATTTAACGTCTCCCAGTGCAGGTCCATCGTCAACCACATAAGCTCCTTCTATGCCTCCTAAGGAGTCATACACATCATCCAGCCCCTTACCACGATTCCATTAATACCTACACGTTCCCATCCGATGATCACTCGCTCTTAGAATAACATTTACAAAACCAAACAGATACACTTAGCCACCAAACATCCTTTGCCTCCCTTTATGGAACTAACATACAATTCCTAGGCCTTAAAAGACTCAAAGTGGCATGCTTCTATGTTGGAGGAATTTAATGCGATTCTTTGAAACGGTACATGACAGCTTGTACCACCCGAGGCTCATCATAATGTCCAATTGGATATCTCAAGTTAAGCAGAACTCATATGGTAGAATAGCTTGGTATAAGGCACGACTTATTGCCAAGGGATCCAACCAATGGCCTGGACTTGTCTATGGTCATACTTCCAGTCCAATTGTTAAACTCACCCCGCCTTATCAACTAGTTGGCCTCTTATATTATGGACGTCAATGCTTTCTTACATGGCACACTTATGGAGGAAGTCTATATGCATCAAGCACCAGAGTTTGGCAATTAGTCACATCCTAATCATATATGTTGACTGAAGAAAGCTATTTACGGTGTTAAGCAAGCCCCTGCGATGGTAGTAAGTACTTAGTTCCTTTGTCATTTCATTTGGATTTATCTATCAATATAATATTCCTCACTCTTGATATAAAGACATGATAGCATCATTGCTTAGTTCTTAGTTTATGTAGATGATTTGATCATAACAGAAAGTGATACGAAATTTTTGTATAAATTGTTGGGAGCTCTTGCAGGTAAATTTTTAGTAAAGGATCTAGGAGGATTTACATTACTTCTTAGGAATTGAGGTGACACACATAAAGTCAGGTTTCTTTCTCATACAACACAAGCATATAAGGGACATTCTTGATCGAGCAACCATGCTTGGAGCCAAGGAGATTTCTACCCCAATGGCCACCAAAAGCTCCCTCACTCTTGTTGATAGGTCACCTCTTACAGATGCTACTAAATGTAGGAAGATTGTTGGTACAATTCGATATCTTGCATTCATAAGACCTGATATTGCCTTTGTGGTAAACAAACTTTCTCAGTCTATACATCAATCATCCAACTTACATTAGAGTGCTATTAAATGTGATCTACGATATCTCAAAGGAATTGTCAATCTTGGCCTGCACTTACAATGTAGTCCATCTTCATCACCTCATGCATTTTTCTGGGTATGCAATCCGGTGATCGTAAGTCTATAACAACCAACATTGTTTACGTCGGATGGAATCTTATATTGTGCTGCTCCCGAAAACAACAATTTGTGACTCGTTCATTCACAGAAGCCGAGTATCACGCTATTGTTGTGAGACCTTCTGAGCTCACAAGGATTCAATCTCTCTTGCATCAACTTGGAGCTTCTTCTTCAACCACACCTAACATTTATCGTGATTATATTAGTGCTACTTATGCATGTGCTAATCCTGTTTTTCACTCAAAAATGAAACAAATTGCCATTGATACATGGTTCAAAAAGATATGTTGGGGGTATGATGCGTGTCCATTCATAATCAATTGGTATATACACTAACAAAGTCTCTTGCATGACAATGCTTTATTCATGTACAGTCTAAGATTGGCATTCGCGATGGAATGCCTCTCTTGCGAGGGTGTATCGAAGAAGTTATATTTCAGCAACCAAGCAATTTCGAAATTTACTCCGAATCATATCAAGACCAATAAACTAATTCTCGCATTCTTGGCAAGTGCAGCAAGAGTTTTCGAAGTTAGACAAATTTATTTTTATCTTTCCTTGTATGAAGAATTTTATCTTCCCTTATATAGAGGCAATAGGTCGAGAAGTTTATTTTTATTGCATTAATACTAGCTAATATCTTTCCATAAATTATTAACTATCTTGTATTATAAATATATATGTAAGAAATAATAGTTAAGATCACCTTGCCTTATGTTACTCTTCATCTATACAAAAAGATGAATCCGCATCTCCCCTACTTTCGTCATGACAATGTTTAGCTTATAATCTTTACAAATTATGAACCGTGAACAAGATTACCATTTCATGTTATGGATTCTAATTATTTCGGTAGATATAAATATAAACATAAAAGTAAAGTCTATGATTTCACTATTACAATAATTAATTATAATATAAAAAAAATAGTTTAGAGATAGATACATTTGTAGTTTAACATAGATAACTACGACTACTTGGATGACAACTGTGATTTGTCTTTTGTCAATCACGTTTGAATATAATTGATAATTAGTGCAATGTGTATATATATAAGGTTCAATTCTGGAGTAAAAAACTTAAGGTATTCTTAGTTACATGAAATTAATTATTCCGATGAGACCAATAATTGATTATTCTTGACTTTGGATTGACGGATAATCTTTAAGCCAAAAAGTGCAATAATTGTTCCATCTAAAATAGAACTAGATTTTGACCACGTACGGTCGCTTTCGCCGTCTTTCTTGATATGTGTCTATATACATAAACACATATATAATCCATAAAATGTGTAGATGCCAATGCGAACAATCGAATTGAGTAATGCGTTGATCAACTAAGAGGTTGATTGCAACTTGTCATTGCTATACATGACACTTCCACTTATTCAAATATGATTACCAATGGAAATTCTTGATTTCAAATCGTCCACTAATTCGCTCCATTTATCCATCAATCTACAAAGACGATACAAGTTTAATTCACGATATTGGATTTCAACTTAATGTCAGAGGCCAAGAAAACGAAGGGCATTTTCGTAAATATGGAACGGTTACCGATTCCAAAAGTTTGTTTTGTAATTACTATAGACGAGAGTGGATTGTATATTCCGGTGAATCGCATACTAACAAATTAACGTTTCCCTAGTATGCATTCGCGCAAAGTTGTGCGTATATAATAATAATAATAATAATAATAATAATAGATTGAGAGCTGCCTTAGAAAAACGAAAAGGGTAGTTTTTTTTTTTGTTCGAAGTAGATAACTCTCATCATAAAAACCTTTTTACTCCAAATCATAAATATTCACTCAATATTTGTTCAACAACAAACTGAAAAAAAAAATTGTTTTTCTCCCTTTCTGTTCAGAAAGGTCAAAAAGGTAATTATGACGCATCAATCGACGCTGTTCCCGAGGTGTTGACTGCTGAGTCACCGTTGCCCTCCCCACTAAACGACGTCGCGACGCAAAAGGATGACTCAGCGCCCCCTGACAATCCGCCTCGGTTTCCTAGAAACTTCCAGCGATGGCACTCTCGTAATTTCATCTGAAGCCGGCCTCCTAATTATAAAATAACAAGCAATCGATGAATAAATAAATAAATAAATAAAGGGCGAAAAAGAAAAAGCTTCGCATTGTTTTCCGGTCCCTCCAAAAGCAGTTAAATCGATTTGTAGTCCCTCGTCTCGTCGTCCTCATCCAGCCTTCCTTCTCTCTCTCCCAAACCGACTCAAAAGAAAAACAAATTTCTCGCGATTTCCCCTTTTAAATTAATAAAAACCCATCAGAAAATTAATTATTATTATTATTATTAATTTATTTTTTCTGTTTATGTTTCGCCATGGAAATCGACGAATAAGCAACGAAGAAGAAGAAGAAGCAACAGATTTGTACGCCTCCATCCCTCATCACTCCGCCCACACATTCTCACACCCTCAACTCTCTCTCTCTCTCTCTTTCCCTCCCTCTCCCTCGCGCGTCACCATCCTTCAACCTCCCAAAGCTCGCACCTTTCCCCTTCCTCCCCCGATCTCCGCCCTCCAGATCCCCGACCCCGCCGCGCTTCCCCCGGGCGAGATCTGTGATCTGAGACCCCCCACGCGCCACCATAGCAGCTGTCGGGACCATGGTAGTCTCCGGGAGGCCGATGAAGCGCATGAAGAGGCGGGTCACGGCCGACCTCTCCGACTTCCTCACCTTCCCCTCCGCCGCGTCCGCCGGCGGGGGAGGCGGCGGGGGCCCGTTCAGGGCGAGGGTGAGGGAGTTCCTCTCCAGGCACGCCATGCCGCCGCCGCCGGCGTCGCTTTTCCCCCACCTGACGACGTGGCGGGTGCTGTTCCGGGTGGGGGACGTGGTGACGGGTGGCCACGACCCGTCGCCGGCGGCGGTGTGCCTGGACGTGGTGGAGGAGGAAGTCTCCAGATCCAGATCCGTGTACTGCGACCAGTGCCGAGTCGTCGGTGAGTTCACTCGCGAGTCCCGGTTTCGCTTTTCGGTAATTGTTTTTGGTATTCGGTTGATGGGTTTGGTTGAGCCTCGCGAATGATGTGAGCGCGGCCGGGAAGGGGCCGTTGGTCCCAATGTATCGTGCCGATCCGAACTGAACCATCTCGCAATACGAGAGGAAAACGAGATATTGATGGTGGTTGTATTTAGTGTTGGTTTTGGTGGACAAAGGAACGGTCAAGATCAATGCTTTGGTGGGACCCCGCGAATTAGTACGATAGCGATTAAAAATCCTTTTTTTTTTGTTTAAATAAATAAACGGGGTAATTAGGAAAAAGGAAGGACAGGGCACTTGGTCAAGTTCGTCACATGATGCTGAGTTGGCACTGGCCCACCACCTCGGACAGCTGTGGTCCATCTGACATCATTCATTTTGATTTATGACTTTCTCTATCAAAAGAAGAAGATTGATTACCAGGACAGCTCAGCAAATCGCCTTGCCACGTCACGCTTGGACCCCGACAAATGATGCGTCATGCTTTCTTGAATGGATTTGTGGGTGGATGGAAATTGTTTTTTTTTTTTTGGGCGTTTCTTGGTCTTGGGATTCATGGTTCATGCAAGTTCCTTTCGACTTGATTCATTATTTGGTTTCTGAGGCAGCAGATTTTCGATGTCTATGCTCACGATTTCGGACTTCAATTCTTGATTTTTTGAAGGGTGGAGCGGGCATCCGGTGTGCGGGAAGCGGTACCATTTCATAATCAAGGCCGACGGGAGTTCCATCGGTGGACACCACAGGCCCTGCATCTGCTGCGGTGATCTCTTGCACTTCTCCGAGTCCAGGTGAGGCCCCCGCACCTCCTTCCCCTTCCTTCCTGCCCATCTGATCACCGGTCTTGTGTTTCGCCATCGTGACCGCTTTCTTGTTGGGTTTTCTTGGTTTTTGGCAGGTGCAAGTCTTGCAACCATGTGATGACCGAGGAGGATGTGGAGGACTGGGTGTTTCACCAGTTGGAGAACACTACCCACCTTCTGCACGCTGTGGTCCACTCCAATGGGTTCGGCCATCTGCTTAGAGTCAATGGCCGGGAAGGGGGTTCCCGGTTCCTTTCCGGCTGTCACATTATGGATTTCTGGGATCGCCTTTGTAAAACGCTTGGAGTGAGGTTAGACTCCTCTCGATTCATTCTATAACCAAAAAAATGTACTTGCGTCAAGTTTGCAGGAACTGCCCTTTCCTTTCTCTTTGTGTTTAGCTTAGGGAGGATTAGCTTATAAAGCTACCTTAGTATGCCTGTCCTAGCTCATTGTTTCGATATACTCGCCAATTCCCAGTCCTCTCCAGAGGAAGGATTCAATGTGCATTATATCTTTCCTTTCCTCTGCACCTCCTCCTACTCCTCCCATAAAAAGAGTAGACATTTTATTCAACGAGAAGAGAAGTTAGTAAACAATAATAGATAAGGAAAAGAAGAACAAAATGAGATACATAGGCAACTACCAATTCTAGACATCTGAAATGAAGCGTGCGGAAGTAGAAGCTGGGGTGAGATATCATCTTATTGCAAGGATATCGGCATGAGATTAGTTGTCACTTCCATCTATCAAATCTCTCTGGCCTTTCGTGTATTTGTTTCTTGGTTCCAATGTCCACTTACTGTTTTTATCAGTAGCACTTAATATTTTCTGGACGAGCTGTCTGTTAAACTTGGACATTTTTCTTTTCCATACATGAGCAGAAAGGTTAGCGTTATGGACGTATCTAAAAAGTTTGGGTTGGAATATCGACTGCTGCATGCTGTCACCAAGGGACACCCGTGGTATGGCAAGTGGGGTTATGAATTCGGCACTGGTAGCTTCGGTATCACACGGGATGTGTATAATAGGTCCGTGGAAAGCCTCTCCAGCCTGCCTCTGTCAACCTTCCTCTCTCAAGGATGGAACCCTTCTTCTCGCTTGCCGGACATTATCTCGTTCTACCAATCCTTGTCCAAGCACGAGCTTGTAAATATAAGGGATCTCTTTTGCTTTTTATTGAGTTTGATCCATGGAGCTCGGAAATCCTCGTCAAGAGATGGTGATGCCATCTTTAACAAGGTTAGGTCCCGTGATTGCGGGGCCTTGGGTTCTTGGACAAGAAGTGAGGTTGAACGAGTGGAAGAAGCCATAGTGAGGGTGTTACGGGCTGTGTCCAGTTCTAATTGGGTGAGTAGGCGTGCGCTCAGGGGTGCTGCTTACAGAGTAGCATCTGCGGAGCTTCTTGATCACTGTCTTCGGGAGCTCGGGGATAAATCCGTCTCTAGTGCGATGGTCATTGGCTCTCGATGGAATCCTGATTCTGGTGATTTTGAATACAGGTCAGTTGTCAGTCGCTTCTAGGTTCTTCTTTATTTGATAGATACTTTCAGACAAACAATGACCATTCGACTCGGTATTGACAACTATTGTCTGTTTAGTTAAACCAGTCCTTTTTAGATTTCAAAAATCCACAGATGCCATGTTCTTTCCAACTATCTTCTCCTTCAAGCTTGCGTCACACCTCTTCCCTCACTGTTAGTACAGTATTCTTTGTGTATGTCAAGTCTCTGTTTCTCAAAGCACTTAACCTATATCACAGGCTTGAGCCTGGAGGCACTGCATCCAATGTGAACGAGTCCGGCAAAAAGTTTTCCTTCATCAGTCGTCCATCAGAGGATAATCTCATACGGGATTTGAGATATTTGTATGACTCTATTCTTCATCCTCATACAATGTTGAATGAAGGAACTCACACAACGGATTATGTGGAGGCAGCCCAGAGACTCCTTGATTGCAAGCAGTTCATGAAAGACTACGGGGCGGAAGAAGTGCCATCAACTGCGAACCCGTTTTCAATCTCTCTCCTGTGTCAGGTGGAACTGGCAGATCACGCAATGTCAAGCACATGTCCTCCTCCAGAACTAATTATTTTGTCGTTGGATGCTACAGTTTCTGACCTTAAGCACGAAGTGGCGAGAGCGTTTCAAGATGTATATCTGATGTGTAGAAGATTTCAAGCAGATGACCTACTTGACTATAGAGGTGTTGATGATTCCACCCAGGTCAAGCATCTAACGGGCTCGACTAACGTAGTTCATGTTCAGGGAAGATGCTTTGTGAAAAATGGGGTTAGCAAGTACAGAATGGAGAGAGGCCTTGAAAACTGGACGGTGGATTGCAAGTGTGGAGCCAAGGACGATGATGGGGAGAGAATGTTAGCATGCGACGTGTGCGGCGTGTGGCAGCATACTAGGTGCTCAGGCATAAACGACTCGGAGTCAGTTCCTGCAAGGTTCATATGCGGCGGGTGCAGGAGCTCTGGCAAGATGATCAAGGCTAGTGAGGGCGACAAGGATGAGGCAAAAGCTTCCGTCGTCGTCAATGTCCACGTTAATCAGATTCTAACCGATGGTGCTTTTATGTTGTAAATGCCCTCTATACTTTTAAATTATTTTTAGTGAAAGTTGACCCTTAGGACTTAGGAGGACCGCTTGAGAAGTTGTACATAAATGAAACAGCTGGACAAGAAGATGCTTTAACGCTTAGTTCCTGCGCCATGTTTTCTTCGAACTTGTAAATGTTTGCGTCTCTCTCCCGAATGGAAAAGTGGAAAGGAAAAGGTTAGCTTGGTTACCTGCAAAGTGTAGTGTGATGATAGAATTGCCTTGTTGGACACAGTAGGGTTCAGGCACTTGATGCCCATCTCTACTTGAATGCATGTTTTCACTTGTGACGGGAATCCATGCCATCTCTCCGTCCATTTCTTTCGGACATGTATCTTATGTGGATCCTTCATTGTGGTTGTGAGAGTCACCTCACCACAGAAGAGGTATCAAATTATCATTCGAAGCCTTCATGACCTGTTCTGTAATCAAGCGAGTTTCATGGATGCGTTCCTTATTTTAATGTGTCCGCACGCCCAAATTCCTCTAATTGAAACGGTATCTTTTTCATGTCTTGTTCTCTCGACAATACTCTTTATTTGTTTTACGTCTAAGGGATTTCAAGGTGTGGATCCGAAATCCGTGCCATTTCTCTGAGAGAGCAAAGGGTCCATTTCTCTCGGACATGTACTGAAACACAGTGTATGTTACAAGTTGTCTTCATGCATGGGCTCTATGTGATCTGTTTAAGAAAAAAGGCACAAAACTGAATGTCCAGTAAAGATCGAAAGATGTTTGAGTTTTGAAGGAGCTCATTATGTTTGCTTATCTGGGGTTGTGGACCTAATTTGAAGGCTCACGAACCTTTTTGGTGGATGACTTAAGTGCTTCTTCTCCTTTTACTTTTTATTGATTTAACAATTAGTTTTGTTATATAGTTTGTCTTAAATTTTATTTTATTCGTAGAAAATCAAGATAGATCTTTTCCCTGCCTTTTTCCCGTCATTTAGCTTCTTCTAAAAGATGGATTGACAAAGAACGTGCTCACCATAGATCTACGCCGGTGGTGGTGGTATGTCAAATAGTTGCGATGGAGGCGAGTGGGTATGTCAATAATGTTGGAATGTGGTTTATATTCCTCATTGACAGAAAAGTACGAAATTCTTTACTAGATGTAACTCTAATTTAAAAGTGAATCAAAATAAAAACATTGCATCTCGATTTTTCTTGTTCGATTTTCACTCTTCATTTATTGTGATTCCTAGCAGATTAATATCATCTAAAATAAGTCAATAGTTATTGTAAAGTGAAGCGTGTGAACCTCTCGCGACATTGGGGCCACTATTTGGTGTGACTGGATGTGGATGGTGCAAGCAACATCTCATCATGAACAGCAATTGGTCAACATAATGTCCATGGGACTTGAGAATGCGTGTGAGGGGCACTCACCGGGACAAACGACGGTACCTATCTCACGCGCAAATCTTTCCAACTTTTTTTCTGGGGGCACTATCAGCTTCTCCCACTCCCACATCACAACAGGAGTAGGTACACTTTGCTTTTCTCTCTCTATTCTGATCTGATCTCTCCCTCCCTCTCTCTCTCTCTCTCTCGACATATTGGAGAACAGCTGCAACATATGTTAGTGTTGCGCACTTCGACTCCCCTCCAGACCCACATGGACCAACCCAGCAGCCTCCATGCATGAATGGACACATGTGGTTATCTACATGCTGTGCTGCTCACTGCTGAGAAACATCAATCCCTCTTTCTCTAGAAACTTTTTGATCAAACTCTCTGTAAGCTTCTGATGAATGTTGGCTACCAACTCTTGTAGGGTTTAAAACAGTGGTTTAACAAGCTTCTGCATACCCATTTTTGCAGAGATCTTTCGACGGCTCGTGATCGCTACGACTGTCGAAATAACTATTGCTTAATTATGCGTGAGGTTTGATTAGTAAACTACACTTTTGGATGTTCATGAGACCCCGAAAGAAGTGATGCTAGCATGAATGGTTGCCTTGGCAAAATCAAACATGATATTGTTAGGATACGGCACACAAACACAACGAAATAAAAAATAAAAACAAGAAAAAGAAATCGAGACATAATGTTTTATCCTAATTTACTCTTATATTAGGGCTACATCCAGCATATGCTTTCACCATTATTAGCACCTTGCGTCTCTCAGTTACATCGCTCAATTATAAGCGAAAGAGACAGTAACTATTTATAGGCCAAGCCTAAACTATCAATAAAATACGTTTATTAAATTATAAAAATCCTATGGCAGCTTGGAGGCACTACCCCCTTGATCCTTACCAGGGTGACCCTCTCGTGCTATTCTGTCGATGGAGAGTATGAATCCCATCCCGTATTTATGACTTTCTCTTCTTCACATTCTTTCAATCCAGTAAATCGGGTTAAGCGTGTTGTAAGCTTTCTCCATGTCCTACCATCCTTTGCATGACGCGGAAGATAAGAGTACAAAAAATAATTCCGTCGATGGAGCCGCGCTTTCAATTGAATCGTCATATTGTCACGATTCTTGTGTCATGATGTGTTGCATCAAGCTAATTGATTGATCTGAAAATGTTACCACTAAGTTGATTCATTGTGTAGCAGAGAAAGTAATGGTGATTTTTATAGTGCCAAAACGGATATCTTGGAAATTTAATCAGTCTAACACCAAACCTGCTCTTTAAAAGTCAACTGTGCATATTGCTGAACAAACATCAGCATTTCCATCTCTTAATGGGTGCGCATCAAAACCAATGAGCATCAAGGCTGTTGCATGATTCAGTGGTGACTTGTTTCGTGTCGAGGAAAAACCGGTCGGGGGGATCAATCAAGACAATGAGAAAGTGATTAATTTGTCAAAGGTGGTCATGCACATATTATCACATCGTGGAGGAGGAGATAGACCCCACTATCTTCGACTTTTCACATGTGTGCGAGCAAGTGTGTTTTGGTTGTCTATAACTTTGAATTATTTACTCTTAAATCTGAGCAAACATATATGGAAGGTGAACCTTTGCAATCATGCACGTTTCTGTTCACATTGTTTATCTATATAAGAAGAACACTTGGACTTACTTTTGAAGTAGCTGGACCTTGTTCTTCAAGATAGCCATTACCTTAGAATTCCAATATATTCGAATGGTGCCGGCAGCGGCAGTGATGGCAAGAGCGAAGAAGAGAGCGGTGGCGGATGCGATGTGGGTGATGTTGTTGATGGAGATGACGGGGTTGAGCGGGTCGTTCAGGTTCGGGATAGGAGTTGATGGGCTGAGGATGGACTACTACTTCATGTCCTGCCCCTTCGCTGAGCAGATCGTCATGAACACCGTCGCCTCCGCCCTCCAGTCTGACCCTACTCTTGCCGCCGGCCTCCTCCGCATGCATTTCCACGACTGCTTCCTTCAGGTCGTCTGCCCTAGCCCTTAAGCTTAAGTCACAGCATGTATGCATGTACGGGTCGACAAAGCGATGCGAGCTCGTACTTTAATTCTACTATGTATCATCACTTGAACATGGAATATATGCGAGTGTGCAGGGATGTGATGGGTCGGTGTTGATAGACTCGACCAAGAACAACACCGCCGAGAAAGACTCGCCAGCGAACTTGAGCCTGAGAGGGTACAAAGTGATCGACGACGCAAAAGAGCAGATCGAAGAGCGATGCCCGGGCGTCGTCTCCTGCGCCGATATCTTGGCCATGGCCGCCAGGGATGCTGTGTTTTGGGTAATCTTTTCTGCCCACATCCTTCATGAGCGCAAGGCTCAGTCACCCTCTGATGACGTGTGATTACATGGAATTACAGGCGGGAGGTCCAAGATACGACATACCGAAAGGGAGGAAGGACGGAACGAGATCAAGGATAGAGGACACCATCAACCTTCCCGCTCCCACCTTCAACGCCTCCGAACTCATCCGCATGTTCGGACAGCACGGCTTCTCCGCCCAAGAGATGGTCGCTTTGTCCGGTATTTCATTGCCTCGAGTTGTCCAATGTCGAAAACCTTCCCGTTCATCCATGTCAATCATCGCATGCATAATCTTTATCATTTTCCTTCTAAAAGAAAGCTCTCGAAATCATTATCGAGTGAACACTAATTAAACTCGACGAAGATATCACATCACGCTTTAAGTTGTAAATCATCTCCCGAATGCCATTCGAGTCAATCTATGTCATTGATATAGATGCATGACCCACAAAAAACTAATTAAATGTGTGAATCAAGGGTCGATCTTATTATAATTGGTTTGGTAGAGAAGAAATGCTGTCGACAAAGAAAGTTGTCTTGTTTTAGGAGGGGTGGGCCATACAAATCTTTGATCTAGGATCACCTTCGCTTAACATCAATTATTTGTCAAGGACACTGCCACAATTAAACAATCACAACATGTAAAATCGAATCGTGGAGCGGATCCTAACTTAGCTAGTTGCAATGGACGGGTCCGATAGGTGCACACACGTTGGGAGTGGCGAGGTGCTCGTCATTCAAGCAGAGGCTGAGCAACTCCGACCCGACCCTCGAGTCCGGCTTCGCCCAGACGCTGTCCGAGACGTGCAGCGCCGGGGACACCGCGGAGCAGCCCTTCGACGCCACGCGGAACGCCTTCGACAATGCCTACTACTATGCCCTCGTCAACAGGGCGGGCGTGCTGACCTCGGACCAGACCCTGTTCGCCAGCGCCCAGACCAAAGGGTGGGTGAGCGGGTACGCCATGAACCAGGCCATGTTCTTCTTCAACTTCCAGCAGGCCATGCTCAAGATGAGCCTGCTCGACATCAAGGAAGGCTCCGCCGGTGAAGTCCGTCTCGATTGTCGCAAAATCAACTGATCCATTTCTCGTTCCTTGGGAGCCTTTGGTTTTGGCCGGAGATATGCCCGCCGGACACGACTTGCTCATCATAAGTAACATCTACAGTAGTTCATGCTGCCCGATACATGGCTGTAAACTTTTTTGTAAGATCATGTATTGTTGTGTTGTCACAAATGTTACGAATATGGGTGCTCGCTGGTATGATTTTTGGGTAATTAGTGAAATAAAATGATGTCTAGTGTGAGATGAGATTATGAATACGGGTGCTTGTAAATTGCATCCACGTGTCATATTTCAGTCATATCGCATTGATTGACAGATTATCTTCTTTGTACGGATAAGTTAATTTGTCTAAAGTTGAAAATAAGCTTTTTAATATGGATTAAGACTAGATTTGATTCAGCATTTCTAAGAAACTTTTGGCCTCCAAAACTCCTTAAGGAAATGCTAGAATGTTTGGCAAGTAACTTTCGGCCAAATTCTGGCCTTGAGAATGCTAAAAGCCCAATACTGAAAGGATTAATATTGAGTTTTTAACATTTACAAAATTGAACCAAATCCACTCTAAGAGATATCTCCAAATCCAAGCTTCATAATTGATATAATTGATTGGAGCGTAGAGAGATTTCCAGTTCGAAAATAGGAGGTCGTCCGTTTGAATCCCATCAATTGCGTCTTTCCATTGATACATCGTAATTTGCCACTAACAAGCTACATCATTGAACTGCTACCAATACTTAATTTTGAGAAAAAAAAAACTATCAAAAAAGTTATAAACCTTTTGTAATTGTATTAATTCAATCTTAAATCATTTTTTTTTGTTAATTGAGTTCTAAACATTTTGCATTTGTGATAATTTAGTCCATTTGGTTAGTCAGCGTTGATGTGAACAATTTTCAATAATATATTTTTATTTTTTTCTTGTCTTTCTCTTTCTTTTTTCTTTTCTTCCCCTCTATGGCCAGCGAGGGCCACTGGAGCTAGCCAGCCACTAGGCAAGGTTCGTAAAGCCCTCGCTCGGCCTCGCTCAAACTTAAATGTAAAAAAAATTATTAAAAAGTATCCATATCAGCATCCAAGACGCTACATTAGCATCGATTGACCAAATGGATCGAATTGGAAGATTTAGGACTCAATTGGCCAAAAAGGTTTTAGATTGAATTAGCACAATTGCGATATGTTTAGGATTTTTTTGGTAATTTTCTCCATAATTTTATGTTGACAATACGTTACGTGCATTATGTCGGTATCATATTCAAATTATCTCTATTTTTTGTGTTGCGTCTCGTTTCATGTAAACAAATTATCTTTACCAACCAAATCGAGTCGGTGCGTTTTATTTTTGCAGTATATAAATGATTCAAACAATATTTTCCTGAAATTAATCGCTTATACCGCTTACAAAAATAAATAAATGAAAAATATTTTCCATCGTTCATGAAAATATTCAAACGCAAATTATTGTCAATAATAAAAATAATTTTTTACTAATTAATTATTTTAGGCGACACAATTAATTATATTTGGAAAAGCATTTTTCGCAAAACAATCCGTATCGATTTCCATTTCCAATTTCGAAAAAAGAAGAAGAAGAAGACGCAGAATGGACCCCAGCGGGTTCTCATCTGTGTCTTCCGTTGCCATGTCGGAATCCAGCATCTGATGTTGGGAGTGAAGTCGCATTCCTCTCAATTTCAACAAGAGAAAGCCGCCGAGATCTGAGCTCCGATTGAGTTCAAGCCAGGAATCGGTGTGGATTCGAAATCGCAGATCGATGGAGAAGATGAATCAGGCGTACGAGAAGGTCAAGATGCTGGTCGGTATGGAGGTGGACGAAGAAGCCGCCGCCGCCGACGACGCCACCAATTCCTTCATGGACGAATTCAATCGTCAGTGCACTCTCACCACCAAGCAGGTCCTCCTCCTCCCTTCGTCTCTTTCCTTTTGTCGCGCTTACGCTGCCGATAGTGATGATCGGAGTCTACTCGTTGTCAAGTCCGCGAATTTTGAGTTGCTCCGAGGTTGTCATTGCTAGGGTTTTCTCTTCTTTCGCCAACGTCATGTGGGATTTGTTCCATCTGTTGTGTGCATTCGGGAGATGAGATTAAGCGCGACTTTGCTCCTCAGATAGTCAAAGAAGATGGTTTTAAGCAGGATCTGTTCAGCGAAAGCATTTCAACTTCTCTCAACTTCTTGTTGGTTGATGGTGGTGTTGTATTAGTGGGATAGATAGCTGAATTAATCAAACTGTATGGTTATCCACCTACATCAACATTTCATCTCTTTGTTAGTATGCTACTACAGATAATGCTGATAATTTGCTATGTAAAATCGACATTCGACTGGTTTTGTTTTGTTTTTTTTCTTGATTGCTGGACTCTAGCCTATGAAAGACATTCCCCATTTGTCCCTTGACTTAACCTCGTTTCTCTTCTCCAATTGGACAGAGGTTTTATGGCTTCGCCATATGTTTGGCTGCAGGACTAACTTGCACGCTTTTGGTAAGTCTGATCTATGCTTTTGATGCGCTTGCTTACGATGACCTATGGGAAACACATATTGAACTTGATATGTAGAACGTACATGCTATATTAGAAGATAGGCAAATGAACAAACTTTTGCATGAGAGCTCACGAATTTGAGGCTAGGGGGATTCTTTAATTACCTAGAGGATCATTATAGGACTGAAGAACCTATGTCCCCAATGGGTTGTTCACTTGGTGCCTCTTACTGAAACACTTTTGCTGATGTGAAAATCCCCGAGGGGGTAATAGAGTTGGTTGAGACTGAGCATCTGGAAGCCTAGTCACGGGCAAGTTTCAATGGCGATTCCCTCGAGCTCACCTCTTCAACCTCCTATATTGGTAAATTATAAGTTTTGGTGGATTTTGGGAACTGCTACGACCTTGTGGGACTAGTTGGGCGCTTCAAAAGGTCCAAATTCAATGCCATATGGAAGAAATAGTGAATACAGGGAAAAAGAGAGCAGAGAAAAAGAAGTTATTGTATCTTGGAGCTGATACTACTCAAGGTATTTGTAAATTGTTGGGGGTCTCTTAAGGAAAAAGAACAAAAAGAGATTTTTCTATCCATGGCTGGGACCAAGCACTGGGCACCAAGCATATACATTTTTCCTGATTGTATATTTAGAAAAAGTGATGCTCATGAGAAAAAAGTAGTTCTTATATCTCTTCTGTGGTATGTATTTCCATGGTCTTATTAGTTCTAATTTCATTTTTTGCCTTGGCAGTCTATGCTTGTTTTCTTCCATCCGATCAAATTTGGTATCATGTTCACTTTTGGCAATCTGCTTGCTCTTGGGAGGTTTGTGCTGACTAAATACTGCCTCTTGTTTTCTTACTTAGATAACTTAATTCCGCTTTTGGTTCTTAGTCATTTGCATGTGCTTTGTGCATTTCTGCAATTTGTTCCTCATTGGTTGTGTCAGTATTTTAGAATTGTTTGATTTCCTATAAGTTAATGATGCTATTTTTAGTAAAGAACTACCCAATCTAGTCATGTCTTCTAAGGTCAAACAGCTTAACCGACTTGTCAAGGATGTAAAGGACTGCAAATTGTGAAGAAAAGTTTTAGAAACTGAGTTATTAGTTGTAACTTGGTTATTAACTTGTTCTTCCTCCAATATCTCCAGCATGTTTACTAGTCATGCTATTTAATTAGCTTAAGGGCATATCTTGATAGAGTTTTACTTTTTACGTTTGCTTAATCTAAATCTTGTGGCGGATGCCCTTTGACTTTTTTCTTAATGTTAAACACCTGAAATTTTCATGGTATACAAATGTTGACATTGAAACGCACACATATATATTTTTCATATTTTTTTGAAATTTGGAAGATATTTTACATTGTGGCGGGCAAGGAAAGTAGTGCTTTTTACTTTATTATAATCAAACAAGCCCTGAGTTGGTTTGAAATTCTACGTTGGAGTATCATTACTGATTGGTCTTCATGCTAAGTCCCTGAGTTCAAGTTTCTTTTTGAATAACAGCACAGCATTCCTAATAGGACCAAAAAGGCAGGTGAATATGATGCTCGATCCTGTTCGTATCTATGCAACAGCCATATATATAGCAAGTATGATAGTGGCCTTGTTTTGTGCCCTCTATGTAAGTTAAACTGTTGCTTATTTGTTAATAATGCATTAGACCTTTTTCTTTAGATGAGAAAAGCAGAGGTCTCTCTGATTTTGTCCCTTGATATTCTTGAGCAGGTTCGTAACAAGCTGTTAACACTCTTGGCTATCATTTTGGAATGTGGCGCCCTTATCTGGTGTGTAAGGGATATTACATCTATACCAATTGCAATTGATCAAATCATACTTTTCTTTAATTTGATTATTCATATTGGGTTTTGGACCTGCTATATGCAACCATTGGTACCCGATGGATTCCCAAGTAAAAAAGAAAAATTGGAGAAAGTTGTGTGCTCCTTTTCTTTTTTTGTCGTGCTTCTAGGGTAACACTTTTTGACCCGATGAAATGCTGAGTAAGGCTATATAGCTAAGGTATGATTTATTTAAAATTGAAATTTCTTGAAGATATTTTACGAAAGAAATTTTACGAATAAAGGTAAAAATAGATATGCCATTGACAAGTATTCATGATCCAATGAACCAAAAAGTTTGGTACATTGAGTCCAAGAATATCTCGTCTAAATGGATTAATCAACTTTTGACTATGGATATATATATGTCCGTCGAGCCTATAAGCTAGTCTCACTGATTATTTAGAAATTATTGCTAGCTTATAGCTTATAAAAAAAAAAAAGGACTCTGGAATCTTCTACTTTCATTGCTATAGAACCTGGAAGGCTGAAAATCTTTGAATTCTTTCTTTGTTGCTTTGTTTCTTTCTCTCTTCTTCTTTTATGTTGTTCATCGGAAAAAATGCACACCATCATCGGTTACTTTGTACATTAATTATTTCCCATTTCAACAGGTATAGCTTGAGCTATGTCCCTTTTGCAAGATCTATGGTGTCAAAGGTCATGTTAGGTTGTTTTGACACGGAGTTTTAGATAGATGTAAATCGGAAAAGTCGTGGATACTAAGCACAGTCGCACTGAAAAGCATCGAGGCAACTATTCTGCATTGGCTGTGATTGGAGGTTAGTCAATTTAGTGGGGTTCGTGCTGAAGATGAAACTTGGAAAGTGGAATGGATGTGATTCTTTGATGTGTCTTTACTTTTACCCCTTAAGAGCCTTATCTGTAATTAAAGGGAATAGTTGGGGCTTTGGATTATTCATAATCAAGTAGAGAGTCAATTGGTTAATCATGTCATTCCATTATAAATTGTTGCTGCCAGAAATGCTGAGACTGGAGACTTGAGATCTCAAGTTACTCTGATATGTCGTTTGTCCAAAATTTTTGTAGCTGCCAATGATTCCATTAATTGGCCAAGAAAGAATTTTCTGTTTGTCTCTCCTCTGCTGCCTGTTAGTGGGAGTAACTATTGGAGTTCAGCAAACTAATTTCTCTGCTCAACACTTGACCAAGTCTAAATATTTGTGCTTGTCCATTAGTGACGAAGATCCATCATAAGAGTAGGATGTATGGTGATGTAAGAAGTCGGTTTGGTACATAATCAGACTCCAAAGAAAATCAGTGATGTTGTCAAAGTGTTAAAGAACGATGACGGATGCGGATGACTGTTTTGGGACATGAACCTATTGATGCCTAAATGGATTTCAGTGGGAGTTGATGGGATTTTTTGAAGGTGATACTTACTCAATTTTGATCCAAAATTACTTCTTGCGAAAGAGTAATGAAGAATTGAGACTCCTTATGAGCACAAAACATAACTTTTGTTGAATGCACCATTCATTCCGTGAAGCTCAGTAAACCGAAAAGGTTGCCCATATGTTTGACACATTTAGAAAGACATGGATTTCAGCTCGCTTAAAAAGTTTTGTGGAGTAGAATTGGTTAGAAATTACAAGATATTGCAGAGGGGCTTCAATGGAACATTCAAGTTTGAAGGATGTTTTAGTAAGACATGTGGTAAAGTCCTGCGGTAGCACAGGTCTGACTTATGCTTATTATGCTAATCTTAGAGAAAGAGGTAAATGGTTAACCTTCACAGGGATGTATTGTCATGTACCACACGAAGAGAGGATATTACTAATCAAAATGCTTTATAACTATTGTTAATCGGAAGTACGAAGTAATTCAAGAGACAGCCTTGGGTTATCGGAACATTGGATGCTTTATGAAACAATGCAACACTGAGGGATCTTAACTTTAGGGATTATACTGCATGGACGAAAAGGAAATCGACTTATGCCGAAGAAAATGAACGGATAAGTGAGTTTTAACTTTAGTCGACGGCGCAGTTATATCCTGGAGAGTCCAAATAAACAAGAATTAGCTGCTTACACCATTTAATGACCACTCTCTTTCACAAGCAGGCGCGAATGTTAAGCAAAAGAGATTATGAGAGTTGATTGACATCACTTTTGACAAATACAAAGATAGTGGGCCATCAATTACTGCCTATTGATCCTCATTATTAAACCTCTTAATCTAGATTAGCCTTTCTTTGTGTTTTCTTCATTGTACACGGGTATCCTAGGCTTAATCCTGATGCTTGATTGTTGATTAGCTAACAAAACAATGGCAACTCAATTGAGTGCAGAGGCAACTTACCATGATTATCTTATATTATGATTCAAAATTCCTCCATATATCCACTCATCATTTCACACTGGCTGGAGTCCCATCAATCCCTCCTTTCTTCAACTTTGGCATTCTGCACAGCAGTGGATGCAAAGCACATAACCATTCTTAGTCCTTCCCATCCAAACTACTAACGAATGCATAGAAAAAGTCCTATACGTTCACCCCTTGGTTAATCAAGCCCTAAACAATCAAATTTGGTCGAATGAGACGTAAACATTTTGAAAAATGCTCGATCCAGACCTAATCTCACAGCGAACGGCATTTTTCTGACAAAAAATGAGAGATATTCGGTTTCACATGAAACTAAGCATTCTTGTAGCTGTAAGTACGGAATAAAACGCAATTGTCATGCAAATTGAGGACAATATCGGGTTTAAGCCAGAACCCTAGCATTGGCCTTTCAATATGAAATCGATCAGAAGCACAGGTAAAGCGACATTTCCATGTACTTAGAAGAGTGGCTGTTGAAATTTTACGACGTCAAGCTGGAGAACAGGAGAAGATTCTCAGCAGAAAAACCAACTTTTGGTGAGGCACCAGTCTTTCCTGGTACTTGATCAAACTTCTTGACAGACAAAAGAAATAAAAAAGAGTTTCCCCATGGTGGTAATGATATTCCTAGCCAAATTCTACATGTAATGATGTAAGTACTTCATCAGTATGTGAGAAGCTGAACATGATTTTGACAGGGAAATATTTTCTCATTTAGCATTCTGACCGTGCTTTCTGAGCGTTAGATGCTTACTACCAGACCAGAGGGCAGTACTTGCCCCCAAGTTTCAGTTGCCAATGTGGTCTAGACTCTCTAATGAGCTAAATTTATACTCGTAATGCTTTGATTGGGAAAGTTCATACGTCTTCTTCTGATCCTCGATTTGCTTTCTTTTGTCCATTTTCTCTTTGAATTTTTCTGAAAGACATGTTGTTCACTCTTTCTGTCTGATCTTCGGATTGCTAGTTATCAAGTTTTCCAGCCGGGAACTGCAAAGGCCGCCCTTTGTGCATGCATTTCTACGGTTTATCAGAACAGAGGGGAACTCTCCTCATTGAAAATTCTCAAAGGTTGGGGGAAAATTGGGTTCTTTTTGTCAGGAGCTCACTGTTAATTGAGAAGCTATCTGCTTTCGCATCCTCAAGCATTCATTGAAGAAGACACGCATATTGCCAAAACCTCGATAAAAGAAGACAGAAGGACCAACTATGTCAACACTATGATTGTTACATCAGTAATGCGGGAATGTGGGAATTATATGACACTCTTTAACAGGCAGACTAACCAGGAGTAGAGATACCGATTGAAACAGCGCTAACTTGAACGATCGACTGCAGCATGATCATTGTCTAATTAGAGAAAGTGATGGCCAACGGAGTAGAGAAAGTACATGAATGAAAGGTTGAGTACATGAATGAAGTGAATTACGTGAACCCAGGAGAAAAGGTGGCGCTATTAACTTTTGCTGGGGAGGTAATTATGCTTGTTGTTGTGCATCCAAACCTTAAGAACTCTCCTCTCGATCCCGAGCTCTTGGCAGAATTGCTCCACCGCATGTTCATCGAGCTTCTGCATTCTCCATCCGGCTTTCGTTGCAAAGGCCAACATCTTCTCCTTCTGTTGTGCAGTGAATTTGGTCCTGTACCTCCTCTTCTTCTTCTCAACAACCTCCACCTTGTGAGTTTCATCTCCCCCATTATCCGTAGGACTGTTAAGAGGATCTAACTTTAGCAAATGCAATGTCAGGCCTCTTGAAGCATTGACATTTGAAGGGTGTACTGCTAGAATTTCTCTCCTGTGGAAATTACGATGGCAATTGCAGGCCGAGCATTTGAGGGCATTGAGCGTTCCTTCTTCTCCACTAGGCATGAACTCACCGCACCCGTCCCTCGCATTCCCACCAATTGCAGCTGCATGGTTCTTCTGGCATTCTCTGTACTTTGCAACACCCAACCCTTCACCACCATTCAAAGAAGGTCCTCTTTGTTGGTCGTGATCTTCTTGTTGTTGAATATACGAACGAGGCAGAACTTGATCATCAATATCATCACTGCTGCTTCTTGATGATGGCAGCGGCTGTTCGCCTGCTTGGCTCATGCCCTTCAATATCTCTCTTTCTCCCCCTCACCGGGCAATGGATTGCCAAATAGTTCGAAATAAATTAGAGATATCCGCAGTACATAGAACTCCTTTCTTTATTAATGAAGAATAAGAAGACAGCACTTTTCCAGGCGGTGGTAGTGAAATGCAAGCAAAGAAAGGGGTGCTTTTTCCATAACATGGAAAGCTACACTATATAAAGTGTCTGCCGGCAGATGACTAGGTGTTCAAAGGATGTTCTATTCCCTCGTCTTTTTAACATTCTCAGTATTGTTTCACAGCAGTACCAACAAGGTAACCGATTTTGTAAAAAAAAAAAACCATGCTATGTATACTAAGAAGGTGTAAAAAGTCCATTGAAGGTGAGTTTGTAAGCAAAGCTATCAATAGTGAATATATCAGATAATGTATGAATGTATGCATGCTACGGTTATCAGTGGAAGAGGGAGGTGGGATTTTTTGGTTTTTATACCAGCATACTGAAAAGGGACTGCATGAACAATTTTGATTCAGCTGGTACTAACAAAATTAGGAATTTGTGTCTAAGAATTCAAGCAGCTGGTTAGTGCAAACTCTGTTCTACTTGTACTATCAGAGACACTACCATGCAATGCATTTGCTCCTGATTTAAACAAATACTGACTCCTTAGTTAACTCCTAGTTTCCTTTTGATTATATATTGAGCATTTCTACTGCATAATCACAGTTTTTACCAGTTTTTTTTTCCCTTCTTCTCCTCCTGCAAAATACTCTACGACCCCCCATTGGTATATGGATTATCCGGCAAGCGAAACGCCGTGTGATGATGAGGACGGCTGTTCATTTACTTTCATATTTTACGTGGACGTCGTCCTCAAATTATAGAGATGGCGACTCGATAATTCCAGTGAATCCACTCTAAAACTCGTGATCATAGACAGGTTCAACAGTCTGTTGATTGAAGTTAATCAATCGGATGGACAGGAGATTAAAGTGTTCACGCAAGAGCTGAGAATAGGACAGGAAGCTTAATAAGTTTTCATAAAATTAAGGTTCTTCCGAGGTTGCTTTGAAGGAAGGGAATTATTAGATAGACGAAAGTAAGCTGTTGGGATCGATAGCTCCTCTTCCCATTAATATATCACGTAATCCCCTCACCATGCCATACTTTTCTTTGATTTAGTTGTAATTAAACAGAATTGTGTGTCTTTGGGTCAAAAAAGTAATGTCATGCGGCCATCCACACTCAATGGCTAACCCAACTTTCCAAGCTTTAGCTTTACTTTTAAGTATCTAATCAGCATCCTACTATCCTTAGTCCAAATAGGGTTGTTGATTCTAGACTTGGGCTGTGGTTTTGAGATTTCTCTTCGATCGTGGTCGATCTACGTAAGTTTTTTTTTTGTCTTGGGGACCATTCGGATGCAACCGGTTAAGATTGCAGATTCGATCTACCAAAGGGAATGTCTCCAATTGATTGTTAAATCGGACTTTAGCGACATTAATCCACCAATAAGGAACTCACATGTAACCTTGAAAGAGAGAGAAGGCGGCGAAGTAGTCTTCTCCTTATTTTAGAGACGAAATCTATGGCGACTAATGCTACATAAGAAATTTATAATTTAAGATCAGATGCACTGCTAAATCGGGCGAGGAGGTAGATATTCGAGATTTGGAAATTTGACCAAATCAACACTGTCCTTGTGCTAGACTTGCTGCTCATTCTCCCGCTCCCACACAGAAACGTGCACATGCATATGTTGGATTTGGTCTCTTAGTCCTGATAGAACGAAGTATATGATCTTTTCAATTGTGACTTATGAGCTAGAATTTCTTAAACAGACGATGATTATTAGGGGAACTGCGTATGTCCATCATGTTTAACAGCTTGTAGCCCATCATGCTGTTTTGTATCAAAAGCTAACTGTCTCAAAGTCAATATGCAAATGCCGAAAGTGACTCTTTCGGGCGGTGCTTCGTGATCAGGTGAAACAAATGTGCAATAAACCGAAATTCCTCAAGCTTCTAACAGAATGAGTGTGAGGTACAGCAAGACGGTAGAAAGCAAGGGCTTATCGAGCACGATAAATCTATTTGCCCATATTCATGGTGCATCTACAAACATGAGAAGCAGGATGCAGCTGACACTCCACACTCTTGGATTCTTATTGACTGAAACAAACTAGCAGGAGACTGATTTTCAAACATGCAAGTTTAAGAATGTCTATAAGACATGGACTTCAGAGCACAACAGCAATACACAAGATTGCATATTTTACACTAAATAGATCAGCTGTCCTTGGTGAATTCATAAGAGGCATAAGAAAGGGTTCCATTAGTCCAGCTATGGTGGATGAGTTTTGCCTTGGCACTGACACCAGCAGCGCCCATCGCTACATGCAATGGGTAAAAATGATCTGGCCATGGGTGAGCCTTTTTGGCGTGTGGTGCTCTCTCGTCATAATGGTTGACATCTTCATATCTGCCATAGTAAAGAAACATATTATGGCAATGAGTTACTTCTTAAGACAAAAGAAAACATACCTAAATTGCAAGCCTGTGACATACATGGAGAGATGATTTAGAAACAATTTCCAGAATGCCGATGGACATGGTGAGAATCAGT
>BCNH02000009.1:206554-240673 GCA_001662345.2 Metrosideros polymorpha var. glaberrima
AAAAAAGGCAAACCTATAGTTTCGCTCATTGATGAACATTTTTGAAAGCCTTTTATTTGCTTGAGATCTTTCTAAACAAAAATTGCGTCAACCGCAAAAGTTTCTTCTCTGAACAAGATTTGCAGCACCTTAACATCTCTTGTGGAACAAGTTTTGGCAGAGTGTCACAGTGCAATCTACACCAAAATTAATCAGTGCAAAACGAATGATGGCAATAACAGTTTGTTCCCATAATGTGTTTATACGAAATGTTAATGAAGTAGTCATTCTTAAAAGTGCAAAAAATTTACAGCTATCATGAATACAAACCATCCCTGACGATGACGACAATGACTATTATAGTTCTAGAGTTGAATCAGTTCCAACACAGCAAAGTAAGCCATCCAAGTAAACAAAAAGTTTGCTTCAACAATTACCTTCCTTCAAGAAGAGCATCCTTGAGCCAGGCGTCAAATTCTGAAGCCCAAGAAGGAACAGGAGCATTGCCAAATTGAATGTCCCTCAAGTTGTGAGTAGTACTTCCAGAACCAAGAATTAGAACGCCTTCCTCCTTGAGAGGTGCCAATGCCTTCCCCAAGTTATAGTGATATGTACCATCTCTATCAGACTGAATGGAGAGTTGACACACTGGAACATCAGCCTCCGGATACATGAACATCAGTGGAACCCAAGCGCCGTGGTCAAGCCCGCGTTTGGTGTCTTCATTGACACGCTTGAACCCAGATGCCAGGAGCAGTTCTTTGACCCTCTTTGCCAGCTCAGGAGCACCTGGTGCAGGATATTTGAGCTGACAATGGGTACAATTAGTTAGATCGGAGACCAATCAATTTCCTTGCTTTACTTCACGAATGAGATGTAGCGGCACTCTGCCAATGCCAAATCTAAAGCAGGTCCCCAAGGCATGTTTCCATACCCGAGGCTATTTTTCTCAGTAGGTGATCGGTTGCATCTATAGTTATATTCTCCCTATCTGCGCAACGCGAGTGCAAAAGGAAAAGGGAAACAAAAAAAAAAATAAAAAGGGGTCTGGCCTTTCTTGGACAACAAACTCTCAGAACTGTTATCGTTTGTTTCTTTTATCATTTAACCAGGGAGGGTGCAATGTGCAACCTAACACCACACCATGCAACTGCCGGTACAAATGGAAAGCAAAGCAAGAACGTGTCAAAGGTGTTAATAGTCAGCCGCGGCACAGTTCTTTGAATGGTGGGTTGGTGGTAGGTGTGGGAACCAAATCATCAAAAAGCAAACAGTCAACGATGAACATGGAAGCCCGATTCACAGTTTCAAACATTCTGGAGAATCAACGCGACGACACTAGGAACCAAACCAAAGCCAAGAAGATCAAGAAACAGAGCAAGAGGGGGACCAGACAGAGAAATCAAGAAAATGAGGGGGAACCTGGTACATGGGCTTGGGGAAGTTGTAGAAGTCGTAGATGGTGTCGTTGCGGTGGACGACGTTGACGGAGGGCTCCGTGGTGTCCCAGTGGCCGGAGATCATGAGGATGGCCTTGGGCCTCTGAGGCAACACCGTGTCCTTCCACGACGACAGGAAGTGCCTCGCCGGAATCGACTCGTCGATCGACATCGTCGGCGATCCGTGCGATATGTAGAACGTGCTCTCCATCGCTTAATCGATTGACCGATTCCTCCTCCTCCTCCTTCTTCTTCGAATGAGAGGGGAAGCTGAAACCATCACGTCCTCCATTTTATACGACAAGAAAACCACCGAACCAGCGGACTACGATGTCCAGACCCACAAATAAAAATAAAAAAACAGGGTATGTATCTGGTAGAGTAGGCAGGAACGTGCTCGGTTAGAATTTATCTGTGGTTCCATATCTATTCATTATTGATTCGCTTATTTCGAATCAGATCTCGAGTTTGAATCATGCACGAAATATGTCGAATTGAGCTCGAGATCGCTCAATCAAGTAAGCTCGTAAGCCTAATCACGATCGACTAAGTTTCTATTAACTTTCAACGAATATTCAATAGTTGCGTTAACATAAGAAATGATTAAAGCTATACAAAATTTAAGCTTTTTATATTTGAACACGAGCTCCCGAGCATGAATGCCGATAGAGCTAGAGTCGAGGTTGGAGCACCAGGTTCATGAACAATGCCCAACTTGAGCCTAGTGAAGTATCACCTTGACTTATATTCCAATTCCCTACTTGCCAAAACCCTCGACAGGGCTCGAACTTGTCTTGACCTATTCAGCCTAGGGATTAAGTAAATGAGGTAGGGCCGTGCCTGGCCAAAGGCCGAAGACCAAGGCATCATTAGTCAGCAATTATGTCATCCGTAGGTTCTGTGGGCTAGGACAAACCCCTGGCCAAATGCCAAGGCATAATTAGTAGGCAATTAATGTCGTCCGTAGGTCGTGTGGACTAGGACAAACCCCTCTCTATGCTTCGAGACTTTTACTCAAGGACTCGATTACGAAGTGTGTTCTTACAAGGCATCGTGGGTCGATGGATTAAGGTAACTTTCAGGGAAAGTGGGACACATCTTTTGGCCTTGAGGCACCGGATTGAAGCACATTTTTTGGTTTCCCATTCAAAACATGTTTACACTACTGAAAAAATATTAAGAAAAAAAAATCCTAAATGACCCTTTTGATTGTCAGTAATTGCATGTTTTTTAAATTGAATATCTAAAGTGTTCCCTGCTAAATAGAGTGAGATTCCAGATATTCAAAGTAGAAGATTAAAAAGAGGCTTAAGTTAAACACACTCCAAGTACACACTTAGAAAAGTTTTGCACAACAGAAGAAGGTCGCTTGGGTTGAAGAACGTTGGCCATAATTGCTCTTAAAGAAGTGTACATCAGAACATGTTGTTAATGTAATTCCCGAGACAGAATTCTCGGGTCAAAGGCTAGAGAGAGAGAGAGAGAGAGAGAGAGAGAGAGCGAGATGGAACAACGTTGAGAGAATCCCCCCTGCGTTTGCATTGCCATAAATTCATCCAATTGTTAAGACACCCGCCAAGATAGTTGCTTCACCTACTCCTCTAAACTTATTATTCCAGAAACAATTGCACTCTCTACCTTCCTGAAAATGAACCTACCAAAAGAACTCACCAGCCTCGCCCTGCATTCATTCCCTTATATTCCTCCTCGTGTGAACCCTTTTTTATGCCCAAACGCTTCGACTTTGACGGAAGCATATCTTCTGAGCTTCTCCAAGATCCTCCTCTCACAAACACACAATATCAATGTGTAATACAGCTTCCCATCTTCACTGCAACGGCACATATTTAACGCTTCAATGTCATCTCTGATTGAATTTGGACCATAGAGCCTCTCCCGGATGTCTGCAAGTTCCAGAAGGGCTTTACAAACACCTTCAGTGACCAGCAGATCCTTGCTGAGTTCTGACGTTGGTGCCTCTTGCAATTTGCCTTTTTCTTTTAAAAGCATATCCAAGTTGTAATCCTGCTCAGTAGATACTGCGAGATCCAAAATATGATACTCATCATCCGGTAACAACATTATGTACAACAATATTAGCAGCTCCAGCTGAGGCTCCCCATCGTACGAGATCTCAAAATATTCCGAGTCTTGGCTGACGCATCCAGAGTAATTCAATCTTCTCCACATGGCAACCCTTGCTCTACTGTGGCGATTAGAAAACAGAGAATTACTCCATTCCAGCACCAGTTCTATGTCAATGTTGATTATGTCATATGGATTATTTTCCTCAGTAAATCCATATCTGTGAAGCAATGCCGCATTCCCCAAAGTCCCATATGTATTATATACCTAAAAGAGATAAAAGACATTCAGGTAAATTTGGAACATAAATGTCTGCACAATCCAAGTTCTTTACGATCAGCAAAGTAGGAAATGTTCAACCTAGAATCAACTCTTGCTAGATTACTAAATTTTCTACTTATATAAAAGGCTTTCATAGGCCAGGAAGCATGTGATAAAGAAAGACTGAAACAATAATGTTTGTTTCCTATCACCTTTGGCAATTATAAGTAACAGGACATGCATAAGTATGTGTCACATTTCACGTCCATATGCATAAAGGCGTGGGTTAAAAAGGAAAAACATTGCTCGAGTTGTTAATCCAAGCTGTCAGTTGATATCTATGAACCAGGTGATATTTCACACTAAAATGCTCGAGGACATAATGCCATCCTACTAGACCAATGATGATGCAAAATTCCAGATGTTGAAAAGATGGAGCATGAAACTAACCTCATCTCCAGCTTTGACATCTTTTACGAGAATCATTTCCAAAACAATGGGGTCCTCTTTTGTCACTGGAGGGCACCCCATGTCCATGTTTCCATGAGACTTCGTTTCCAAATCTTGAATTAACTGTCCATTCCCATCCTCAGTAATGTCAGCATCAGGATAGTCATCTCCATAATCGGAGTCATCATCAGATTCACCATGAGAAGATACATTAGTGAAGTGTACATCCTCGGCTCCCGTCTTGTGGTTAAACCTGGATTCAGAGCATCAAGGAGGCAACTGATGATACAGGTAATCCAATGCCAGTTCATACAGTAAAACATATGTAGGGGGCAATAAGCAAGGTTGCTGTGTTACTAAATGAAGGCAAAATAGGGAACAACATAGTCGTGAACACTCGCAGATCTATTTAAGTACTTGAAGTTCTGGTTTTGCAGCCATTTGTTGTGTTTTTTGTAGTGTTCTAATTATAGAGCATTAACTACTAAACCAGACTTTAATCTAAAAGATTGAGCATTCAGGAAAGTTGCCCATTAATCTCACAATTTGCTTACAGTGCCATTGAAAAAGGTCATGTATGTGTATTTCTCCAAACCACTCGTCTTCCTTCATCTATGTAGTGAGCTTTTACAAGTTGTAGCGTACTTTCGAACCTTGGCATTGTGAAGAGTAACAACCTAATTTGTTCTTCTGAGTCATGGGCCTTGAAAGCATAAACATAAACAACCCTATCAGTACCCCAATACACAATCAAAATGCATGGATGCTTATCAACATACAGATCATAGAACATTGCCTTGTTAAGAAAATGTATGAGCTGACTAGCAGAAAATGACAGATTCTATGGAAACAATCAAGTGGATCAAATCAATAGCAGAAGGCCCCAGAGATATCCCAAGTCAGACGCAATAAAAGTAGCAAGAAACCAGTTACTCACAGATCAGCCAAAGGAACCATGCCATATCCATGGTACTCGTCTATTTCAAACGACCGAGAAGCGACAAGACTTCTTGCTGCAAAGTATTGTTCAGGGGCGAAAAATTCCGGATCGAGCTTTAATGGTCCGGAATCTAGAAGGGACAAAATGCACTCTTTCCAGTCATCATACATAAGAGTTTTGTCTTCTCTCACAGTCTGCCTACAATCACCAAGGAAGTAGTTAGCTGTGGCTGAGCACATGTTGCTCTTGATTGCTCATCACTGCCACAATGTCAGGCGACAATGAACTACACTGAACACGAAAAAAGGACCTAAAACTTTCCAACAAGAAAACCAGAAAAGAACCACTGCATTGACCCAGAAAAATCCCATCCGAATTCCCACTTAAATCTGAATCAGAAAGTACCAGCGTTCTCAGTTTCTATCATCTCAAACGGCAATTAAACTACGCCAACGATTCCAATTACATCATATGACGCCAGTCCTTGACAGAAATGCCATGGAGATTAATCAGATTCTAATACAGAAAGGCAAAGCAATTGCGCTCGACAAGGAAAGCACGGGTATATTAGAAATGGAGAGATGAATAGCTACAAAGGCCGTACCTTGTGGAGCTCAGTCCCACGGAGTAGCCGATCGACTTCGTCGAGAGTCCAGACCAAAGGCAAGCACTCCTTCTCGGGCAAGAGCTGAAGGTAACCAGCCCAGGGCGAGGTCTCGCCCAAGCTCTTCTCGTACATGAGAGCCACGGACAGCCCCAAGCTACCGTCCAAGCCGGCCGCTTCGACCAGCGAGCTCGCCCCGCTCGTCCTGATGGTGAGGCAAGCTGCCTTCGGTATAGTGGCAACGACGCCCCCTTCCTTGAGGTCGCGCAGCGCTCTGACGGCGATTCCCAGGGAGGGATCGTCGGTGAAGCGGAGAGCGTCGCTGCAATCGATGGAGTGAGACTTCATCCACCTCTTGAACGCCCTCAACCGCCTGCTCACCAAGGAATGGAGATATACCATCAGCCTGCGACTGTGTGCGTGCGTGCGCGCAGAGAGAGAGAGAGAGAGTACCTGGAAGCCATGGGAGCGGAAGTGGAGAGCTTCGGGGTCGACGCTTCTGGAGGAGGCCGGCGGGAGGTTTGGGTTTACCCTGAACTTCCAACCATGGGATTATTTATATACACCTTCACTAATGGTTTTTTACAAAATCAAAAAATGCTTAGACCTGCTAATTCCTATTGGTTCTTAAAAAAATAAAGCACAAAAAACTTCAAACTTTACACATTTACCCTAAATTATTTCTTGTGGCACCAAAAATCTCAAATTTATATTAAGGGAAATGTGTCACACGAATGTAAGTTTGAAATTTTTAACGTAACAAAAATAAATTTGAGATAAATTTGTTACATAAGTATAAGTTTGGAATTTTTGATATCACAAAATAAAATTTGAGGTAAATGTGTCATAATGGGCATAATTTATGATTTTTGGTGATTTTTACAAAAAAAAAATGACTCATTTATTTAAATGGCTAACATGTGGTCCAATGTGTCGATATATAAATTCAATTTTGTAAAACGGTCTTAATAAGTCTATTAATGCTCAATTCACTTATGAAAACTTTTATTTATAATATTCCATGAAAGAATTTATAGATACATGACCTATTTTTTGTATGATCGTTCTGTATCATAGTAGTTGTTACGCACACGGGCTACATATGCCTAAGAATGAGGAGAACTAAACGACACTTGGAGTATTTTCTAGAAAACAATCCATCGATCTTGTAGGTCCGGATACATCACGATAAGATGATTGTGCTGAGCGCAAACAATTAATCACCTCCCTTGAATTACAAGCATCTCAAAGTTTTTGGTTTTTGCATGCTATGTCCTTCTTCAACCACAAGGGATATAGACGTCGAGATCCTCTCTCCATTCCTATCATGTTTCACTAACTCACGTGCGAATTCGAGCATTATGAGCATCTCGTGATATTTAATTTCCTCACCATTCCACATACTTCCCTCTTAAGATTATCATTGTTTTTTTGCTACATTTTACAAATGGATAATGACATAAATAGTCTTTAAACTTTGGTTCAATGTATAATGTGGTCTATAAACTTTAGATTTATTCACTGTGGTTTTTGAACTTTAATTCAATATGTCCAATGTGCAACGTCGTCCATAAATTTTAAATTTGTTTATTATAATTATTGAACTTTTGATACGTGTTTAATTTAGTCTTTGAACTGTATGAAAATATTCAATATTGCCTCTCTAATGATGCATTCTTGATTAGTGATGTTACCGAGGAAGTGTCTATGCAACCTCCTCCCGGCTATAATTGCCCCCCCTAATAAGGTCTATTGTCTCCGAAGATCCCTCTATGGATTGAAATAGGCACCACATGGTACTATTTGCCAAATTTATTATAGCTGAGCAATTTGGATTCCAATCTAGCTTTCGTGAAGAAACATTATTCGTTCGTTAAAGCGATCGAGGCATTTTGTTACTTCTGCTTTATGTGAATAATATGATCATTACAAGAGATGTGATCGAGACAATTATTAATATGAAGCAATAGCTAAGTCGTCATTTTGAGACGAAAGATCTAGTCTTACTAGTTATTTCTTGAGCATAGTAGCTTTTTTCTGGCTCATATTGCTATTATCTCACTCAAGCCAAATAGGCCCCCGATCTTATCTCTCAAGCAGGTTTGACTGATGATAACATTGATTTCACCCCGCCGGAGCCTAATGCCAAGCTAGACCCACTATTACCTGTCCTAACATGGCCTCCGTAATTTATAGTTTATATATGATTTACGGACCACGGTATGTTGCTGTGCTACATATTCCATGTTACCTCAAGGAGACTTTATTTAATGGTCTTTACTATCCTTCCAGCTCCAGCATAGAGTTACACGAATCAGAGTATCTCTTTAAGGTTGCGTTTGTTTGGCGGAAAATATCTTTTGGGAAAATATGTTCCCCATTTTCCAGCGTTTGGGAAGCGGAAAATAGTCAAGTCACAGCAAATATTTTCCACACTTGAAAAAAATACCTTCAAAAGAGGAAATTATTTTCCCCCATCTTTTCTCCCTCCATTCCTTCCTATTCCTTTTCTTTTTATTTTTTATTTTTAAAATTTTTTCGAATTTTTTATTTCATCTCTCTCTCTCTCTCTCTCTAGAGTACGAAGATGGCTGCCGCAACTGTATTCATCCTACTCCTCCTCCTCCTCCTCGCGGTTGCCGCAGCACCGCCACCTTCGTCGTTGCCTCCACCTCCGCCTTCGCCTTCGCCTCCGCTCCTCCTCCTCTTCCAAAGGCTAGCGACCTCGAGCAAGGCTAGATCCGACGAGCTCAAAGTCGCCTAGCGAGTCTCGAGCGAGGCCTCGCCAAAGACCGGCTATCGTGAGCAAGGCCTCGCCAAAGGTCGGCGACCTCGAGCAAGGCCAGATCTGGTGGGCTCGAGGTCGCCTGGCGAACCTCGAACGAGGCCTCGCCTCACCTTGCCAGAAGCCGGCAACCTTGAGTGAGGCCAGATGCAGCGAGCTCAAGGTCGCTTGGCGAGTCTTAAGGTCGCCCGACACCGGCGACCTCAAGTGAGGCTAGATCCGACGAGCTCTTGCACGCCCGAGGCCGGTGAGCTTGAGCTTGCCAGAATCTGGCGAGTCTTGAGCTCGTTGGTTGGCGACCAACCAAGAAGAAGCAAAATAAAAAACATAACATAAAAGAATAAAAAATAAAAATAAAAAATAGAATTTTTTGATAATTTTTTTCAAGAAAGTCAAATCCGATTTTCCGTATCAAATGATGGAAAATGTTTTCTAGTTCATTTTCAGGTTTTTAGCCAAACACCAGAAAATGCATTCATTTTCCAGGAAAATGACTTGTTGTAAAACATTTTCCAGAAACGCCACATTTTTCGCAAAACAAATGTAGCCTAAGTCTCTATGGTTGATTAGGTTTGAACTCGTCTTGGCTACGTTGGCTTTTGGAAGACATGGATATTCCTAGAAATCACCAACTACTCTTCAGCGCAACAACAAAGCCACCTTTCAAATCGCCCGAAATGCAAATTTTTTCATGAGCGCACTAAACATGTTGAGAATGATTGTCACTTTATTTAAGTTTTGTCTTTAAAGTTTCACATTGGAGAATGTAACTGTGATTATATTTTGAAAAATCTTTAAAGAGATTTTTTTTTTTGCTTCATGTGATCATCCTATTATATGTATATGTATATATAAAAAAAAACGGATAAGAAGGGTTTTGATCGAGATATGCACAACAAAAACTGAAAATTTATGTACATGTGATTGTGTTAAAAAAAATTGCCTATATCAAAATATTTTCTAGTTTCTACTTGATAATTTATCCATAATTTGCTCGAAAACATAGAAAGAACTAGGTTTCTTGAAATTTTCTCTTTTCGACAAAACTGATTATATGGAAGTAAAATATAACAATATAAAAAAAAAATAGTGCCTTTAATGTACATGTGATATGTACAATAAAAAAAAAACTAAACATGTTAAATTTTGAATTGTGGTAACCAGATCCTACAAAGAGTAGAAAAAAAAAAGTAAATAAATTTGGAGCCACCGCTTTAAAATTACCATCGAATGATCGAGGACCAATTTGTCTTTTTTGGTGAAAATTGGGTCATATAGGGGTGAAAATAGCGCCGCCCTTATAAGCCCGAGCAAGGATAATGAATTTGCCATAACTCCTTTTTTTGAAGTGATCTAGGAGGCAATAGCACTTGTCCACCTAAGTAATCACGGAGTATAATTTCTGTACATTGTCTTTTCCCTCAAAGTTATTACCAAAATGTCTATTGTATTCCATGTCATTGGCTATTGTTTGCCTATGATTATGGTTGAGAAGGGTGTAGAGACCATGCCCACATTGAAAACCATCAAGAAAGAATTGAAGGTCGGATGGAAAAAGTTGTAGAGAGGAATATCTCAAGTCAATAGTATTGACTCAATAAGCTTAAAATTAAAATTTCTGCAAAATTCTCCGTCCATCAAAATGATAGTCTTGCTTATATTGTGGATAATGCCCATCAAACAATTGGGCCCAATGTGTAGAGCACGCGCAAGACGAAGTCGTGACGTGTTCAGATAATACCCGATAAGCATGTTTATTATAGTCCAGTCATTCCTTTAATAGAGGAGCAAAGAGACGGGTTTGAGATACAATTTATAACCGAAAAGAACGGAAATAGAATTTCTATTTTGGGATCACGAAACGGGTACTCAACTTGGACTGCAAGTGAAATGAGGATTACACATCGAGATATATTGACCTTTCTTTTTTTATATGTAAATTCAGTTATAGCAATTCTAGGAATTAAATCTTTTATTTTTCCACCGTTTTTACCTTCATATTTTCTTTTCCAATTCGAGGGACAGAGAAGAATAAGATCCTAATTAAGACAATTTCACTTTTTCCTTCCTACTAGGGTTTTAATCCACTGTTGCTACAATTGAATTGTCAAATTAATTTTAGATTCTCACATGGAAAAGAATGCCCACGTGATGAGAGCGAAGCGCACGTGACTTCGACTCATGGAAAAGCAGCAGAGAGAGATATAAGGGAGAGAGCGCATTTGCTTATTGCGTCTCTGCGTAGGTCTCTCTGGCATGGCGAGTTTCGTTTCTTCTTCTTCTTCTTCTTCTACTCCATTTTTTCTCTGCACGAGGAGCGAGCGAATGTGAAGGTGAAGGTGAAGGTGAAGGTAGACCATTCCCCTCCCACCCTCTCCCTCTCCCTCTCTCTCTCTCTATGTCAATTCGCTGGTTGCTAGTGTTCCATTTTCGTCTTCTGAGAACTTGGCGTTTCTTCTATTTACGATTCCGGCGATCTGAGAAGCATTGTCGATTTCAATTTCCCACTCGTTTTAGGTCTCCCTTCATCGAATTCGTTCGTTGGGTGAAGTAGTCGATGGAGAGCAGATACTTTATAAACTCTCGCGAGCATTTGGCATTGCGTCTCCTGAATCCCTTGCTTGCTCTATAAATTCCGTGGTTTTCGGCATTTCTCGGCTCTAAATTGAGAGTATTGGTGGGGAACGCGTGGAATCTGGCTGATTGTAGTTTAATCTAGCCTAGTACGGCTCCTTCCTGGATTATTTTGAATTATTTGCAGTGTGCCCTTCCACTACCATGTTAATCCGCCCCGCGTTTGTTTCGGAGCTCCACAGTGGTCTCTTGCTCATTTATATTCTTTTGCTATTAGAAACACTGCATCGGGTATCGTTTTTATTTTGCTCTTGTTATCATTATGCAGGTTGGAGTCAAATTAGTGAATTAGAGTTGCCTGTTTCCTTACCTATTTTGCTCATTGCTTGCCGCTAATTATGAGTGGGGCTCCTAAAAGATCTCATGAGGAGAATGTTCACTCCTCTTCAAAGTACACCCATGAAGATCTTGCCCCATATCCTAGGCTGATGTCTGCAGTGTCTAGTGATTATCATCTGCCCCACGACATGGGTCAGGAAAGTCGAACGGCAAAGATCCCCAGGACAGAGTCTCGAGATCCAGATAGAAGATCGCCGATGCATTCGGTCTTTCGGATGCCACCCTCACTGGATGACTCGCATTTAGATCATGCCGCTTCTTCCGAAGGCAGGTTGGAAGCTAGGGATGCAAAGGATGGCAGAGATTTCAGGGTTGATAACCGGGATGCCAAGCCCGAGATAAGGGAGTCGTATGAGACGAAGAGGGACTCTCAGCATATGAGAAGTGAAAGGGAGGGCAAAGTTGAAATTAGAGGCGACGACAGTAAGAAGTTGAAGTATGAAAGGGACAATTATAGCGATCCTAAGGTCGATGGAAAGGTGGAAAAGGAAAGCTATGGTGCTGGGAGCAGTCACTTGAATTGGAAAGATTCAAAAGAGTACCACAGAGGCAAAAGGTATTCTGAAACACCAAGTGGAAGCATGGACCCATGGCATGTTCAACGGAATAATGCACCAGGACAGTTTGAGTCTGCCAAGGAAGATTCCACAACTGAAGAGCGGGGTCATATGGAAACTCACGAGGATGTTGGTGAGAACAAAATTGACACAAAAATTGATGATAAGCTGAAAGATAAGGATAGGAAAAGGAAGGATGCAAAGCACCGAGAATGGGGTGAAAGAGACAAAGATAGAATTGATCGTAGGACCAGTATGCCTGTAAACATTAGCGCTGCCGATTTCAAAGACCCTGTGAGAGAAGAAAGAGAAGCAGAGAAGTTGGAGAAGGACAGGAAGGATCCAGTAAAGGACAAGGAAAGATTGAAGGAAAGGGAGAAGGATCACCCGAAGAGAGAAACTTGGAATGGGCTGGAGAAAGAGGGAGTGTCCTCTGAGAAGGACGCTGCAGATCTGCCTGTGAAAACAACGGAGCAGGAAACTTCAGTATCTGAGTTGAAAAAACATAAAGATTTTGATGTCTGGAAAAATGTTGACAAGGATGCTAGAGAGAGAAAGAAAGAGCGAGACACAAATACGGAAGTCGATAGAACTGAAAAGCGTGGTAGAGGATATGAGAAAGAATCAGAAGATGGATGTGCAGATGCTGAAGGAATGGAAAGGGAAAGGGAAGTGTTTAATTATGATGGAGTTCAGCAGCGAAAGAGAATGCTTCGACCTAGGGGTAGCCCTCAATTGTCAAGAGGTGACCCTCGGTTTAGGTCCCGTACGCAGGATAATGAAGGGTAGGTTTTATTACTTTTACTCCTGCTGATTTTAACGCATAGTTAGTCAGCATATAGATATATTCTGCAACTAGTCTTACAAATATAATTGCAAAAACTATCCTTGATTATCCTTCTGCATGACTTCAGTTAATCCAAAACCATTTCCTGCCAAATTGAATTGTTACTATCAGATACAAGTTGCTTTTCATGTGGGAAACCACTAAAAGGGTCAAAACCACCTTGGCCTAAATATATTAGTGTCTCACAGCTAAATCAAATTTAATCTTTAAATTCGAACTGCTTATTCTTTTATCAGGTTATTCGCTATTGTTTATTTAAAAAATTTCCTAGAATGATGCCGAGTACGAAATCGGAGTAGACAGACCAACATGCTTTTCTGTTTGGGTTACCTCTGTATGGTCCAGCAGTCACTGGATGCTGATTAGCTTATTTAGCTCTTTTCCCCATGACAATGCGGAAGCTCTGCCTTTTTCCTGCTCTCCTTATAGAAACGAATGTTTACGATTTACGCTCATCCTTTTCTAGAAGTTCCTTTCTAAGTGAAGCTCCAGGGGCAGCAAACCTTTTTTTAATGAATCTCAAAGGAAAAGTGCTCTGCCTAGATAATCTTACCTCTCTCTCTCTCTCTCTCTCTCTCTCTCTCTCTCTCTCCACACGTGTGGAGGAGCCTTAGAGCGAATGCTTAACCCGTAGGCATTGCCTGTTAATAGGATCTGGAATGAAGCACTTTATCTGGTGATCAACTAAATTTGTTCTTCACTTTAGTTACCTCCACAATGTCCTTGAATTAAATTGAAATGAAGGGTTCATTTTCTTACTTAAAAACGTATTGCTTATTTTAATCAGAAGTTCCTTTTTGTATTTCCCCCTCTTTTAATATTCATATCTTGGAAAATTGCTGACACACACTGTTTGCATCAGCTGCCAGTCTAGATTTAGTTCTCCTTCATGATGGATATTACTTACATTGTCTGTGTTGGTTTCGCACCCATACCCAATAAGACTATAAGAGGCCTTTTGGATATTGTAGTTGCTACTTTTTACTTTGGCATGATAAGAATATTGAAGATCATGAATGTTTGTGCTACTGATGCGCCTTCCCTTTGTTGATGAATATTGCATTCTAACACTCTTCCCTTCTTTTTTGCACAGGTCTCAAGGTAAGACATCACAATAAATTATATAGAGCTTGAAGAGTTTTTGGTGAGAGGTTCCAAAGTGGAACTAGAAAATATGATCAGCTCAAATACTTCTCTTGCCGTGGATAATCAGTAGAGTTCACTGTTACATTGTTTATGTTTTGGTACTCTGAATCCCGAATTTAATGTCTGCTAGGCTTGTATATTTTGCATGCGTGAGGCAATTTGTTTTCTCATCTATTCTGTGGCGATCATATTTCCTCAGTGTTTATGTGTCTGTAAGTTGATCTGCCATTTTTGGTGCGTTATTGTGATTAGTAGCTTGAAGGAAGTAGGGCAATGGTTGGGTAACTTATTTTGTTGCAGTTCAAATTTCTTTGTGTCTGGTCTCTATTAAATTGCCTTCTGTTGCGTACATGCAGACTGTGACTTGTCATTGCATTTGCGATGGGCATAGTGAGAGTTTTCTTCTCAATTCTTCCTATGGATGCTGCTTGCTTCTCTTCTTTTTCTAGCACATGATCAATGCAACCTAGGCTGTATTTTGTGACTGTTGTGTTGTTAAATTTTGGCTGTTGTTGTTTCAGGGAAGTCTGAAGTTTCCTCTGTCATTTATAAAGTTGGTGAATCCATGCAAGAACTAATAAAGCTGTGGAACGAATATGAATCATCTCAAGCAGATAAAGATGCTGTAACCCCACCTAATGGTCCCACTCTTGAAATTAGAATTCCAGCAGAACATGTAACTGCTACAAATCGCCAAGTAAGATCATTATGCTGTGTCTTGATCTCTTTGGGTTTTGTATTGTTTCCAATTGGTGAACTGTCATCTCCTACTCTTTCCACGTCAATTGGTCTTGCAACCCAAGACCCTTATGTGTGAGACAAAATCATATGCCGCAAGCATTGTGGCAGTATTCATGTTAAGGCTAGCGTCTCTCTTCCTATAATGCATCGTTCTTCCTCCACCTTTTATTTCCATCTAAGCTTTACTGCTTGCTAAACCAGTTTGTGGAATCTTCTTTTTTTCCCGTATATGATGAGAAATTGGTTGCCAGTAGACCAGATGCCTTTTTGTTTCAAACGGACGTCCTATTGTTGGCTCCATTCAACTTCGATGCATAACTTAAATAACTTCATGCGTTTAAAAAATCTTGTATGTTCAACCAAAGGAAAATCATTTTGTTTGGTGCTTGAAACGAATTTGCTATATATATATTGTATGAAAGGAGATTTAATTTTCCAAACAGTTGCAGAGTAGGGTAGCTACTTTTTGTTTTTTTGCCGGCAAACTGGGTTGCCACTTTAGTTAGAGAAAGTAGAAAATGCCTCTGATGTGCAATTTCAAGTGTTCATATAAGAAATTTACCTTTCTTGAAAGGGAAAGAAAGACAAGTTGACAACACTTTTCATATTTATAGCTATAACTTCTGAAGCTTGCCATTTGTAATGGCCTTTTTCTACTAAATAATTTGATCAATTGGCCCTCCAGTATTTGTATTTTTCTATTTTCTGTTTGCTTCCACCATGTTTCTATACTTCCAGCATAAAATGCTTTTTTATGAATCATCTATTGGCCTTCTGAGGGTTTGATATATGCATTTGGTCATGTCATGTTTCTCTGAGCTTCTTTCCATGTCATGTAGGTTAGAGGTGGCCAACTATGGGGGACTGACACATATACATATGACTCTGATCTAGTTGCTGGTATGAAGTCACCAAGATCAATTTAAGTTCTGTGCCTAGAAAACAATAATACCGATAATATTGTATTCTATGGGGAAAGTAGGTCTAACATGGAATGTTGTTTCTAGTTCTAATGCACACAGGTTACTGCCGCCCCACGGCTTCTCCGCCGCCTTCTGCCATCCAAGAATTGCGCGCAACTATCAGAGTGCTGCGTCCTTTAGATTGTAAGTTCATTTGAGCCATACTGGGCTTTTGTAATTAGCTGCTGTTTTAATCTGAGAAGGCATTAACATGCGCAGATTCAATCTATTTATTTCTTTTTCGCTTGATTACAGATTGAATAGATTGAGTGGCAGTTAGAGAACCATATAGTTGTGAACTTGTAACTGGTAAAAAGAAAATGATTCCAGAATATATAGTTGTGCCCCTGGAAATGGCTACAGTCTGTGTTTGTTTGTATTGCCATAACAATATTCCTCTTGTACTTCTCTTTCTACTTTTGAACTTTTAGTTCTCCAACCTCCATCCATGTACTTTAAGTAGTATCATGCTTTTTTATGCTCATTTTAGTAGATTTAATTTGAAATATCATTACATATGTGTTCATTTTGGTAAAAGCTCTAGCTATTTTCTTGCTCTGACCATTAAACTCGTGCCTGATCAAGCTCTTTCTATCTGATTCTGATTGATCTTTTAGGTTACATTTCTACTTTGAGAAACAATGTCCGCTCCCGTGCTTGGGGTGCTGCAATTGGTTGCAGTTATCGCGTTGACCATTGCTGCATTGTGAAGGTGAAACTATTTCTTCATCATCTTACTTTTAGTTCTTCTCAAGCAGAGAGTATGATGAGATCGGTATATAGCTTATTTGTTCAACTATTGGAGATGCCAAGCTCCTTTGTTGCCTATAATTCTTTGATGCTTTCATGGTCTGCAGATTAAAAATTCTGGAGTGGTCAGATGGAAAACTTTTTGAGATACTTCAGCTGTCCTTTTAGTTCCTGTTTACTCTTTCTCAATAGTTGCTATTTTTTTATAATGTTGTATTCAGAAAGGAGGTGGGATGATTGATCTTGAGCCTTGCATAACGCATACTTCCACAGTGGAGCCGACGCTTGCTCCTGTTGCTGTTGAGCGGACCATGACTACACGAGCAGCAGCATCGGTATGAACCAGCAAAATTTCCCAATCAGATGTTTGATTTAACAGTTGTTGGGTGTTTCTCCTATTAAAACATACTTTTCCTCTGCAAGGTGGTATTTTAGGGTCTAGAACCTTGTCTAATGAAACGATATATTGAAAGTTAGCTTAAATTTGTTTCTCTTTCTGATCTTTTTTAATAGATTGCTTCTGTTAAGAAGTAGGGGTTGGAGCAGGTCAAGTTGAAATCACATCTTGTGACAATGTCCCATGCTGATAAATTTTTTAAGCATATTGGATTGTGCTTGATTCCTTTGTTTGACTAATTGTTGAGATTGATAATTTTTTGGGAGGAGAGAGGCTGCTGGAGGAGAATGGATTGACTAGGTGAATGGCCTATATCGGAATTGTTAGATCTCCACTCATTTTGTTTAACTTTTGATGCGTGTGGATTAGCAACCGTGGAATCTTTCTTTTGTCTCGCATTCACTGCCCATTATGGTAGAAGGAGATGGAGCTCGCTCTCTATATATACATAACCTGGGAAATTGTTAACAGCTTTTGGCATATGACAAGTGATACGGTAAACAGGAATATGCTGGAATTGGTGATGCTTTATCAAGGATAACAAGACAATATTAGCTTGTTAAAGTAGTCGGGAGTAGTGAAACAGTGACCTTGAGATTTTTTTGCCAGATGTACATTTTGATGGGACTATATTGAGAAAGGCACATGAGGCCTTGGGTTATGCCAGGGGAAACTATGTAGGATCCACTTTGTTCGTAAAAGGCTTTAGCTATTGTTGTCAGGTGTTGGGAATTGCAAATTCAATTTCATGATTACCATCGAATATAATGTTGTCTCATATTATGTTATTCTCAATATGCATTCAAAATAGCTAATCTTTAAAACTGGTTGTCTTTAGAATGCACTGCGGCAACAAAGATTTGTACGAGAAGTTACGATACAGTACAATCTCTGCAATGAACCTTGGTAAGTTTTAGTTTCCCATTTGTTATTTCCAGCAGTTTGTCTTTTAGAGAGTTGAGCCTTCAAGCACCATAATCTTGGAATTTATACCTTTTGTTTTGGTTTAGCATGTCGGAGGAAGCTGCCTTGTCAATTTTATGCAAAAGTATATATGTATACTCTCATTTTCTGCGTTGGCTTAAAGAGCCCCATGCTATCATCTCTTCACTCCCACTTTTAGACATTTTTTTGGATGGAACCCCTTGACCTTATGAGCGACATGTTATTTGTGTTGCTACCACCAATCACATCCCTAAAAAGATGGAAATAGTCCATACTGATCACCCTGCGCGCATGCAATTACGTGTGTGAAAAGAGGAAAATCGTGCAAAAGATATAGTGTTTCATGGGAAGTATATCATATCACATGTATATAATTTAGTCAATGGCTAAATATGCACCTAAAGAACTAACTTTGCCATCACCTAAGGATACATGCTTAAAATCACCAACGTACCCGTTAATGAAAAGTTCAGGGCTAATAATATGCTTGATTGGTTGTAGCTTGTAGGACGAGAGTCTGTTATGTAATTAGTCTTAGTTGCGCATGCTTAGGTTATTAACTGGTCAAGTCTAAGTCATGTCCCTCTATCTTGCTTGCTAAGATTCTGTTCATTGATTAGTGATGCTCTGACAGATGACACGTGCTTTTTATTCAGGATTAAATATAGCTTGAGCATTGTGGCGGACAAGGGCCTGAAAAAGCCCCTATATACATCTGCACGTTTGAAAAAAGGCGAAGTGCTCTATCTGGAGACACATTCCTGCAGGTATCATATATCTTGCAGAGTGTTTACTTAGCATCATTCATAGATGTTTGTTGAAATATGATTGTGCATGCTAGGATAGTCTGTGTTAAATCTTCATGTTACCAACCGCCTTTCTGGAATTTGAAATCCTTGTTTCATGGAGTTTGTTTCACGTGTCGGTAGTGCATGTATCTTCTGCTGTCCTTGGTCTGATAAGTGAGTATGGAGCAGGCTTGTTGGGTGGTATACATAAACCTTAGTGCCAACACTGTGTCGCTGATTCTGTTAAAGACCTTTATTTTTTCAGAACGTTTATTGCATCTGTGGTTGGCATCACTTTTCACTACAAATTGCAGAAAAATATAGGAATGACTCAAACGCTCAGGCACAAAGCATAGTTTCACCTGGATTATTTTATAGAGATGCAACTTTTGAGCGACTTTTTTTCTCTTGTTGGCTTATTAAAGATACGAGCTATGTTTCACTGGAGAAAAGATGGTCAAAGCTACTACAGCTTCTCAAATGCATGAAACCGAAACAGAAAAATCCCAAAATCACCACTCGCATTCCATGAATGGTGAGAGAAACGACACTGAAAATTCTGTGATTGATGTGTTTCGGTGGTCTCGATGCAAGAAGCCTCTTCCCCAGAAAGTTATGCGTTCAGTTGGAATTCCTCTGCCCCCTGACTATCTGGAGGTATTATTACTATAACTATATCATTTAAGTTTCCTTTTTTTGGATTTTGCATGTTTACTTTGCATTTCTTGGACATGAAGGATTCCTTCTATTTTTTACCAATTTCAACATTCCAGGACGTATCTCACCTTGTTGCAGTAAGCTTAGAGAAATCATGTGCTCTTCTTCCCTCACTATATAGCTGTCGCATAAAGTGAATTCCTCGCTATGTCGCTTCATGTCATTTTTTACTGGTTTGTTTAACATTTTGCCAAAACTGCATGTCTCACTTGGAGCATAGAGTATTGCTAGCTATAATCTATGCATGCGCATGGTCCTTGCTCATGTTTCTTAATTCAGATGCCAGTCAAATTGCTGGTATAAGTATGCAGCAGAGTTTACTCACAGGAAAAAAAAAATTCCAAGGAGAAAAGAATGATGGAAACCGGAACTTTAACATCGATCTATCTACCCTTCTTGAGTAGGTTTTGGAGGAGAATCTGGACTGGGAGGATGTGCAGTGGTCGCAAACTGGGGCTTGGATAGCTGGAAAAGAATACTCGTTTGCTCGGGTGCATTTTCTGTCCTTGAATTAGCCCTGGTTGTAACTGTTTTATCTCTGTCCTTATTTCATACACTTCGTGTGGAGATTCCGGATGCATATTGATTTAAATTAACTAGCAAGTGTATCGGTCCTTATCTTGAGTTATTTTGTGGATAAGATCACTAGAAAAGCTAGCCTGACCACAAATTTGCCCTGTAAATATGCAATATCCTGGATTCATGCAGGTTTGGCGTGTTATGTAAACCATTTGTTTGATAAATCGACATGTAATTCAGTTTTCGCGTCGTGGAGTTCTGTAACACTCAGCAAAATGTTGGCGAATGCATCTTTTTAATCTAATCAATTTTGGTTTCAGGCTCACTTATGTTGAGAATTTATATCTTTTGGAATGTAATGTTGAAGAACCACTTCACATCATCGGCCACGCCAGTCCTCTATTTGGTGCAATAGCTTTGGTTTCTGGTCGATTTTGCTAATAAATATCGGTAAGTTCTCGACGTTGTGGGTCATTCCAAGCTGAGCACACAACGAAACTTGTGAATCGAAATAAAAAAATCCTCTTAGTCATGCAAGAAGAATTTTAGTTAGGCTAGTGATCTGGAATTTGAAAAATAATTTATCTTTACAAAATTACATAGGCTATATATTGGGAAGTGTCGTTCTTACCTGAAGACACATTGAACTGTTCTCCAAATTCACATATGAAATGTTTTTTCTTGATAAATTAGATAAATCTTGGTCCTCTTCTCTCTAAATTTTTCTCTATAGCTTACTGAGAGGTCTTTCTGGATTGGTAAAAAACATGAGGTGTTGATGTAAGGTGCAGTTAACACCACAAAAGAGGAACAAAACAAAATCTCGATTAAGTTAATAGGTAGAATGAATGGGTGATTGACACTTTCATGGAATTCTGCATTCCTCAATAGTAAATTGGGAGATGTCCCAAACAAATGATGAAGCTGGGTCACCATTGAATTCTCACCAGTAAGGCCACTGAGATGAGTGTGAACCAAATTTTTAACAACCCCTCCTGTTTCTCCCGGTATTTTGTATGCGACATTTCTCCATCTAAATTTAGGCAATTTATAGGAGTTCTTATTCTAAAAATGACGAAATTCGCATTTGTATCGAATGTAGGGACTTGGTCAGAGTAATAGCAAGGCTATTAGAGTTGAGTGTCGATCTCAACTCAATATTTATTGGCTTAGAAGATGAGAAATAAAATCATAGTCACTACAAGAAACAAGAGGATACTGGACCGTATCTGCTCTTGCGCCACGATAATCTCACTCAAATTACGGAGACCTACACATTTCAGTACGATATACAGAGGGTCTCTGGCTAGAACCGCACATGCCAGTTTCCCCGGGACTGGAGAAGCCATTTTTGGAGGGAAACTGTGCATTTTCAGAATCTGTTAGCTCCCTGGTTAGAACCTCTAAGGGATCTGAATGGATTAGACTTGAATAGGTTGGAAAAAGACATGCAACCTTGGCAAGAACGGTGTTCAGCGGAATATATGACTCATGCTTTCTACGATTACTGATACAGGAGCTAAATATTTTGGTATCAAATTCGGCGATGAGGGTATATTGAACTCTAGTCATGGAAAACGGGCGCTATCTCAGGTTTTGATGCTCTGAATCTTTCTGAAAAAAGTTTATCTCGAAGTCTTTACGATGATTGCCCTCGGGCCTAAGGTAGTTTGTGGCTGTACATTTACCTCTTTCTTTGGATAAGTGACCTTGGAGAAAGTATGATTGTCTCCATGCTCTCTTTCGAGTTTTGACGTTCTATGTCTTGCTGGTTACGAGAGGGCGGGCAGGCAGTCTGTTACAAAAGCGAAGGTGCTCGAGGAACCCATAGAATGGTGCCAATAATGGTGAAGAAGATGAAATGAAAGCGATTTGGTTCGCCCGCTTGACGTATTTAGTCAAGCAGGATATTTACGTCAACTTGAGTTACCTGGCTAATGAAGTGAACGTAGGCGTTTTTGCACATAGTCAGATTGACCTTATAAGTAACAACGTGCTCTTTAATTGGACACGATAGAACACTATCATGACCCCGAAATCGCCACCTGCAAGACCAATAACCTTATTAGCTTCTGTGATTTCACAAACACTGATAACTCCGTCGTTTGTGATCAATAAAAAAGCAAGAATGGCTTGTTTGGCTGAACCAATCAGATGGTGCCACCGAACCTCAAATGTTCCTTTTTCTATTACCAGAGAAAGAGAGAGAGAGAGAGAGAGAGAGAGAGAGAGAGAGATACAACTTTTCCTACAAATCTCGCAATGAAACCATCATTTATCTACAACATGCAACTTTGAGAATCTATCCTTCCATGGTTTTGAGAAGCCTAAATAGCCCAGCTGCTTCCCTTATCCGTGAAAAGTTTATGCAGAAGGCTTGGACTTCAATCAGGATCTCCTTGACTGCCCAAAATCGTTAACATACAGAAGAAGGCGAAAAACAAATCATGTAAGAAATGGATCATCCCACCAATATCCTTCTACATGACACTGAATATTCTCTTTATTCATTTCGCTATAGCAGGACAGCATACTCAAAACAAATGGCATGCATATCTAGTTCCATCACAAGGATTTTGGTTCATCATAGAAAATGAACAACAGAGTGCTCAATCTTGACCCACATTACCAAAAAAACATTCAGATGTCATAATCCCTGCAGACATCAAATTCAGCAAACGCACACAGTACACACTGGATTCCACCTTCAAAGGCCCAACAAGAAATGAAATAAAGGACAATCCAATGCACAAAGAAAATGAATAAATGCGAACACATACCATCGATGTGATTGTTCCGTATCAAACTCTGCAAGAAAACACATACAAGTCTGACGAGTCTATTCTGCATGTATTTGTCCTGCCAAAAAGATGAGAAATGCTATAAAGACAATAGTTAAAATCAACTGCTATCTAGCTATCAGCATTTGCAGAGAAAGAATCAAGACAATGAGCTTTATGGGCACTAGCATTGCAGACTGCTCCAAAATTTCTTAGTCCTGCATGTTGCCACATACTAACATCTTTTGTGTTCCAAGTATACAGATTTCATCATCCAACCACATAATATATATTACAGGCTTCAAAACATCTGAGGTAGAGTATTGGACCTCCACTTCACCTGTGCTTCCACCAGCCTAATCAACACTATTAGACACCAGTGCCACTACTAGTGTACTACAACACCGTATATCATTAGAAGAACTAGCGATTTGGACGAATGGCATTGCTTCATCAGGAAACAGAACCACTCTATCTAGTGTCAACACTATATATCAGACACCAGTACCCCTACTAGTCTACTACTACACTGTATATCATCAAAAAAAAAAAATTAGTGATTAAATGGCACTGCTTCATCTGTAAAACCGAACCACTCTACCTAGTGTCATATCGCAAACAATTCTCTTCAATGTTGATGATGACATCACAAATATCCAGCAAGAATAGCAATTCTTAATTGTTTAGTAAGCCAAACCGACTAGTCTAGGTTTACCGATCACATGCACCTTCCCATGATTGATGACATCATGCTCTCACCAGCACTAACCAGAATTCAAAATCACTGCCCCAAGAATTCTTTCAAGTACTTTATTTAACACAACTCCACTCGAAATGCATAGCCTCTTCTTCTAGACGCTCCCATCCTTGTCTTCACTACCACTCCATCAATCATCACACATTCATCAAGGGATCCACAGACATGTGAGTCCACAAGTTGTAAGTTCAGCATTAACAGTGAACTAGCTCGATAGAGATGGGAGAGGAGAAGGTGAGGTGGGGCCAATGAAGTACCTTTATGTTCTCGCAGGATCCTATACAGTTACTTATGTACAATCTTAAAAATTCAGAAGGCAGTTTCACAGCTTGTGTAAGTCTGTTCACAACTTCCATAGAGTGTAGACTCATTTCCATTGTGACAAGTACTGTGAAGTACCTGAACATCAAAAGCATATTAAACATGACAATTGGAACATCCATAAGTATTCACTGGCTAAAGTAAAAGAACAGATACAGCATAGATGCTTAAAACATACTCTGCAATTTCAGGAGAATTTATCAACTTGGTGAGAACCTCGACAGCAATGAGAGGGTTATTTTCCACTAGATCCTGATAACAAAACCAGATACTAAAAATTCAAGTTTTTGCTTATACTAATGCCAAGTAACAAAAACCACAGAAAATCACAAACCGGTAGTTTCATTGGTGTCAGTCCACAGTGATATACAAGCTTTGAGTCATTGGCCAACTCCATCAATACTTTCTGGCCATTTAGAAGATGAGCCTTAGGTCATCAATTGTACAAGAAGCACAGATACAAAGGGCAATTCAGGTATAAGTGTAACTGCACGCTGAGCAAACCCTCAAACAGCCACAAAACCGGAGATATAACTAAAAAAAGTAAATATACGAATCTTGAAGACAAATTGATCTATTTACAGCAATTTCTTCCTAAATATCAAATGGGTCGTTAAAAAGCAGCTTTGCCACCAAAATCGTCAGTTAACAATCTACGGGAAAGAGATGCTGAGGAGCATCCGTTCACAAGGTGGAAAGTAATAAAGTCCAAGATTACTTGCAATTTTAAAAGATCCCACTTTAAACAATCATAATTTTTCAGAAGGTGGACATATATACACAAATGTTCAGAATCAACCAATTTTCAGAATCTTGAAACCCCCTCAGTTTCATCCCTCAAAATTGGGAATTGGTGAGCCAAACTCATTCACTAAGAAAAAGGCAAAATTCAGAAAATCCCGGTACCCAACCCACGACAAGAATCAAATGTAAAGAGTTACTTCCAGGGATGGCAAAATAGGCATGCTAAGTAGTAAGTACAAACTAGTCAATCACCATGCAGGAAAGATGCGGTCTCTCAGTATTTGTTTGATATAGTATTGAAAAGACAAACAAGTACCTCTTGCTGTGAAGGCACAAGTGGTCCTTTTGCAGCTTTTGCAATTAAATCCCTAACTGCCGCCCCTCTGCTAGTATCAGCACACATCCCATAATCCCAAAGAAGCTCGTGATTGTTGTCAGGTATTAGCCATACTAGCTGAAAATGCATTGACAGATGAATGAAAAGTCCTCCAATTAATAATAGCATATCCTCTACGTCTTACCTCCCCATCCTGTATTGGAAGCCTTGGAGGCCGAGGTCTGATCCACTGAGGACCCAATCCTTCTAGTGATATATTGGATAGCAACCCGGCAATTGTTTCATCTCTATCTCCAGACCCAAGCTTTGGTTTGGTTCTGGGTAGCAGATCAAACCTAGGTCATGAGTTCAAACTATTAAACAAAGGCTAGCAAACAAAGTTCTCCTAAAAAGAAGTCCGATTGATTCTCAGCGCAAGAACTGTGACCTAAAACTTTAAAGATAACAAAAGATGCTGCACAAATTCTTCAGACAAAAGGGACATACTCTGGTGAATTTTTGTCGCATCCAGAAGGGACATCTGGGTCTGGCAACACATTTTTCACTTTCGTATCCTTAAATAAGCAGTTATACGATTCGGAATGAGCACCATCAGAATACTGCTGCTGCAACTGATCAAGTGCTGGGAAAGTCTGACAATTAATAGATAAGAGAATACACAATCTGTTAGCAGGTGCAGAAAATTCCATCGCGAATCTATAAAATTGATAGAGAGAGGCAAAAAATTAGCCAGTGATTATCCAGATTTAATCATCAATGTCTCAACTAATAAGATACATGAAAAGCAAGAACACGACTTACATGCATCGAGGGATCAAAACCTTTCACATAATCTGAAGCTGACTGTTTAAAAAACTGCAACAGACACATTGCCGTCAGATATTCACACAATGCAGCAATCAGCACATATTCATACATACCACGAAAGATGAAGGGACTAAAATATTAGTGGGCATAACTCAGTATGCGAATTATTAGCCCTCAAATAAAACAAATACATGTAAGAAATTGCTACAGAAATTGGGTTATCCCTAAAAGAGAAACTTCAATGAGATAGTCCAACTTAATACAATGTAAAATAGAAAACTACTAATATTTTAAGCAGGTATTTCTGGAATATTATAGATGCACAAACCTAACAAATAGTTCCCAAACTGTTAAGAGTTTCATCATTGCACAAACTGTCTAAGGACTTTATCCATTGGACCAATGTAAACAACCAAAGACCTATATCATATAACAGATGTCTCTCCCGGCCACAGATTCACAGAATCAGCAACAGAACAATAGATCAGGATGACTAGTGACCGTTGCACTAAATTACGCAACCTACGCCCAACAGATAGTAAGGATAAACTGCATTTTTTTTTATTCTTATTCATAGATTGAAATGTCGAACAGATATTTTCACCTCTTTGGCACTGCCAGAACTTGATTCCAACAACTGGACGACAAATGCCCTCTCGAATTTTTCAGCACCATCATCACATGCAGCCTGTGCATGATAACACACAAGATATTGCAGGACTTCATTACACAGAATCTTCGTAGCATCATAATCAAGGTCCAAATGAGACATGGGAACCAATCAAGCATCAAAGGTAATCCCTATAGAAAGAGATATAAACCCAAATAATCTGTCCAAGGCTGTACCACCAACACTTGAATATGCGAGTATGGATAGTTCAATATGACATTTTATGTTGACCATTAAAGCTAAACAGTTTCATAAAAATAAATATTTACAAGGTTGGCATTATCATCTTACAATTAAACTATCTTCAAATATTGACATGCTCAAACCTGCGTTACCTACTACAACAGCAGATGCTCAAACCACATATTTCAAAATCAATTTTTTTTTCCTGCACAAGACAATGGGCCACCAGATCCCATAGGAAACACTTCTCTTCCATCCCACCCCGAGGTCCAAGGCATTGTAGATTGCTTATTTAACATGTCTCCACTTCAAGTTTAACAGAAATTAACATAATGGCACAGCATCTTCGCATTACCGAATTGTCAATCCATGATCACAGTGTCAACAAGTTAAATATACTGTAGGAATCTTGACTCAATAATAAAATGACATAATCCCAGAATTTCCTACAAGTATCAGAGTGGAAAAATAGAAAGCAGGAGAAAAAATAAGATCCTGCAATTTCCAAGAAGTGTCAGAGTAAAAATCGGATGCAGCACTTACAATCACAAGAAAACGTATAAATGGATTTGCAGAAGGAGAGTGTGAGGCATATGTCTGATGCAGAATAGAGAATGCCACCAAACGTTCGGTAGGGGAGAGCATAACCTTGTCCTGCTAGGACATGATATCAGTAGGTAAGCAAAAAGAAACATAAGAGCAGTAAGAACTCAAAAAGCACCACTTTTGCAGTAATTAATAGACCAAAGTTAACAGCCATAACGAGAATAATCGCTTAAGTCTCTCTTCTAACTGTGGTGTTCTCAAGAGCGTACTGATCCTAACCTAATTGAAATGAAGATAACAACGGCATTTGCCAGCTGAAAATTGAATCGAACGCCTCTGCATACTTCACTTAATTATATAGATATCCCACCAAAAGAATGAAGATCGAATAAGCGAGCAATCTCTTCAATTTTCAAGGTAAGCCATCTCCTATTCATGATACAGAACAGGATACCAGAGTTTCCGATCAACAATTCCAAGCCAAAAAAAGTAGTTTGTTTGCCAATTGCCTCCGGCACCACTCCGTATATCATGCGCATAAACCGGGGACTAAAGCCCCCCAAAAAACCCTAGCCACGGAGTACCTTCATGGGAGGAGCTCAAGGACAAACTCTAGCGGCACACCGACCGAAACGCCCCCCCAAATCTACACGTCGGACACATAGAGAGGCGGAAAAGGTAGCGAATTCCGACGGAGGAGCGACCCCTTCGCAACCCCCGGTCGTAAAACGGCGGAGGAAAGAAGGAAGAGAGTTACCTCGAGAATGAGGTAGAGGGAGGTGCAGAGAGGGAAGCGGAGGGAGGGAGGGAAGGCGGAGTCGAAGTCGGCGAGGATCTCGTGGAGAGGGCGAGAGTCCTGCTTGAGGAGCTTGAGGAGCTTGCACGAGTCTTCACCGTTGGCGATCCCGATCATCGTCGATCTTCTCCTCCGGCGACGCTCAGAGAGGGAGAGAGAGAGAGAGAGATCTGGTTTGCTGGGGAGAGAGTGGACTGGCGACACTCGAGGCGACCCGAGTCTTTGTCTCTTCGAGAGCGATGGCGGTGAAGCGGAGTTCGATTCGCAGAGGGGGAGCTGCGCCACACCGGCCTTTTCTCAAGCTTCTCTCCCAAAGGATTTTTTCACTAATTAATTAGTCATGAAATAAATAAATAAAATAAAATAAAAGCTACTAAAAACTCCAAACTACGATCATCAGGACACCGTTAAGAATCGACTTACATGAGCGTCGAAGAGCAAATGATATTGACATGGTGCCCACGTGACTTAAGTGAAATAAACGGTGTTGTTTTGACGGAAAAATTATTTGATGGAATATTGACGAATTGTAAATTTGTGATAAAAGTACAAGTTTAAGACTTTTTATGTTACAAAAAAAGTTCAGAATAAATGTGTCACAATAGACATAAGAATTTTTTTAGCTTTTTTTAAATAAAAAAGATAATTATTAGTTTTGGAAAATTTTCAATCTTTAAACAATTAAGATAAAGAATTTCACAAATTTCCCATAGAAATCTCTTTTACTTACTTTTGCTATGTCCCTCGAATATCAGTCGAGAACCAATCAAGACTATTTGTATTTCTCTTAATGGAACGAAGAAAGAAAAAAACAATTAAAATTACTGATAATAAAAAGGGGCTGACTCTTTTTCCCCAATAATCATGCACCTGCTATATTAGCAAAGAGATTGACGATCCATTTAAAGTATAGAGTAAATGTGTCATAATTATCATAGTTTTAGGATTGGCCTTGTACAAATCTCGTGGGGGTGAGATAGACAGGGGCCAAGCCCAATAGGGGTGTGCACAGTTCGGATTGGTCCAATCCCCTTCAGAATCGCAGACTGGACCGATTGTCCCAATTCCCTTATTTTCGAAATCGAAGATCAGGTTTGATCCGAGTTAGTCCGATCCTAATGGAACTGGTAAATTTGGATGACCAAATCAACAAATCAAATTTTTTTTAGTAAATTTGAATCTTAAAAAGCCAATTGTCTTTCTTGGCAATGATTAAATTTATTGCTAGACATAAATTTCAATTATGCGATTTGTTTTATGAAGGAAAATAACATGTAAGTTTTCCGCACGAGAGCAAAAACATACGGTTCACTACCAAAAATAACATGTAAATTCATTTGATATCTCTTGAGATGATTTCCCAACCAATAAAGATTCCATTCATCTTAACTTTCTTTTAACCAATTTAATTTTAGCTTAAGAAATAATTTCTTTTTTATATATATATGTGGTCAGGTCCGGATGGTCTGGTCCAATCCCCCCAGAACCGAGGACCGGACCGCCCAGTCACCAGTTTCACTTTTAAGAACCGGGAATCGGACTGGGACCATTAGGATCGGACCAAAATGGCCAGTTTGGTCCAGTCCTAGTCCGATATATATAGAAAAATCGATGATGTCTTAAGGCAGTAATTTGGGACCTTGATTAATAAAAAGGGATAAGTGCGGTGGAAATTATAAAACTTGTTACGAAAATGCAATTAATTCTACAACTTGCAAAAAGTGCAATCAAGTCATAAAACTTGTCAAACTGGTGTAATCGATTTTTCCCGTTAACTTCGTCCAACTTGGCTGACGAAAATGTTGGTGTGACTTTTTCTACATGGCGATGACGTAGTTAAAAAGACGTCATTTTGGTCCAAATTTGATTTTTAATAAATATTTATCGAAATTTATTTTTAAAAATAACCAACTTTTTTTTATAAAAAAAGTGAGAACCATGGGCAAGGTTGGGGAATGGCTAACGGGAGTCGCCTAGCCTCGGCCAGCGACCCTCACCACTGGTTCTCACTTCTATCCTTTTTTTTTCTTTTAATTTTTTTTTTAAAATTATCTTTTTTTTTAAAATTGAATAATTTTTTTTTTTATTAAAAATCAGATTTAGACCAAAACAATGTTGTTTTGGCCTTATTTTCATATTTTAGCCACGTTATCACTAAGTAGGAGAGAGAAAATATTTAAAAAAATCATGCAAGCATTTTTCGTTAACCAAGTTGGACGGAGTTAACAGGAGAACTTTATTACACCAATTTGACGAGTTGTAGGACTTGATTGCATTTTTGCAAGTCTAAGGACTTAATTACATTTTCGTGATAAATTTTAGGATTTTCATTGCACTTATCCCTTAAAAAAAACATAATAGAGGTAAGGGTGCAAATGAAAAATCAAGTGCAGGCCAAGCCGCAATTTCAAGCTCCAAGTGAGCATGAGATGGTCTGACCCCAAAACTTTTATAATTTAAGGGTGCGCATGGCAACACTTCTGCTTCAAAAGTTGATTTTTCTATTTCTGCTATAGAAGTACATTTTTAGAGGAGCAATGCGTTTGATAAAACAGTAGAAAATTTTTGCTTCTGAAGAAGAAATAATAATAATTTTTTATTTTTTATTTAATTTTTTTCCTTCCTTCTTGTTTCATGCATAGCAAGAGTGGCAAGCGAGGGTCGTAGGAGCTCACCGGCCACTGGGTGAGGGCCGCAAAGCCCTTGCCGGCCAACGGCAAGATAAACATGATACATTTTTTCATTCCAAAATGAAAAAGATGTTGAATTTTTGGATCGAACTTACTATCAATTAAACCATTCAAATGAGAAAAAAAAAATGTGGCGTGAAATTGAAAAAATTACCCCAAATATGCCTCAAGAGTGGATTTTCGAGGCTAAAAATGGCCTATAACGCATTTGATGTTTGGCCCATGGCAAAGAATTCTGAAATGTGCTTTTTCGAATGGTGCTCATGAGCTCAGTAGCTTAAATTGAATCAAAGCCTCTTGAGAAAACTAAACCAAACACAACCATAATGCTCTATAGAGTCAGAGAGAGAATTTCCTTTTTTTAATTTTTGTGAAATTTATTGAATTCAAGTTATTTCATGTCGATTTTGTATTAGTCTTATGTTAATTAACTAATAATACTTTTTTTTTTAAATCAAAAAGGAGTTTGGGCTCACAAATGACTTTGGTCCCAGCCTTTTTCATTTTTTGGGCCTGGCCTACAGCCCTGTTCATCCTGTAACCCTTCCCACCAGGCACCACTTTCTTGAAATCCAGTTAACATGATAATTTGATAAACGTGTTAATCGTGTCGTCTAACCTGGGTTCGTGCTTGAGTTTCAAGAATACGAAACCCGTTAAACTGTCGTGTTCGAATTTTTATACCTAAATTTGACACAGCACAAATATTGCATATGAGTGTGAATTATCGGGACCTGCTTTTGCTCAGGATCTACTTAACCGATCATTCGTGAACTTTAAATTTAAGATATCGCATAAAATTGAATGGACTGAACATAATTTACATAACGAGCAAAAAAGTATGAGAAAGAGAAATCATGAACAAAGAAAATCAAATCGGTACTATATAATTAGTTCGAATCAAATGAAAGTCGAAAGAAAATTTTGAAGTCCTTTTTTTGGATAAGTAAAAAATTTATCAACCTAAAGAATAGAAGGTGGACCGATCGTGTTACAAATCGATAATTATACTTATTAAAAGCACTAAAAATTATAGCACAGTAATTTTTATTGTCCGGTTAGTGCAATGATTTCTGGATTACTCGATAATCATATGATGAACGATTAATGTCATTTTCTCTAAAGTCTTTTTATGTTTGATTGAGATTGAAAAAAGAAAACCATTACGATTGTCTTCAAGCCCTTTTCACAGCTCTTACCAAGGATTTTCTTCAAAACCAAGCAACCTCCTTCCTTCTTACTTATGTCATTTTCTATAGCCTTTCTTAGATGTTTATTGCTTTGGGGGGGAAATTTTCATACTTATCTTCACCCCGGAGTTCCGGCCCTTTGTTACATTTCCGGGTGATGAGGATGGGTCAAGATGCCCCTCACCGGTTGGCAGACTTGGGCAAACGTTTTTGCTTATCAAACTTGTACCCACCGAATAAAATTGAGGCGAGAATAAAAAATGACTCTTAATGAAAGGTCCAGTTAAGCTCGATTGGACCCGTCCAAATATGGCAATTTACCCTGAACCTTTTAATCTCACGGCAAGTTTAGACGTGGCGCCTTAGGCCCGACCTCAGGTCCAACCCAACCCGATCACGTTGGTTCCAAAGTTCCATTTGACCCCACCCGGGTCCATATATGTGTCACCTCTAACTACGAAAAACTAGATGTAGATGGCCTAACACCAACCTCTTTCAATATGGAGTCGTGTCTAGATGCATTAATGCGCCAACAATGTCGTTGAATTCTCCCTACCTATCTGGCCACAAACAGGAAGAAATCTCTCTATCGAACCTATGCTTTTCCCATAAAAAGCAGAGGCTCATTAGGGTTTTCTTCCAATGTCATTGCTTGAGCCTCGAGGTCCCCCCACCAAGCATTCCTCCAAGAAAACGGTGAAGTTAGAGTCGTGTCGAATTCTCAAGGCGAATGTGATCTTGAGAAAGGATAACTTGCACGAGCCAATGGTTGGAGCTCGACTTATGAAGCTTGTCGTTATCGGTTGCACGCAAACCCAAGACGCCTCAAAATGGACAATGCGTGTATAGCTGGACAACCTCATAACACATCATGTCTTTATGGTTTTCGAGTTCCCGACCGTTGACTCCCACTAGGAGAGGCCGAGGAAGTCATGGCAAAAGTAAAATTTGCTAGGTATTAGGAGCCGGAAAAAATACCAAAAAAGACATAAAATTTATTGCATTACTATCAATTCAGTCCTAAATTTTTTCACAATAATACTAATTCAGTTAATCCGATTAATTTAGGTCGGCAATCGCCGACATAGATGTCGGCCATCTTCCATAGCATAGTCGACTCTAACATGGATTTTTTTTTTATAATTTTAATTTGTTTTTTTATTTTTTTCTTTCCCTTTTCTTTTTGTCAATGACCTGCCCCGGGCCGCTCTTGGGCGAGGGCGAGCGTCGACAACACCCCCCACGCTAGATCTAGTGAGCTCAACCCTCGTCGAGGCCGACCCTCGTTGAGGCCAACCCTCACCTCTATCCGGTGGCCCCAGCCACCAGAAAAAAGAAAAGGGAAAGAAAAAAGAAAGAAAAAAAAAATCAAAAAAGTCATAAAAAAAATATCTATGTCAACACCGGTCGTGCCACGTAGTATGAACAGTATCAATGTAAGTGATTTCCGACCTAAATTGGCCCAATGGATTGAACTGGTATCAATATGAAAAGATTTAGGATTAATTGATCCAATTGAAAGGTTTAAGACTTAATTAGTATTAATGCAATAGGTTTAGAACTTTTTTGGTACTTTTCCCGTTGGGAGCTCTTTGTCAACAACAAATACAAAGAGAAATTACTGAGTCTGGAGACTTGAGTGTTGATGAATAAAGCTCGATTTGATCAATAAGAAGGCCACGACTAACACAAATCACAATGAGCTGGATCCAAGGTAAACTACCTAACAAATGGGTCCAATAATTTCAGACACAATTCGCTCGAGTAAACCAATATGGCCATGGAGAAGTAAGATCAACATGATCATGTAGTGATGGAGCGGTAGATCATGGAGGCTAGGCCACTAAATATGAAGGTCGAAAAACATAGGTCGTTGTAACTTAAGTAGCACTGATACGTGATACGACACGACGACACGTCATTTCTAAAAAAATAGAGAAATCCGATACGTTGGGATACGTTGTATATTAAATGTATATTTTAATACATACATGAGAAATTATCATTTTTATGATTATTCCAATCAAATTAATTTGATTCAAATCCACAAATAAGTAAATAATAAAAAAAAAGAGTCAAGAATGTTTTTGATATATTTACATTGTGACCCCTCATTTATTGAAAATTTTTAAAATTGACCCCATGCGTGTCGGAATCACGTGTGAGGATTCCGGACTCAAGTGTCACTGGCATGTCCAAAGCGTTGACCACGTGTCGGAGGTCCGACACCTGTTGACCATGAGTCGGACACATGTCGGACACCAAGACGTGTTCGACAAAGACGCGGAGGCCCTCGGAGAGTGTTCGTGCTTCCTAGGTTGTAACCATCAAGAATTGAGCCGCAAGCTGCAAAAATAACTGTAGTTGCTAGATGTGAAAGAGTGGGGGAAAATTGTCAAAAAGTCTTAAACCT
>BCNH02000009.1:244810-263559 GCA_001662345.2 Metrosideros polymorpha var. glaberrima
CATTTCATCATCATCATCATCTCCTGTTTCTCCGGCAATGGCCACTTCGGCGAAATCCTCGGCGGACATGCCCTGGAAGACTCGCGTCGCCGTCTCCCTCATCTCCCTCGTCACCGACTACTCCCGCCGCCCGAACGGCACCATCAACCGGCGCCTCCTCGGCTTCCTCGACTTCAAGTCCCCTCCCAACCACACCCCCGTCAACGGCGTCTCCTCCTCCGACGTCCCCGTCGACCCCTCCCGCAACCTCTGGTTCCGCCTCTTCACCCCCTCCTCCTCCTCCTACACCACCTCCACCTCCCTCCCCGTCCTCGTCTTCTTCCACGGCGGCGGCTTCTCCTACCTCAGCCCCGCCTCCAAGGCCTACGACGCCGTCTGCCGCCGCTTCGCCCGCAAGCTACCCGCCGTCGTCGTCTCCGTCAACTACCGCCTCGCCCCCGAGCACCGCTTCCCCTCCCAGTACGACGACGGCTTCGACGTCCTCCGCTTCCTCGACGAGACCTCCGCCCTGCCTCCCATCGCCGACGTTTCCAAGTGCTTCCTCGCTGGGGACAGCGCCGGAGGGAACATCGCGCACCACGTGGCGGTGAGGGCCTGCCAGTTGGAGAAGAAGCTCGAGAGGGTCCGAGTGGTGGGGCTGGTGGCGATCCAGCCGTTCTTCGGGGGCACGGAGCGGACCGAATCGGAGATCCGGCTCGCGGAAGCCCCGCTGGTGTCGGTGCCCCGGACGGACTGGTGCTGGAAGACGTTCTTGCCGGAGGGGGCGGACAGGGACCACTGGGCGGTGAACGTGAGCGGGCCGAACGCTGTGGACATGGCGGGGCTGGAGGGGTTCCCGGCGACGGTGGTGTTCGCGGCGGGGTTCGACCCGCTGAGCGACTGGCAGAGGAGGTACTGCGAGTGGCTGAGGAGGTGCGGGAAGGAGGCGGAGGTGGTGGAGTACCCGACGATGTTCCACGCCTTCTACATATTCCCGGAGGTGCCCCAATCCACCAAATTGATCATGGAGGTCAAGGATTTCGTTCACAATCTCCTCTCCAGAAACAAGTAGTAGTAGTCAATTTCGTATAAAGATGTAATTTTTTTTCGCAATGTAATTCCAGTAGCCCGACTGGGAATGGACGAATATGGTGCGGCGTGCTAATCATAGAAAAGTTAATTTGCCATTAACCCGAATTAACGGCGAAGCAAAGGGTGCGGAATCGATGGACATGAGTTGCGCAAAGTTATTTTCCCGACGAATCGATGATCTATGAAGCGCTAGGAATTTGTTGGAAGTTTTCCTTTGGATAACTAAAGGGGGATCTTTAGCATGATAATACTAGAGATTGGCTCTGTAAAATGGGTACTAATTTGGTTTCAGCTGCTGCAGCAATTTCTCCGTGACAACTCCGTGCAAACCCGGAGCTGTTTCAACATTGCCCGAGCCAACCTGCCTGCGGTCGTTTTTCCGATCCGTTTCTGGTTCGCATACTAGAGAAAACAACTATTTGTAATATAAAGCTAATTTTATAACCAGAATGATCCACGCGACCATGGCTAATCTAATGTACAAGCAGGTTCCCATACATGATCATCAGCAACTCATATGAATCCTTCGCGCATGCTCCTAAATCTGTATATAATAGGGAAGCAAATCCTCTCTGTACAGCAACTCGAGCCAGTCTTGTTTTTGATTTTCTACTTGATGCGACTTCTATCAATTCAGGAAGGCGATGTCTGCACATGATATTCAAGACAATAAGGATCAAAAGGCATGAATACTTGCTTTCGCCTGTCGGCAAAGCGATGTAGCAAGTTTCTTCACTTGCTCTGTATCTGTTCTGTCAAAGATAAAGAGAAATCTGGGAATGTGAATTTGCTCGATCTAGTGCCCACCTGATCTCCTAATTAGACCCTCTTGCTGTCCATTGCTTCCTTGAGTTTTCTTCCGATCGCATATGCCAGCGGTGGCGGAACAGCATTACCAATCTGCCTGTGCTTGTGCTGAATGTTTCCAGCAAACAGATAGGAGTCACGGAAGCCCTGCATTGACAATAGCCAAAAGAAGAAAAGATGATGAATCCTCCGATCGTGCCCTGGTGACTTGATATTGGACTTCAAGAAACATTTGTATAATTAAACTTTTTAGTCAACTGGGCACATAAAAAAGATCTATGATCTTTACAAAGTCGAGAGAATATTGTGAAATTCCTAGACCCTTACGGAATTCTTTTCTTTTTAGCCGATCAAAATTAGACATTCAATCAGCTACTGTCAAAAGTAAATAACCGCATTTTGCTATGCATGATTCCATCGACTACCATCGCAAGATAACATATGCAGAAGTGGTAATGCCATATAGCAGTTTAAGAGTTAAGAGAGGACTACTGTGTGAATGAAAAGTCACCTCTTGCCTGATTGAGAATAGAATTATAATCTATTAGACTGTAACTCAAAGTTTGAAACATACAATGCAATTCATATAGTAAACAATTTGACTAGGTGTGAATAGGATGCCTGCAAGAATCATACAATAATGAGAATCAAATAAGATCCACAATCGGGCCACAATTCCCAACAAGGTGCCATTCAAGTAGGTCTTTATGGTTTTTTGTCATTTTAGTAGGGCAATCTTGTCTCAAATTTTATAACTCTTAAGAGTCTGAACACCCAAATCATATGTGATTCTAGATTCAGTTCACTGACTGAATAGTCTGCACAACATGTCTTCCATGCATAAATCTACTGAAACTGATGCTGAATCCCAATTACCCTTAACCCCATGTCTTCCAAGCATTCCACAACACGATTTAGATAATAACTTGACAACCATAAATCTAAGATATAAGAGATAAAACAGAAGAAAATTGGAATTAACTACCCAAAGTATATAACAATGATAAGGGAAAGGACCGTTGCCTTGCGACTTTTTATACCCATGCATCAATCAATTTTTCACATTGAGTAAGATTGACCAATCTCTGTTGATTCTTAAATTTGTCCTTAAATCCACATTCCACTGTCTTGTTTACATAATAAGATGGTTCCTCTTTATGCTGTCCTCTTTCAAGTAACATTAATGAGACAACTTAGTTTTGTATCCATATACCAGATAACATAGGTAGATTCCAACATTAGCCAGGGAGGATAATAATCCATTCAAGGCTGGTGAAAATAGCTGCAAATCAAAAAAGCATGACATGTTTCTCTGTCTTTATCCAAACTTGCAGATACTGAAGCTATACATTATTCCCTTTTGTACTTCAAGCTACAACATAATCCTTGCTCCAAATGAAGGAAAGGAAGATGATATAGACAGTGAGAGGCACTGCAGAAAGAAGAAATTGACTTCCTTACCTGAGATCGGGCACATTCACGAACAGTAAGAATCCTGTCCTGATCAGGGTGAAAACACATCCCAACCTTTCCCATTGGCTGAGGATCTGTGATGGAAGTTGGGAAGTTCCCCTCCCAGTCCAATCTTCCAAACAGCCCCTTCCACTGGTTGTGCCGCTTAGCTGTGTTTGGAAGGCACCATGGTATCAAATCAACAACTTGTGCATTTGACAATTTAACCTGCATTCGATGAGAGGACAATAAACAGTTGAAAATTAGTTGGTCCAATTATCACACATAGTATATTCTTTATCATAGCCACCAAAAAAAAAGATGCACTATCTACCTTTTCTTCGGGAAGGTCACGCCAATCAGCACCTGGCCGCTTTGGAATTTTCTGACATCTGATTAAATTCAGCTCGTTCATTTCTTTAGATATATGATCAGTCAAAACTGCCATGTTTCCTCTTGTTTTCTTTTGGAACCATGAGATAGGATCATTTTGATACTGCACAGAGAGAAAATAGATAAGCTTTTTAGCAAGGTTAACCTATCTGGTAAGATGACACAACATTCTTAATCAGTAATATTACCTCTAGGTTTGTCTGAGATGCTCCATTTACTACAGCTGGGAGATCTCCAATTGTATCCCTGACAGTTATTGCACGGAAAGGAGCTCCACTTGCAGTGCTTCGAACAGCAGCATACTGCAAATTCTCTGACAATGTGATTTTCAGCTCAGGAGCAGCAAAGACGTGCATGGGCTCTGGCCACTGTGGAAGAACCTCTTCTGGAGAAGCTGCCCATATGAATGCCCGCTTCCGTGACTGAGAAACTCCATATGCTCCAGCCTCCAGAATGCCAAACCTCACCTAAAATGAAAATGTGTATGCATGCACATAAATGTCTCTCCAAAACAAATATTCGCAAACAAAAGTATCTTTCAGAAAAATGAAAAAGAAAAAGGAGATCTTTGACAACTATTTCCCTTTTCAGCAGACTAGCAAGATTCTACCTGATACCCCATCTCGAGGAGGGATGCGAGAGTCAAGCGAAATGTTTGCCCTTTATTGAAGGACACAAAATTCCTCACATTCTCCAAGAGGAAGTATTTGGGCCTAAAGTAATCAGCAAATGATAAGAATGCTAGTATCATCTCGCATTGAACTTTACTCCATGTGCTCTGGTTGAATCTATTCATTCCGGAAAAACCCTGGTAGGAACATGAATTGGTCTCAGCTTGGTGTCTCAGTCATGATAACAATACCATAGAGAGTAGGGAATGGCCTGCAGGAAAGATAAAAAAAATAACCTGACAGGGAGGTCCTCCATTGATAAAATCTACTTGCCCTGGCAAAGGTAAGTTACTTTTCTCCTTCTCATCTAAGGATGTTGCGAGCTCTGCTGCTTCAGGGGTTGAGATGCAGTCATCAATGTCCCCACACTTTTGCATTATGGCCCTGCATTAGCATTCGCTTCAAGCTCAGAACTGTTACAATTAAATAGCTCCTTGGTTGTGTGAGAGACAAACTTCCTAATGATTTTGCCTACCTCAGGATTACATTACAGTTGTTGACAAACATCGTCGACTCTGGATGATTGAGCTTGAATGCATCTGCAGCAGGCTCTTCATACTCTATTGCCCATTTTGTGGTCGAAACTCCTGCATATTGGAGATTTCCCAAGTCAGAAGAGACAAGTCGCTGCTGATTTGTGCATAGACGAGTAAGATGATCAGCAAAAGTTACAAAGAGAAGTTACCAGATCGTTGCAGTCCCTCTGATAAGCCTCCACAACCAGCAAAAATGTCTAATGTGGCCAAATTGTTCCCTTGAGATGCTTCCTTCTGTTTCTCCGATTCTAAATCAGTCTCTCCTTCCTTGGACTTCCCTTTTCTCTTTCTAGATGCAGCATCAGTATCCACTCCAACCGAATACTTAAGTTTAATGTGAGTTGGCAACTATCAACAAAAAATAGAGAGAAGTATTATGTTGCAATTCCGCCCCCATCTTTTACATACTTACAGGATCCATCATGCCAATCAAAGAAAAGGAAAAGACATAAAAGGGAAAGCCAATAATCACAATCGATGTTGTTACAATCACGGGGGGACTTATGATTCAGATTGTAGTATTCTGTTAGAGTTATATACAAGTCCATTTTACCCAAAGTGTGTAATTATCGTGCAATATGGTCAAGATATGGTCACGATTTGATTCCCCTTCAAGTTTTGGATGATGGTAAATTTATTCTAGCATTAACCAAATAAACCTCAATTAGGTCCAACTTTTACTGTCCCTCTAAGATTTAATGTTTTAAAGACTTAAGAACTAAACTCATCATAATCCTAAGTTGAACTTCATTAGTTATAGATCGAACAGTGTACTTGGGGCTGAAAGTTTATTTTGGTTATGTTTAAACACAAAGAGATATATTGTAGACTTGCTAACCATTGAAGGAAAAAGATGGACAATTGACCGCTCTCTGCTTTATATTTCTACACACACTTTGTTAGAGTTCAAAATATTGACTACCTCATCTAATAAGATCAATGGAAGGGAGATGAAATGAGCATAGCTGTTTCATCGAGGAAGGGACAGGTACCTCTACAGAACTGAAAGCACATTTGATCACTTCAGTTTAAATTGACTATCGGTATGCCAGGGCCTTATCAATTAGACAGTATACTCATGATGTGCGGTCCTTTTAAATAATACCTTTACGTCTATTTAGTTCTCCAAATTAATACCTAATTCAGTGAGCTACTCTAGCTTTTCAATCCATTGAAGCTGTTACGAATCTTATCATTTACCCTGAATTAAATTCGGTACAAACAATGCATATTTTGATTCACGATTGAAACCTTAAATTGATCAACGCCAGAAAAAACCTTAATTTGACCACTATGATCGTGATTACTATTTCTATTTTATAGAAATGAAACAGGTAAAAGCACACTCTCACTAAACACCCCTTTTTGGTTCTTTTACAATAAAAAAAATGAATAAAAGTTGCTGGGAGAGAATGTAGCAGAAAGGCAAATTACCAGCTTGAGTGATCCTTTTGAAGGATCATATAGATGTTCACAGTAGAAAACATGCTGAAACATTGCTGGAGAATCACGAGATGGAATATCACTCCTCTTCCGTACTTCACACTTGCCTTCAATGCTCTCGATATTCAATATTTGCATTTCCTCGCTATAGTAAACCTATAATCAACAATTGTAACTTTAAATGCATTCTTAAACAGCAAAAGTACCTTCTAATTGGAGAAATGCAATCAAATGGTGATATCAAGAATTTAACATGTAATAGGTGTGACAACTATAATGGGACCAAGGTTACACCTCCTGGATATCAGAACAATATGCCTTCTCAGTCGAGATGTCCTCCGGTCTGTAAAATCTTCGGACTTTCATTTGAGTAGAGTTTGCCTTCTTGGACTCTTTGGGACAGATTATTTCCAGAAGTTGGCATACTACATGAGCCTTCAGGCCCACGTTTCTCCCACTCTTAAAAGTTCCAGTCTCTACTCTTTCGTCAGTGAAGAAGCGGGGGCTTATGTAGACATAATCATGAACAAGATAGTCAACTCCATCGTAGATAAAACCAGTCTTCGATGAATTCAATTTGAAGTATCCCTTCTCGTTCTCAACTTCCCTCCCTTTGCATGAGTGGCAAACTCCTGACCCAAGACCCATTGTATCCCGAGGAAGACTAAAGAATGCACCTCTCTCAGGCCAATACAAGCTTTTACAGTAAAACTCGAGCGGCAATCCTTTCTTCTTTCTCTCTTCTGCTTTTGTCCGCTCGATCATATCGGCACTGGCATCACTTTTCCTATATTGACATCCCCAAGGTCTTGAACGAATGTCTACCATGACAGTTTGTTTTATATCCACTAGTGCAATGTTTGAGCACTCGTTCACCAGAAATACCTCTCTCTCATTAGCAGCATTTCCGAGGACAGTTTGAGTTCCTCGCTTCATCATTCGTCCATGGCACATTTTGCTTCCTTTTGATGTTTCAAACATGTATTCCACATAATACAGCATAGGAAGTTCATCTAACTCCTCAACTTCCAAGGCTACTGCATCTCCTACAGCAATACTTTCACCGTGGACAACAGCTTGTCTATACAGAGCTTCACCTGAAGATATTTGGCCCACCGACTCCCCGTGCCATCTAACTTCTTTAGGTGTAGAGGAAGGCTTACTTCGCCTAGGTGCTGAACCAGTTTTCTGACTTTCCTCTGGATTTACTGATATATCTTCATTCTCATCCTCTTCATTCTCCTCTTGCTCCTCAATGTCATCCTCTTCTTTCGCATCTGTGCCTGTCCCCTCTTTTATTTCCTCTGGTGAGTTGTTGGAGTAGTACTCGCCCCATAGTCTATTGATGAGCCTGGTTGTGGTCGCCTTCATGGCCTTCCTCTTTGGTAAAAAAGGTCCCATAGCTCCCCTTGGATTTAAGTTTGGCAGGTTCTTCAGCATAATCTTCTTCTTCTTCACAAGCCACTTGGTGTGGTGTCTCTCCTCCATTTTCTTTGAAAGACCAATCACAAAGGAACACTTCTTGATCTTTTCATCAGGATACACTGCAAACAGTTGCAGTATTATTTGACCGTGCACCACCACATACCTTTCAACAGCTGCTGTATTAGAAGAAATATAAGCCAGATGAGAGTTCTCAAACTCTGAGACTTTCTTGATGACATCTGCAAATGAAAGTTTAGATACTCGGCTTTGCTCCTTCAGCATTGTAATGATGCTTATTCCGACCCTTGCCGTCTTAAGTACTGGATTATACCATGGAGCATACTGCTTTGATGGTTTCCCGAGTCTGTACCTGAATATACAGAGACAAATCGAACCCCCATCAGTCCGCTTTACTAAGGATTTCAACATTTAAGAGGAGACAAAATCATCATGCTTTCTTTAATGACATAAGAGTACATTCTTACGTCAAAAATAACGTTGTTCTATGCGTAACGCCATTATCAGTAGCATCATCAACCGTCAATTCACCTTTTCCTATTCATGCAATGGGTGATGTAAAACACGTGTTTGCACTTTTTGACTATCTAGGCAAGCTAAGCACACTCGAGTGCATGTTCCCGCCAAGCATAGAGACAAACACCTGCCAATTTCATTTGCCTCACTAAGTAGACATGACATAGCTAGGCCCCTTTCAGATACCGTGAACTTAATTGAGGGATATCTAGTCAGGAAAGGGCCACATACTAGAAACAGAAGCTTAGAATCTTTCTTAATAGATCAAAGACCTAGCCTAGTATTTTTCAATGCTCAAAGCCTCTACTTAGAGATGCATTTAGAATGTCGTCAGTCATGTGTTTCCTAGCTTTATATGTTGTTTTAACTTGGTTTATGTTTTCACACCAGGCGGTCGGCCTGGTGGCATGGGTTCCAGGGGTCCAGGGACACAACTGGGGTTCAATCCTTGACGCTCACACTGGAATGTGGTGCAAAACTTACCTATCAAACAGAAGATTGTTTAATTCATACCTTATTTGATGCTTTCAATTTAACCATACTTGGCCCCATTTTACATATATTCGTCATATCCGAATTGCCAAAAGAAAAAAGGGAACTGACAAATTATCTTATTTTAAATAACATGACGTCCATACTATCTTCAAAGGCGAATCTAATGCTAAGTTAAAGTAAGCAATTAAAACATATTCCATATGTCATGACAGAAATAGATGCTCCGGAGTGTATCATTTATGTCATTAGATACTCATTCACTATTTCATATCTGCTTTCATCTGAGTAGCTCTTTCAAATTTCGGATTTCATAATTTTCAAAAATGGAAACCAATTTTCGCCTAGCTCATTACGAGCGCGTTCATGCATATGCTTTTGCCTCAATCTTGGCAGGTTGCATTCATGTGACTTCGTTAAGTACATGCGAACCTGAAATCAAGTGCACAAAAAGTACAGGTAAGACCAGCAGAATATTTAAGGATATTTTAGCAGCAAAGTACCAAGCCATATCTGTCCGAATCGATATGAAAACCATTGATGATCCAAATTCAATCATCCATTCCTTTATTGCACTCAGGTAGATTGGCATTCCATCCACGTGGTCGGCTCCAGAACCAACTGGCGAAGATTGATTGGTGTCCGTGTCGAGACAAAATCCACTTCCATCGTCAGCAGTCATTATGCCAGACCCAAAGATTGTAACGTCAATATCGTCGCAGGATTTCATTGGAAGAAGCTCCAAAGATAGCAATCTAGAGTCAGAGTCATAAAGTGACCAATTATGAAGCATACTTCTTGGGAGATCATCAATGTCAACCATATCAAGTTCACTGTCAAAGACTATAAATTCGTCTGTTTCCTGCTCATCGTTCTTGTAATAAGCAGGTAAAGGGTAATCGTTTGCTATTTCATCTTCATTGATCTTGATGTAAAATTTGGTTGATGCAGAAGCTGAACCCTGGTTCTTTTTCTGCTTTCTTGATTGCCAATACTCTTCTTCTTGCAACAATTTAGCCAATTTCGCGTCATCATCTTCCTCAGCCCCGCCAGCAGATGAACCATGCTGAGCCGCTGCCTCTCCATCTGTAGATTTTGAACCAATGACTATTCCTTTGCCGGAAGATTGGGGATTCGCCTGTGCAAAATTGCTGTGCTTACTACACTCATCTCTAAGAGCTGCTAGAACAGGCAATTCCACAAACATACGATCACTTTTTGAAGTCTCGTCCAAGCCTATCAGTTGGTTGTAGATGAAGTCTCCCTGAGAAATAAGGAAATCTTTGATCGACGATCCACTGGAAAAGCTCTTACTTCCACTCATTGCACGTATCAGCCCAGCAAGCAACTCATCGAGACTGCAGTCAGGATCTCCTCCAGAAGATGTCGAAAGTTTTTTGTAGACCTCCACGCAAGCACGGGCTTTTTCCAGAAAGTGATCGTAATATTTCTTGTAGCTAGCTGCCGGTTTGAGGCAATCATAATCAGCAACATCAGTTGAAAGCCATATAACCGGAGATCCTTCTTCATAACCGGATATAGACCATGACTCAATTCGTCCAAACCCTTCGCACCGAACCCCCTTCTCTTTGTCTTTCTCCTTTTCAGCGCTTTCCTCAAGAGGCAAAATCAGACCTGCGATAAACAGATCATCAACTTCCAACATCTCGAGGGGCTGTGGGACTCCCTGTTCGTTGTACAAAATGAAATCAGAGAGCCTCCGATTTGGCCAACCCTCTTCTCTCCCAGCAGTAAGGCCAATTGCCAAAATCTCTTCTTCAGCTAACTTTGCTTTCTTTGTCTCAACCAGAGATGATTTCTCATCGATAAGCATGGACTTTTCTTTGAAATCCGTGCATGCAGCAGCTCGCTTCGGCATCTTGCGGGAACCGGTGGGTTCTTCACCATCCCGTGGTGAACTCCGTTTCTTTTCCTTCTTGTCGATTGCTGATGCCTTCTTAGGATCAGCAACAGCAGACTTTCCCTTGCCTTGTTTCTTTGCCATCCCTACCAGCACACACGCCACTCAACACAGTAAGATAAAGAAGACTTAAGGAAAAAAACCCGGGTCCAACTATCAAAAACCAATATCAAACCAAAGGGTCTCTGGGGATCTAGTCGAAAACCCCAAAAGAAAACAAAGACTACGAAAGTAAGAAGAACAATACCAGCAAAAGAACCCGGAAAAAAAGGGTGCCACGAACGCAATCCCAGAACCCAATCAAGAGAGAGAGAGAGAGCGAGAGTGAATCTCTCAACAACGCAAACAGCATGAAATGTCACGGTCGATGGAAGCAACACAAGACCCAGATTTCAAAAAGATACCAAACGGGGGAGAAAGTTCATGAACATCCAGAAACTGGGCGAGTTTTGGTAAGTGCCCATATGGAATGCAAGCCTGAGTACACCCGAATCCGATATGAATCAGAACAAGCAAGTCCTTAAATTGTTGACCCAAAAGGCAAAAGGAGCCAGCCGACATTAAATGGAACACGCGAAATGCGCGAGACCCCCATCGAACAGAAACGAGTTAATTACCAGGCGATGGTTTTGAGGCGTCGTCATCGGTGGAAGCGGCAGGAGCGTTACTCGTCGCGGCTGCGGAGTCTAATAAAGCAGCGGATCCCATTTCTTGGATCTTTCCTTCCTTTTTCTTGGAAAGGGGGGGTCGAATCGAACCCAGAAACCGCAATCCGAATCGGAAACGGACCCGAACTGGAAAGACAGTGAAGACCCAGAAGAGAGAGAGAGAGAGGGAGAGGGAAGGAAAGAGATCAGCGTTTGCTCATGCGGGAGAGCGCGACGCCATGGGATCGAAGGCGGGAGGTGAAGAAGGGATTGTGTCGGGGGGCGATGAAATGGCGGGAATGCGAAATTGCCCAAAACCCAAAAGTTGGCGCCATCGGTCAAACCACGCCCCCCACTTCCTTTTGCAGGAACTCACTCCTTCCCCACCCCCACGTGAAAAAGAGTCAAGTTCTTCTTCTTCTTGCTCTTCTTAGAAAAAAAATGGGGCAATAAGGAAATGCGCGGAGACTTTTCGGAACTAGGACGACCAACATTAAGGGTGAGCAAAAGGAGTCAGATCGGACCGAAAACTGTCTGGATCGGACTTGACCAGTTGGTTTTGGGCGGTTCCCACAATCATTGGTGTGATTCCCAATTCCATAAAAGCGAAACTAGTGAATTCTAGTGAGGGTGTGCATTGTCCGAATTGATATGTTCTCCGAATGAAACCAGAGACTGAATTGGGACTGATGGTCCGGTCCGGTTTTAGTGGGACCGAGCAAACTAACATGTTTAAAAAATAATCAGTTCGACCATTGATGTTGAATCGACCATTGGCTCTGGTTCTCATTTTCATATTTAAAAGATAATCATGTAGCATTGATTTGCTTGTAATAGATTCAACCTTGCCTCAAGAGAAGAATGTTCTGTTTGCACTTTTCCATGACTCTTACGTGGTTTTTCTTAGTTTCTTTTTTTTTTTTGTCTTTTGTTTCTTTTGCGATCCTGCCTTCGCCCCTTTCTTGGCAATTCTGCAATTGATATTTGAAACTTGGGAAACACGGTCCAAAAGAATGAAAAGGTATCACAATCCCAAATGTAATTTAAAGCGTAAGGGCACAATTCCATACTTGATGTAGAAGACGAGCTCCACAAGAAGAATGCATTTTCTAACTAATGTGATAAATCAATGAAAAATTATTATAATATATATATTTGGACTAGACCGGACCACCATCCCTTTGGAACCAAAGATCGGACTGCTCGGCCACCGATTCCATTTATAGGAACTGAGGACCGGACCGGTATCCTCAAGGATTGAACCAAACCAACTGGTCCGGTCCAGTCCGAGCGATCATAATTCACTTTGCTCACTCCTAAATTTCGATTCGACCCAATTCTACAATTAGGTGGTTCGATTTTCGGTCCTAGAAATTGGGAACCAGTTCTTCTGGTCTGACTCCCAATTCTTGGGTGGGACTAGACCGGATTGGGAACCGATCACCCCTAACGAAGACATTAATCGTATGAGCCACTTTCTCAATTTTTGTTTGTGAAGTGACACGGCCATGGGGATGACTTTTTTTTTTTTTTTGTGAAGTGATAAAACCCTAATACCTTAGGCTTTTTTTGTGTTATAAGAAACTCCGAACTTATATCAATGTGGCAAATATACCCTAAATAGAATTGTAGATGGTATATATGTCACACGTATATAAGTTTGGATTTTTTTGTGACACAAAAAAAGTTGGGGGTGTTTGTATTTCAATGGGTAAGTTTAGGGTTTTTACTAACATAAAAGAAATTTAGGATATTTGTGTCACAATAAGCATATCTTAAGTAGATAAAAGGGTAATTGATTATTTATGGCTTCTCTTTTCCTTCATGAAAATTTCACATTTAGATATGTAAAAGCCCTAACTAATCAGGAATTTCCAACCCCATTTCAACTCTCTCTCTCTCTCTCTCTTAAGCTGATTAATTTCCTTTTTTTTCTTTCGATATCATTATTATTTTAGAACTATGTTACTCTTAGACATTAACATATATATTATACTGTAGTCCACTTTTATTTTGCACTGGATGTTCTATGTATTAGGAACTAGAACTGCAATAATCTATACAACAAAACAAATTTGAAAAATATAAGTTAGTACAAGGTATTATATAACTGATGTTTCAGAGTGGTTCCAAGAATTTATAGGATAGGTTTCAAGTTCCAAAAAACTTATAGGATAGATTGGGGTTATGACAAGCAGCCTACCAATTCTAGAAGGGAGAATTACAAAAAAAGAAGTCATAAACCTATTATAATTTTGAAAATTCAGTTCTAAACTTTTTTTTATACTAATTGAGTCATAAACCTTTTGAATTTGTGCCGATTTAGTGAATCTAGCCAATTTTGGTTGGTCGGCGCTACATGACACTTGAGGCACTTAAGTGAATAATTTTTAATAATATTTTTTCATTTATTAATTTTTTCTTTCCTTTCCTTTTCTTTTTTCCCTTCCTTCGATCGATCGCTAGACCTCAGCAATCGGCCAGAGGCAAGGGCTAGCGAGGTTGACCTTGCCTAGTGACGCCAAGGCCCCTTGCAAGGCTGACCTTGCTATTGCTAGGCAAGGCTGAGCCTTGCCAGGGGCAATTGAGGCTCACCCTTGCCAGGGGTCGGCAAGGGAGGCCTTTGGCTGATTGCCGAGGTCCGACAATCGGTTGGAGGAAGAAGGAAGGGAAGAAAAAAAAAAGAAAGAGAAAGAAAAAAAAGGAAAAAGAATAAATAAATAATTTTAAAATATTAAAATATTATTAAAAATTGTCCACATCGGCATTGGTCGGCCAAAATTGGCATGATGAACTAAATTAATTTAAATAGAGTAGGTTGATGACTCGATTGGCAAAAAAAAGAAAAGTTTAAGACTAAATTATTAGAATTTTTTTTATAATTCTCCCCGTTCTAGAACCTACATGCCCCTAACCATTCATTTGTTGCCTTACGAAAGTAATAATCACTGTACTCGCTTTAGAAACATGTATGCCGACATATAACTACTTGGCATCGATCAATTGACCGAACATAAATTGACATCTTAAAAAAAGCGACACGTTAGCAAAAATAAAAATATGTAGATGATGGTGACTTGCAAGTGGTCTATTCTTGTATTTTTCTCGAGCTCGCCATCGTTGATTTTGTGATCCAAAAAAATCAACATTTGAGATCTACCCATTTTCGACCAAAAAAAAAAAAACATTCGAGGAAGAAATTCCCCTCCCAAGGTTTACGAGATCTATTTTGTCAAGATGATGTTGAAGTTCAATCTAGACAATGAGTGTGATGAACAAGTTCGATTATTTTTATTCTAAAGTAAGAAATTTTGAAAAGTGACCATCGAATTATCTCACGTCGTTTTGTTCAAACGATGAGACATGTAAGGTTATTTAAGCACTTAGACTAATGTTTGGTGCATTTCTCGGTACGTACTCTTAATGATATACTAAAGTATGATTGGTCCAATTTCAATCATCTCACAAGCTAGTCGGATGGATCTTGTCTCAAATTGGCACGACCATTTTGATAGCATGGACACTTCGCATGCTCTTTCAGAGGTGCTGTCGTCCCTCTTGAAATAATAAAATCGACAAAATAATTGACTGATAATAGCTTTATAAAATGCGTCGAACAGAAAGTAATACCCAAGTTGAAAAAAGAATTCTTAAAGCATGGAGCGGCTCCCCCTTAAAACAATTTACTTTCTGCTTATGCTTTTACTATTGATATCCCAAGCTCGACTTTCATTTTATATTGAATTTTATAAGATATTCTGAATGTTTCTACATGGTTTTCTACGACTCTACAATATTTGTTTTTTTTTGCATTTGGAGAGACTTGCAAACGTAGTCCATAGTGGGTCGTACAAGGAGCGCTTCTACATTGACTGAGAATCCAACTCTACAAACATCTATTGTTTAAATTGGAACGCCAGTGCTCGTGCATCATTGGTTTTTTGCTCATTAGGCAGCAAGATGCACATGCTTCGAGTTTTTTATTGGAGACACTGATGAGGTTTTTCCCCCAGAATCAGCAAGCAGGCATTTTGATTCGCCTGGTCAGCATCTCGGGCGTGATTTACGAATGAAAAAGGCGATTATCGAGCCAGTACCGGTCGTTAACACCTATAGCTCCATTTGTGATGAGTAGATTTTCTGATGTCCATTTCCGATGAAGACGTGTTCGCTGGACAGTTTGTGCCACGAGCGCTTGGCGATTCATGTGCCAAGGTATGAGAGGATCAAAGTGCTCCACATTCACATTCAAAGCCTGAGCACGTACACACCATCGGGAAATGTGTATAGATCCACTTCCGGATCCCCTTCCTAGCAGCATGATATTCACAGTAAGATTTTTGGTAAGATAAGGAGTTGCATTTGGTATCAACCATGTCATTTTGCACTTGCAAAAGATTTGTTCTCTGATACACCATCTAAATTGTATCTCCGAACAGCATCAAGCGAATGAAAGCGGAATGAGGAGGGAGAAGCTTCAACAAGCAATTACAAACTGAAGAATCAACTTGTTAAGGTCACACCCCCAAAGACAATTTAAACAGAGACACAGGATTCCACAGCCTTACCCTTGTCCTTTTACCTGTTTGGAGTTGCTTAGCATCCTTTTTCTTCTTTTTCCCGCCACATCTTCATTTTTAAACTGAAGAATCACGGGATACAGCATCCATTGACATCACTTGAGGACTCGACAAGAATACGTCATGCCAATAGCTACATTAGTTGCAAGCCTTCACTTGCAATTCCTTCGCGGCAAGATCTCATCAAAACCAAGCAAAACCAAGACAAATTGTCATACCAGTTCATGAGGCCATGGACACTTAAGAGCAATATAAGCTGCTTCAACAAACCATCTTATGAGCAAATACCTCCTCCATATATATTGAGCCAAAACAATAAACAAAATTTTTGTACATGAAGTGAAAAATGCCCTCCTCTGGCTTTCCTTGGGGTTTTACATTGAAAAGATTACAAGAGAAAGGGTTACAGCCAGAAGGAAGAATGGGTATGTTTCATGCAAAAACTATACAACCAGCCCTTATGCGGTGTACCTGACTCATCTCAGATAGTCTGAATTCAAATGTGAACTATGCTGCAAACTATCCAAAGATTTCGTGTTGCACTTGCAATTCTCAATGAGGCAATGAACATTTGTGAAAGGCATAAGAGGAGATCTTTTACTTGCCGAAGAACGGAACCCGTTTCCTCCCTTTTCTTCGTTCACCAGCCTGCATAAGCAACAGAATACGGACCCTGTGAATTATATACTTCCATGTATATGTCCATAGTCAGGTTAGCAAATATGTCAGTCATTCAGAACTCACAAGAAAACAGACCGATGTTTATGGTCCTTGAGTGAGACCAAGTGAGTCAATGGTTGGGGCCCTAATGAAACATGGTGATTGCACGTGCAAACATATAATGGATAAATTGAGTTATAGTCAAATGGTGGAGTTTGATCTTGGCCCATTTTAAGCGTTGCTGCTTCGCTTGATTCCCTTGGCTAATTTTGGTTGTGAACTTTAAGTTTGCTGGTTATCAAGAGAAGTCAATAATCCCTTTCTCTTGCTGTGGGTTTGCTCAACTTTTTGAAACTTTGATAAAGGCATTCAAATTGTCAGATCTTGTAGATCATACAGACTGCAACAGATGCTTCTTCTGAATCTATTGTTACCCCTTGATATCATTCAACTGAAATTTCTGCACGCACAAAATATGTTCCTCGGGCTCTATGAAGGGTGAAAAACAGAATAAAAATGATGGTTAGAAATTAGATTTTGTGAATATTGGGGACTCTGGTTTTTCCAACTTTCACCTAGGTTCAATCAACATTCTGAGATTGACTGTGTAAGATTTTCTTGTTGGATGGTACAATTTGTACTAAATGATATAGCATTGGGGATGGTACCCATTATCTGTGCAAGATAGAAACCATTCTTTTACTGGTCCAGGGACAATGTAGCCAGCCCAGGTCTCTGAACCGCATTATAATCCGCACAAGTATATTAATAAGGAGAGAGATGTGATGAGGAGAAAAACAGAAAAGTACCCTCAAGATGAACAACCTCAGAGTCAGCACAATCATTTCTCTTGAGCTGCAGGGAGAGAGAGAACAGCAATTACATTTTAACATAATGCCAAATGACAGGATCATAAGATAAGAAAATCCTTCCCCTGAACTAAAGGATAACTTGATCATTCCTTCTTTTTCTCTCCATTTCAGTTGAGCAACAGTGCCACCATAATTCTTTACCATCCAACATTAGACAAAACATGCCGCGTCAAAAATATTAGTAACTCATTGGCCTCTAATCCAAAGACAACACATTTTAAATTTGATGGGGGATCTCACATGGCATAGGAAAGTATCGGTCCTACCATAACATAACAAGCATGGATCATTACCAGCTAATGTCGTCTGCGCTGTTTTCTGCTCTTAAGAGACGCTCACTGCCATTTGAATCTATCCAAAACGCTGTGTCATCTCCATAAGGAATTGTAATCTGCAGGGGAAGAAATGGGAATGTTGGACAAAGCTACCACTCAACTCTAGTCCAATTACGAAGTTAATATATCAATGTTTGTTAAGAAAATAACAACAGGTTTGAACCGATAAGACTTCCTCTCATTACAGCACATCTTTTTCTAGTTCGCTAACATTCAATTCACGACGTAAAAAGTTGTCCGCATCGAGAAAGCTAAAGCATCAAAAGATAACATTTCTGCTATTGTTCTACATCCAGCATTTGTATCCCTGTTTCAGCAAGAAAGTACCCACCACTTCAGGCCTCACACACTGCAAACTTCATGGCCGAGAGTTTGAGCATTGGTGACCATATTAGTGATTGAGTTAAAACAGCGACCATGATAGTGATAGTACTAAATCATGGAAATGTACACAAATCTTATATGCACAATAGCCTTTCTGATTATGCATGTCGAATATGGAAACTGTAACAAAGGATGAGGATGCCGAACACCAGGAATTCTTCTAGTCAAATATACTATCATTTATTTCTCTTCCTTCCAGAGATTGATATTGGCTAACAAACTGACTTCTGGAGTTCCGTTCACCAGTAAAATGTATATATATATATATATAAAATCTGTTGGCTAGGACATTCAAGCTCAACACATTCTCCCATAGGTAACTTGGACAACAAATGTATCTAAAGAAAGCTAGTTAATTGATAGCTACCTTGCTGGGGACAAGGACATGCAGAACGCAATCCAGCTGCAGTTGCTTCCACATTCTCCTACGTTTAAGGCATCTACACAAAAGACTATAGCAAACCTATCTCACACATGCTCTCAACACTAGGAAAAAGGGTTCTTTGATCCCCCCCCCCCCCCCCCC
>BCNH02000009.1:263575-286539 GCA_001662345.2 Metrosideros polymorpha var. glaberrima
CCCCCCCCCTTTCCTTTCCCTCAAAGAACATAGGAGGAGGAGGGGATGGATAATGATGCAGCCTATAAACAAATGAAGCTTTCAATTCTCAATTAGACTCTCAAGATGAAAATTGCATTTACAAATTTAAAAGAAGGATGTTAAAGTAGAAAAGAACTTAAATGGTTTCAGGCATAATGCGGATTTAATGGTACCAAGGGTGAAGTTCTTTTACCCCTATAGGATTGATAAGGCCCCTTGTCTAGAATCAAGCACTTTTATCACAACTTGAGCAACAAACTGATCAGAGTATCAAAAAATGATAAAAGGAATAAGATCATACTCTTGTATTTGGAGAAAACTTTTCTGTGACTACAACATCACTGGCAGTACACTTAATGCTGCAACCTTCCCTTTTAACAGCCAATATAGCTGGTTCCCATATGTCAAGATATCCGGTCTGCCATCAACAGCTTACATAAAGCCAGTCATGCTTCCTTTAGCAAATGAAGGAGAGAACAATGAACAGTTGAGGCAACAATCACAATTATCATTGAGGATTCCATACCGATAATGAAACTTTGTATGATGCATGCCCTTCATGAAGAGTCTTTTCTATGATATTCTGCATCTGGCCTACGAACAAAAAGGAAAAGAAGTAAGAAGATTTATGGTGCATGAAACAGGGAACAATCCTCACCGACAGACCAAAAACAAAAGTTACGGAAAATTCTGGGAAACATGAAGCCTGCAGTTTGGCAATTTGGTTATAATCAAGTGACCTGCCAGGTTCAATATAAAGGCTTTCAACATTTCTTAGTATAGCTAGCTACACCACAAAGAGAGAAGAAAGAAAAATAATGATGTTCTTCTTCAGCTAATTGGGTAAGTTTAGATTGAAAATTCTACCAGCAGAACATCAAACAAGCATGGCTTCCACAGGTTACAGGAAAATCACTAACTATGACAGTAAATTAAATCATTCCATCCTTTTCACTTTAAAGAGGATGAATGGATGTGATATGAACTACTAATTATAGCAATTACATTAGATGAGAAGAATACGAGGCATGATTTTACGCACCGCATGTAATCTTTCTGTGCTCATTAGCAAATACCTTCACAAGCTCCCCCTAGATTGTGAAGAGAAAAAGTCAGAGGCTAAGTAATTCATATCCAACATAACGAGCACATAGAGAATCTGAAACATGATTGATTGAAATAATTTCTCAAATTTCAGATTCAGCCTGGTAAAGATGAATGTGATTTGAAGAAGATCGTACAAGGATAAATTTCTATCAATCAGATGGAAACATATGAAAAATGATCACAACCCAATTCATGCGAATATGCTGAAAATAGGACATAAGCAAGAATCGCTATTAGCATTTAGAAATCCCAATCTCCAACACATGCCTTCTTTATTTCCTCTAAATATTATAACTTCAGCCAATAGGTGTATATTCACTGTAGGGCTCTGGATTTCAAGGCTCACCCCACGTTGAAAACTTGCAGAAAAGCATGATGAGGACCAAGGGAGAAAAACAGAGAAGCAATGAACAAAAGACATTAACGTTTGATGGTATAACAGCCTGCATAAACTACCACAGGTGCTGAAGCCAAAATTGAAATCAGTACCTTCCGCTTCCTATCATCCAGCGGTTGAACTTCAATGGCAAGGTATGCGTCAACATCGTCAGCAGTAACAAGATAAGTTGGTTGCTTAGCTCCTATCATAAGGAAATTCTCAGTACCCAGCTTTTGGATAACATATATCAAAAATAAAATCTAAGTGAAAGCATAAAAACCATACCTTCAATATAATTAATTGACCCATCTTCTAAATGACGTACCCACTGTTAAACAGAAAGGCAGTCCATTGTCAGGAATGACAATTGACAAAATATTTGGGCAAATGAAAGCTTCACAGATGCAAGAAATCCAGAATGGTCAAACATCAGGTATTTTATAGGTAAAAGGATCAACTATCAGGCAACAAGGGGCTGCAAACCCTTATCCAAAAAGTAGCAGAATGGTCTAACATGATAAGATCAGTTTAGGGCATCCTGTGGCTTGAGTCTTGTCTTAATATTCGCCCAATCCTGAACAGGGCTCCTGGTGGTTCAAGATCTTCATCTATGGACAGTAAATCCCTGTTCGTTCTCATGGCCTCCCATTGAGTTCAAAGCAACTCCAATAATCCATAATTTATTACTCTAAAGTTCATTCCTAGAGTTTTCATCTTAAAATAGGAAAAGTACCATGATAAGATATTAGAGAATATAAGAAAAGATGTTTCATCCAGCAACAAAATAAACAACAAAACATTTCTGCTGTGCCACCTTAGATAAGGGGAAGGTCTCCAGCCAAGGCTACTAAAAAGCAAAAGAGTAATTTATGATCCAGAAATACACCTCAAAGTTGCAGCTGGTTGTTCCATGAACGGAGTATCCACAAGCCTGCAGTACCTTACCAGGAAATGCATCACCTGAAATTTGGAGGCCCTCTATAGCTGGTAATGGATCATCTTCTGCAGCTGCATGACAAACATTTTTTTTAAAAAAAAATTATGATAGAATTGACTAGACAACCACTAAATCCTAACAAGAATGTACTGTTACCCTCTGAAAAGGAAGAAGAAGGTTCTTCAAGAACTGGTGGTAGATAGGGGGAATATGAAGAGCCAGGATCATCAAGTGGGGCTGTATAGGGGGAGTTCCCAGAAGGCCAATTAGCCGGAGACTGTCTCTCATTGTGACTTCCCCCCACATCAGGATCATCCATCTCTGTGTTGCTAACAGGCTCACGAAAAGTGACTTGCTTGGTAGTTTCTTCGCTGTGACGGGTGAGAGGTGTGCTGCCCTGAGTAATTGCGAAGTGTCCTGCCAAACCACGGGTGGCAGCACTCCTGATAACACCAACAGAGTAAAAATTAGTACAACACATTTTCAACAATCTTTTTTAATGGGTCTTGTTAACAAGTGCCCAGGGCACTAGTTAAGACCACTAAAAATTGAAATAAAGCATATCAACAAACTTTGAAAGAGAGATAGCGCATTTCAGAAAAGTCACCTGCTTCATATTGAAATTTTTATGTTTCCAAAGCACAATAAATGAGGCTTAACAAGTGCCCTACGGGCACTCTTTAACATATTCCTTTTCTGGTAACTGATTCATGACATCACATACATATCAAGACAATGCCCGACAACTCCAGTCAAATATTTTCTGCTTCCCTTTTTAATACAAAATGGTCAAACTACCTTCAAAATAAGGACAGCATTTTATAGTAAATAAAGGGTCAAACAAACTCTCCAGTTAAAAGACTCGGTCCACCCAAGGACTCATAATCCTAGAAGTTCATTGCACAGGTGGAAAAAGGTATTTGCAGAAAAAGATTACAGTAGCAATAAATCAAAAGCCAAAAAAGTTAAACATTTGCTAGGAAGAAGGTCGGTATTGGCACAAAACCAACATAAGGAGTCTACACTCTGTGAATTCAAATCTTCTGTGCTAGAGAACTGATAAACATCACAAACGCCTCCCCACTTTTAAAGAGCTACAGAATGTTTGATAGAAAAATGCATGTGCCAATACTAATAATTTATTGCCGTAATCACATGGTCTACTGCAAAATTTAAAGGCATGCAGCATTGTTCATATTGAGGACATGTGGAGTAGACAAAACTATGAATTTCACATTTGTCAAGTCCAAAAGCACCATAAGGCAAAACTTAAGTATGCACGAGCAATCAACACAATAATTCAACGAAGACTGAACCCACCAACAAATGCAGATGGTTGAAATGTGTTACAATCAGTTCACAGTTGCAGTAGGCTCCATCTGACCAAGCTCACCTGCTTGCAAGGGGTGAATACCTCCCTATGTCATCAGCGTCCATGTTTTTGGGTAGGACACCTCCCAGAGCTGTCTGATGGGCGTTCAATGCATCCCATCCAGCAGTTGGCTGAGCATCAGAAGAAACTGGTGCATTTCCTAGGGAAAAAGCAGGTTGTGGCACCAGTTCTAGTCCATTTCTCTTCTGACAAGAAAAACTGCAGGTATTAGGAAAGATGATTGACAAGCAAAAGGAACTCAGATCTAAATACTCGTGCATACAGAAGTCATCAATGCTGCACCAATGGAATGAGCGGGCGACTGTGGTGCGAAACTTGATGGACTTGCCTCTGAATTCCAAGGGGCCAATTGAAAGTGTGATTCTTTCAGTTTGGTCTGAAGCAAGAAAGAAGATAATTTGTTGAACACCTAAAATAAGATGAGCTTAAATACTAAATTTGACATCAAATGTTGGATGATGTTGCTGACATTTCAAATCTAGGTCACATACCTCAGTAACATTTAACTGCTCTTGCAGATGTTTAAAAAGAACCTGCAAGAAAGACGTCCATTGGAACAGAAATCAAATATCTCTCGCATGATGCGGCTTCAAACTTCACCAGTCAAAATGATAGCAATCTAGTAAATTCTATAAAGCACAATTTCCAAGTTAAATTTATGTCTGACACTACCCATGCAGTTCACTATCGTCTTCTCATGCAACTATGCAGTTCTGCATTCACCCAAAAAAATGCAGTTCTTCTTTTTATGGTTCAAGTAATAAATTATTTGATTACAAGATCACGTGTTTAATAAAGTTCTGCCAGTGAAAAACCATGCTGTTCGCTGTGGCAGCCATGAGGAAGAGAGTAGGTCTCAATAGTGTTACATGCTTATACTGGAATGAAGCATCTCAAGATTTATCTTGGGACAGATTGAACCTCTTAAGAAAAAGATTTTATGAAAGAAAAAATAATAAGTTGGGCTAAATCTAGGGCTGGAAATTCGAGTTGTGTCGGCATATTCATGTCAATTATTTGTGTCATTATGAAATTTGCTTCAACATTATTACTGAGGGTTTTCCAGTAAAAATGATTGAAAATGTGGTAATTCATGTTAGTTTTGAGTTAAGTCATGTTGTATTCATGTTTTTCTCAGTGAACATGTCATGTTTGAGTCATGATAGGAATTGCCACCCCTGGCTTAATCAAAGTGCATGACAAAATCAATAGAGAACCCAAAGAGGAAAAAGATTTGCTGCCAGTTTATCATGTCAATCTCTAAGCAAAATTACAGAGTGAAACAATTTCAACAGAACTGAAATGCTGACTCTTCCACCAAATTGCACACTCTTCTTCCAAAAACAGATTCGATACAAAAAATGGGAGCCAGTGCTGATTGTTTCTTTTTTCTCTTTCCATGTATACTGTCTTTAGAAGTAACTATGTTACCTTTTCATTTAAGTTCATACATACATTGGTTGCTACACAAAGTGCCACCACAGAACCAAATGGGAGAATTTAGCTGGGCTTGGGACATTCAGGACAGCAATGATGGCGTTATCACAATTAATTCTGGAAATGATCACTAGAGCAGAAAAATCATTTTCAAAATCCATATGGAAGCAAGTTTGACCTTCTTTTGATTTGCCAGCTGTATTAGTGCATTATTAGCTTCTCAATAGTTCTATCCTTTGTTTGGTTGAGACCTTTAGGTAAAAAGACTACTAAAGCTCTTGCTTAAAAAACAAAATCAAAATACGGAGGGTGCATTTGTTTCTCGGAAAATCAACAATTAGAAAAATGAATTGCTTACAATGAATGACAAAAAATAATGCTTAGGCATACATTGTTGTGGTAAATGAAAATTTTTTCAATTTGACTGATTTTTCTAAGCAGTACAAACTATCATTTTCAGTAAATATCTTCCATACCAATGATTTTCTGTGTAATAAAGGCACCCGTAAAAAAATATTTAGTCAGTCCTAGTCTACAAGGAAGGCACAAGATATACAATAACATCATTAAAATACAAGAACAGAGAAACAAGATATATAACTCACATGTAATGGACTAGAGACAACTCAATGATTTGGACATACCTTGACATTGCTAACGATTGACTGAGCATCAAGGACTGGAGGCTGCAGAGAATACTCTGCAAGGAGAGGCAGCAAAGATGACACAAACGTCAATCTTTCTTGCTGTGCAGCCTGGGAGAACAAAAAGAAGAACCTCAAAATTTGCTTTCTCCTAAACATTGAGAGAGAGAGAGGAGGGGAGAGTAAGATATCCAAATTAGATTTGTTTATGATGATACTACACTAAATGTACAAGTGTTTCATTTACTCACCGTTTTGGCAATGGCATATTTTGGCACCAGAATTTAACAATATCTTACGGTAATCATGAAGACCTATTTGTGTAGTGGCTGACCCAGATTTTAGACCTAGGGTTGCCGAAGCTAGAATTCTCTGAAAAGCCTAAACATAGTGTCGCAATTTATACGCTTACGTTGAAATATTGAACTTCAGTTTAAGTTTCAAATATGCCGGTTGATCTTTCATTTAATTGAGAGAGAGAGAGAGAGAGGTTATGCTTTTGATTTTTACAAAAGGGAAGCAAGACTCCTACTTAAGGAGGCCCATATTTATTTTACTATTTTTATAGAAAATGATAGTAACAATTAATTTGCATGTACATACATGTACACACAAAGATACGATGTTCTTAATTTTTACTTCATTCTATCTATCTCAAAAACACAAGCTTCTAATTCTCATAAGTTGAAACATGCACATGTCATGGACCTGTTAGTGTTAAAACATCATTTCCCAGTGACTCTGAGATTCCTCTTTCCCCTTCTTCTCAATGGCCACAATTTAATAGGACAAGGTCGAAATTATATAAACTCAATGTCAAACCACTTAAAAGGAGCAACCGCATTCAGCTAACGTGTATCACTTGAGTTTATCTCAGCTATGAAATCAGTACACAAACATTTTACCACGTTAGTCATTTCTTTTTACAGGTAGAAAAAAAGATCAATTACAGGGCACCAAGGGGGTGCAAACCCATATACAAAAAGAGCTCAAATAACGAAAGCCATTTGCAAATCAACTCTCAAAATCATATCAACCGAGGCATTTACATCCAAAAGCAAGTTTCCACCATACCAAAAGTGAAACTCTAAATGAAAGATCATATGACATGTGCATAAGCATGTCGCACGTCACCATGTGATGGTTATTACATATTTATGCAAAAGCAAACCTAGAGAATGTCGATGCATATCACATCTGCACATAATTCATCTCAGAGTTTTGTTGAATTAACAAAAATCCGAAAAAACAATAACTATCAGCTCAAAGATATTATATAACTGTTATTTTGCCAAGTTTCTGATTTCATTTTTCTTAAAATTGAAATCTAATGTTATTCTGTATGGAGTCATGTAATGTTTACAAGACTATGGATCACCCATTCTGGGAACCATTAGTTGTTACTAGTTGCAAGAACTTTGGAAGTATCGACAAGAAAGCCACCATTAGAAGGGGCAGAACTCACACAATTATAGACTGGTCCCACATAAAGGGGTTATTCTCTAAGTTCAGTGGGGACGGTGGCAAATCTCTGCCCCCGGGTCCGCCGGTGCCTATATGAGGAGAAAGTACCCAAAAAAAGTGACTAGGAGAGGCAAGGAGCATTCTATTTGCATTTTTGTCATACTTTCCTTTGAGGCAAGTTAATGAGAACCCACAGAAAGTCTGTAGCCTACAATGTGAACGCATTTCCATACCATACATATCAAAATTTCTTTCACTAAGCTGCAATATTAGGAGAAAAAAGGTGTTCTTCATGAAATAAAGAGAGAATTAAGCACATAATGAGAGATATTTTAGCAAGATACTAAAAGCATGCACACATTCAAAATTTACCATTATACAAAGAAACTTCCCTAGGACAAGAAAAGCATACCTGCAATTGGTATGACAAACGAATATTTTCCTCCATTATGTCTTGCCTGTATGACAGAGCTTTAGATGCAGCATCAACGAGGTCCTGCTGCTGCTGATCAAAGGCCTACATTTCCAAAACAGAGGACAAAGGTCCATTGCATGGATAAGGACAGGCGAACCAGAATTGGAGAAGTAGAGAGTAATGACTGATCAAGGCTTCCTACCATACGCATATAAGCAATTCGCTTCTCCAAAACATACTTTTCGTTTCGTACTTGTGCTTCCTACAACAAGAAAAACTTGTATCACTTTCAAACACGACTTAGTCCGGAAGCAGACTTAAGTAAAAGCCCACTCAGTCATACAAGCGACCACCACATATCACTCTTACCTTCACTGAATAATCTGACAAATGTCTCCTTAACTGTACAATCTCTTGTTCCTGTTCCTGAACCTTATGAATGAGATCCTACAAATATCATTTCATTCATAAACTAATTAGGTCAACACAGATATCAGAAGAAAAAACGAAATTATGGAATTATCTCACAGCAACCTGTTTCTGGAGGCTGCTAGAATTATTGACTCCAGCCATCTGCATAAGCCCCTGTCTGGAGATATTGAGTCTTCTATCATATTCTCCTTCAGTTTGATATCTACAAAGCACAAAATGCTGTCTAAGATTGTATACATCTCAACACTGACATATTGATCACTTTAAGATGGGTTGTTCAAATCAAATGTAGAACCTGTTAGGAGAAAAAGATGTCGCTGATGGTGATGATAACTGAGAAAAGCCAGTATTATCGGTGGGAACCTGAGGACCAGGAAAAACTTTTAATGTCCCATTAACCTTATTGCTTTCAGAGTGGGCTTCCTCCTGAGTATGTCTGGCAGCATTCTGATTGCTGAGCTTCACCTCCTTGTGAACAATAATAGTACCAGCTTGATCACGTGGAGAAGTGCCTCCTATGTTGTTAATGCCATCTTCTGGATTTCCCACAGATGGTATAGATTGATGAGCATCGTGAACTCTGCGAATAAGGCCATCAGGTTCCCCAATAGCATGTCTTGAAACCGTTGATTCATATGATTTCTGCCAGTGAAAGAGTCCATTAGTAGTCACATCTCATTAGTACTTATGACTCCTGAGGTTTCTTGATCAACATGTGTAGTTGATGAATACAAAAATCAAAACCTGGGTCGCAAAACTACAAAGCACAAATATGTGTAATTGCATAATGCAGTAACTACTGTTTCATTCACATGAGGTCCCCTCTTTCCTTAAATTCAACCAAAAAATAAAAATAAAAAAATCTCCCAATCAATCATCCACCAAAACCCTGCGTCCACGAGATCAATAGGCACTCCACCTCCTATTTACAATATCCACATATCCTTCATGCTCCTTGGCTAAAAAAATGGCAGAAGCATCAGCTGCTGGATGGTGGTACTCTTGTCATACTTATCTTGGCATGTTAGGGCATGTTTGGAACGACATTGCCTTTTTCCTTTCTACTTGAACTTCGTAATTTTAGCATTTGAGATTTGACTTCTATTTTACACAACGCCTCAATAATTAAACCATATGCATGTTGACATTTAGTCATTTGGAATCCTTTCATAATTTCTCAAAAATTAAAATAATATTTTGCTTGGATAGGAAATTCGATAAGTATGATTTGATTTCTTTTAAGCTTCCCTGTTTCCCAATCGACTCATTTCGTTTTTTATCTGTACTGACTAAGTGGGTCATGCAAAAGGGTGTGAGAGGACGAGAGCTAGAGTTCATGCAAAAAGTTGATTTAAATGTCTTGAAATATAAGATCATAAACACTAGATGAAGCATCAACCTATGAAAATCCTCCCATGTGACCACAATTGCAACTCAGCCAAGAACTCGCACATCGAAGTTATACAGATGCTAAAGGAAGAGAAAGGCATTGTGATAAAAGCAAGATGAACATCATACAGATGGGCATATCCTCAAGTTAATCCTCAAAATGAAGGAGAGTTGAAGTTCTAAGATATTTAACCAAAATAAGTTGCTGGGAATGGTGTACAAATAATAGAATTTGTTCTGTAGACTAAATCGAAAGTGAAGACCAATGACATAAACAATGGTAAACTATGTGTAAGTATGGAGCAAGAGATAGTGTTGGTCACCTTCACAGCTTCAATGTAAAATCCTCCTAGGCCCCTAAAGAGTCATGCAAATAAGCCATAGGCCATTAAAATCTCATCTTGAAATCTACTTGCCACCTAGAGAACCTATTTTGGTTTCTTAAAAAATCCTGACTTTAGATTATCTCTGGAGAAGGTGCATAGCAGAAAAATAGGTCTATTTGAGGGGGCTTGGAGTGGCTTAGGCAAAACTCATCATGGAATGGAGCATCATTGCTAAAGCCCCTAGGTATATCTATGTTAAAGTGTCCCACAATGCTTGTCCATGGAGATTGTAATGGTTTAAGCTTTCAGGTTGGATTTTCTGACATGATATCATAGACAGGTTCCACCTAGCTTACTTCCCAAATGTGACCCCCTGTTTGTCAATTCCGCGTGCCACTCTCAATCCGGTTTGCACGAGAGGTGTTAAGTGTCCTAAGTAGCTTATATGAGCCTCGTATGCACGTATATCTCCCTACACCTAATGGCGCAAACTTTTGGGTTGGACACTCTAACAAACTAAATTTCAAGTAGGTAAACATGCCCGTGAAGAAAAATGATCTTTAATTGAAAAGGAAAGATCCTGAAGAAACAGAATATCGAAAAATCCAAAGCGGCTCAAGTCCAGTGTCAAGTGAAAGAACCCCTCACAAGTTGTATGAGAGTTGGAATGAGACATTCATCTATATACTAATAATATCTTTCTCATTGGGTAAAATGCCTTCTTGGCCTTTAGCTAAAGTTCTGGGTTGTGACCACCCTACTTATTAGGAGATCATTTTCGGAGAGACTAGTGAAATTCATTGCGAACCCAAGCTGGCCCACTGGACTAGCCAATTTGAAGCCCTAGCTGAATCCCTCGAAATTTCTCTTCCCTCCTTGCTAACCTCATTGCCTTCCTCTAGGGTCGAGAACTCCTATAGTTCAACTATTTTTCCTTCACAAAAAAGGGTCCAAAGATTGAATTAATCAGTACAATGTGAATCGACCAATGAGTTATGTAGCCAAGCTTATACAGTCTTACACATACTTGGCCACAAACAAGTATGGTGGCAAGGGAAATCAGTGCTTGAAAAGAGTAGTTGATTACTTCCTTCACATGCTCACTATACCAAAGAATTTGGATGCACGCTCTCGTAGAATTGTTGCATACATGATGACTTAATATCAGGGTGCACCTACAGTTCACATGCTTCTAACTCCTAATTGTTTGCCAAACACTAACGCTTCAACTTCTGTAGAAGAATTCAACCGCTCCAAAAGCAAAACATAAGACACACTCATCAACTGCTTTACATGGTCAGGCTACAATTTTAATGATAAAGAGACAGCATTAAATCTAGGGCCAGATAAAGGAACTATTCTTGTTATGTTCAGAATGAATCACCTTCAATGTCCAAACTACAACTCTTTTGGCTATCAAGATAGAAGATCATAACACTAAGAATAAATAGAAAAGTGGAAAGCCCATCAGATGCATGTCTATATGTACAGGTATTTTACATTTAAATAATACACATTTTCAGTGCAAACATATGTACAATTAAACTATACTGCACCAACAAAAGTACCTATTACTTACATATCTTTCCAGTTCCTGCATTTTTTCCTGTAGCTCAGTCCTCAGCCGAACATTCTCCTCCATCTGTCAAAGGTGACATGGAAAATTAGGATCATCCTCTTGTCAAATTTCAATGTCACAGCATTGCAACCTACAGCAGCAACTATAACTTTAAGCGTGTAATTAACTTCAGCTAGCGACATGTAGAATTTTTGCAGAACACCATGAAACGTGAAAGTGCAAGCTATCAGTTCATAGTTGAGCACGTCATTTACTTGCGATAAGTAAAGTTACAGTAAAAGGCACCAGGCAATGCCCAACTCCTGCGCAAGATAAACTTTTATGTCCACCTGATAACAAGTGTGACATCCACAATGGTGAACTAGGAGGATAACTTCTCATTCCTTCAGTCGTCATGTAGGAAGTTGCAAAAGAATGGGATCGAGAAAGAGTTGACCAAGTAATGCAGCACATGCAACTATAAAAGTCAAACCCTGAAGGAACTTGAAAAGTGCTTGTTCACTGCTTTGTCATGGTGGTATGGGTGTTAGGCTGCAGAGGTTATGGAGGTTCTCCGTGGAAGATGCTCCTCTTTGGAGAAGGGTGGGGGTGGGGGTTCTCTAATAGAAGATGGTTTTTGGAGATTTGTTGTGCAAAAGGACCTACATAATACATTGTTAGAGTCATTTCCCACAAAACATAGGTCCTTGCCGAACAATTTCTTCCATTTCAAAGTATAACCACCTACATTTCCACCCAGATGCAGTCGAACTAGGACTCTTCATACACCTCATCTACAATCAAAGATAGTAAACCTGTACGATGCAAAGTCTCTGAACGACATATATGTTCCAACCGTGCCAGTGAAAAGCAAAGAGCCGTGCTCATTAGAGTTTCAGGAATCAGCAAGGTCGCCAAATCGACCATCTATTCATTACCCCTCCGGTGCTCATCAATGAATTAATTGCATTTACGCATCCAAAAGAAAAGGCCTGTTGGGTACATAATTAGCAGGTAAAGTTCAGTTATTCCACACCCCTTCCACCATGTTCACACAGTATGAGAGTTCGCGACTAGTTCAATCGTGAACTGAAATGACTAAATGATGGTTCCCAATTGGGAAAAAATGTTCTGCAGTGTGATTTCTTGGAACTGGGCAGCCACTACAAAGGCTCGTCGATGCTTGAGCCACCTTATGCTTTTGAATTGGGCATCAAATAAACAATCTAGGAGAGAGAGAGAGAGAGAGAGAGAGAGAGAGAAGGGAACCTGCTGTTTAATAGTGGCTTCGGCATCTTCAACGGCTTTCATGACCTGAGACAAGTTATCGTTGTTGGAATTGATGTTGGAAGAAGCATCGTTAAGCGCCACCCCAGAGAACTTCTCAGCCAATTTCCCATCAAAGCCGTTCTCCATCTTCGACGCAACTCAATCAACGGGGTGGTCAGAACCCAGAAACCCGCAAACTCGACGGAGAAGCTCCCACCCCACTCCACTCCTCTCCGCTCCACAACTCAACCAATCGGGGTCCCCCCTGCTTCTAGGGCTTCTTCACCTGGAGCCGAGCTCCGCCCCGATTCACGCGATTCCAGCTCGCTCCCGCAACAAACCCCTAACGAACGCCGGGACCGCCCGCCGGCGGAATCAGGAGCCGAGACGAAGGGATCGAGATCGCCGATCGGAGCCCGGCGGACACGGCGAGATCGATGAACAAGAAGAAGAACACCACATCGTCGTCGTCCCCACTCCGCTCTTGAGCTCGCGTGCAGAGAAAAAGACGCAGAGACTCTCTCTGGTTATTAACAATAACAACTGTCTCTCTCTCTCTCTCTCTGTGCGCTAGAAATTGCTGGACTTTGTTTTTATGGGATGTTCTCTCATGATGATATCGCCTCCCTCCTCTGCGCACATAACCCCAATCCCATAAAATGTTCTTTCAAAACTTGTCCTTACATAAAATCAAAAATCACCAATGAGTATATGCCAGGCACTATGTATATACATTGTACAACTTTTTACTATTTTAAGCCCGCTCTGACGGTATCGTAATCATGACGTGACGTCATCTCCGTAATCCCACCCTCGTTGCAAATCAATCAAACAGATCGCCGCGATTTGACTATCCCGATACCTATGCCCTAACGGTCGTTCTCAGGCCTGTGACGTCGAGATCACGATTGACGAGTGAAATTATGCCTTAGATGAGAATCATTAATCCAAAAGAGAGAGATGATGCCGAGGGGAATAAGCACAAAAGTACGGATGCTATTTGAGATTTTCACTCGATTGTTATAGTACATACCATCAAAAACCCTCAAATTAGTATGCTCGTGTCACATTTATCTCAAATCGGTACACACTTGTGCTATATCTACCTTAAATTGTACTAATTTGGGAATTTTTATAATACAAAAATTAGTTTGGAGTAAATGTGGCATTGATATATCAATTTGAAATTTTTTGTGAAAATAAACGTGTATCATCCAATTGAGAAAAGTGCATCTTTCATTAGGATTTGGAGCATGATCCCTCAAGCGTCAATTATTGCAAGGTTATTCTTTTTCTTTTCGGTGGGATCGTTAGGTCATTCATCATATGGATGGAGCACTTACGCACCTATTTGTGTAGGTTTTTACATTTTATTTTTTAGTCAATTATTAAATTTGTAACGGACTCATTTTGACTTTGTCTTAACTAAAACACATATCGCAATATACTAATGCCGACACATTGATTCACCAATAATTATTTCATAATTTTGCGAAGTTCGAATAATATTTTAAATTTTAATGAGGAAGTAAAAAAAAGGTACCTCATGTTTTTACTTAATTGTAAACAAACAGGCGGAAAACTCTTGATTAAACATGCCGAATGTTTTAACTCTGTAAAATTCTAATTGGGGTATTGAAATCTTCAATCCATTTGCCAAAATGTCCCAAGTGCGAAACTAAAATATTGAAAAGGAGGTGCATTTGGTTCGACTTTGCGAACGTCCTTTAGGGTTTTAAAGGCCCTTGGGCAAATGCAAATGCAAATGACATTTGGCAATTTTTTTTTAGAGCTTTAGGAAAATGCAAAAAGCTTTTGGCCCAAAGCAAGTTCAAGGTGCATTTGGTTTTGAGCATTTTCAGAATGTCAAGAGACTTTTTTTCCTTCCAATTTTGTCATCGCTATACTTTCATAATTACGGAAATATCCTCAAAAGCCCTAAAGTTGCCGATGAGGCCTCAACCACCAATGAGTAGCCGCCTGCCTTGCCTAAGGTTTGCTAGACCCTAGGCAACATCACTTGGGTCACATGACCCCAAGCAATATGACCCAAGCAATCGGGCGACCTCAAGTGAGGCTGGTTGGCGACCGATTTGGTTTGTCGGCGGCTAGGTTTCGTCAGAAAGGTTTGGGTTTTTTTTTTTAATTAAAAAAATAGCAAAAGTCCTTTACAAAGTGTAATTTTTTTCCAAAAGGTATTTAAGTCAAAGTTGCTTCACAATGTGCTTTTGAATAACACTTTACTAAACACTATTTGTATTTCGAAAAACCCCTTTAACTGAAAGTCTTTTATATTTTCTCAAAAACTTTTCCCAAAACCGTACCGAACGCCACCATAGACAAGGCCAAAGGTGGAAAGACCTAATTAAACAAATTTCGGAGACACTGTAGCTTAATTTAAATCAGAAGTTTTTGTCCTTTGAAATATCAAGTTCGAACGGAAAGGCAACAAGTGGGCGTGGATTGTCGAATTTGTGAAAATATAATTGCTTTCAAAGGCTAACATACCTAATAATTAAATGGAAAATCTCTCTTAAATATATATTAATTTAATTAAGATAAGAACTAATTAAAAAGGAAAGGGCCCCCGGCATCATGGGCATCATGATAGGCCCTCACTTCTAAGGCAAGTATCAACTTTTTGAGAGCATTTCTAGGTGTCTTTCATAAAGGCAAGGGGAAGCTTCTTCTTCTCTTTCCATGCAGCTTTTGATATTTCCATAAAGAAATCTTGGAAGCGATGATTGCACGTACTCGCAAAAGGGCTGAATTATATGCATGCAATGGATCATCATCTAGCTCACCCAACCCCATGTGAAGGAACACCCTTGGTTTTTGGCTTAGGGTTTTATCCGACGGAGTCTATCCCGACCGTCGATCTTTTCGCAAGACCCCGAGTTTCGATCCGGTCCGTCGGAAGCCCGACGGAGGAATTCCTAATGCCAAGAACCTGCACTTGGAAAAGAGGCTTTTGCTTGGGTTGATGAGAAATAGATTGGTAAACACAATCTTAGGGCTTGAATCTTGACGTCTCAATTGGACCCAAATAGGGCTTAGGCCCATCTCTCTCTCTCTCATTTCTAAATTTATACTATGGTTAGGGCCCCGCTATTTTCACTCCAGTTTTGGTTTTGACACTCCCAAAAATACTGTTTTTACCATTTTGCCCCCTTGTCTTGCATGCTTTGGTCAAATTTTTTTCCTTTTTTACTTATTTACTCCTCCTTTTTTTTTTTTTGTGGGTCCCACATTCTTCGTCCTTTTCTTTTGACTGCGTTCACCTTCATTTTCTTCTTCTTCTCCACAACGATGGAGACGCCCGAGAGACAGAGGAGAAAGGTGAGCAAAGCAAGAGCGAGCACAGTTCAAGTCACGCGAGCGAAAGCATACGCAAGGATTCTTTCTCTCTCTCTATAACCATCGGAGATTCCACACACAAGAGATAATTATCTTGGTCGGTCAGTCTTCTTAGTTTTCTGTATCACTGTCCAACGTCGCGCCATTACCGGGAGGTCTTTGTTCTGCTCTGCTCCGCGGTGGCGAGGGCCGAAGAAGTCGAATCTCGTTTGAAGCTCACCCGCGAGCACTAAGTTCAGTCACTGACGATGGCTAAAGCTTGCTTAGTCGATTTGGTCATCCATCGGAGCTTCGTTTCACTCCATTAACCAGTTTACGTCAATGTCCTTTTTCACTCTGTTCTTAGAAGAAGAAGAAGAAAAGACGAGATGTATGTAAGATTCTCTGTTAGGATCTGAATTGGGTTGGTTTCGTCTTTCGATCTGATCTCCAAAGTTGGAAGCTCCAGAACCGTTGATTTCGTGGCCGGCGAAGCTCCCCTCTTCTTCCACTGTCGCTCTTCGCCAAATTCTGAAACGACGCCTGGAACCCAACGTTTATCCACGTAATCCTCCGAATTGGCTACGTAGCGGTCTGATTCTGGCACTTCGAGCGGAGGGACGTCCTCATTACGTGCCGCTTGCCCGATCAATTGGCGATTCGGGCAGCTAGTGCGTAAGCTCATTGAGTGGTTTGGGCAACTTGCGGAGTTGGTTTCCCCATAGCTGGCGGTGGGTGGGAAAGAAGTTTGCCGGTCGTAGGAGAGGTTGAGGAGCTGGAGTTTCCTTCCCTGTTATTGTCCATCGTATCGCAGACAGGGGAAGGAAGAAGGAGGAGGAAAGTGGGTCCGCAAGAAAAGAAAAGGAATAAATAAACAAAAAGAGAGGAAAATCTGACCAAAGCAAGTAAGATAAAGGGGGCAACATGGTAAAAAACACTTTTCGGAGTGTCAAAGCCAAAACTGGAGTGAAAATAGCATGACCGCCGTAGGGTTATTATCATGAAAAGCCTCCAAACTGGTACATAAGTGACAAATCTACTCCAAATTAATTTTTTGACCATAAAAAATTCCAAATTGGTACACCAATAACAAATTTATCCTAAATTTCAGGGTTTCTTGGAAAAGATGAACTGTACTTTGTTACTAAAAAATGAGCTAATTGAAGAAATGTCAATTTGTCATAAACATACAAATTTTGGATTTTTGGTGGTATTAACCATTTATATTATTAGGTAATTAGATAAAAGGCTTGAACAAAGACTTCTGAATAAAAGTAGCAATTACAATGCATAAAAAACCAAGTTACTCCCCATGAGAAAGCAATGCATGCGGTGATGTAACTTTTGTTCTTGACCGTATGTACACAACTATACGAAGTATGAACAATTTGTTCACCATGAGTATTTCCCGAACGTGAAATCATGCTGTGTGAACAAGAACAATAAATGGAAAACGGATCATGCACGTCACTCCCCCAAATCACGCGTGAAGATTGAAACGTTCACAAGAATGAAATCGATAACATCTCGCGCATCCGCGACCTACACCACTTGAGTCGCCCCGCTGGGCGATGTCTTGTGGTGCGTCGTGTCGTCCGAGCCATGCTTCGTGAAGTCGTACTTCTCTCCGTCACCCCACAATGCGTAACCCTCCTCTCCGTGCACCGCGTCGTCTCCGATCAGCAGCTCCTCCTCCGGCATCCGCAGAGGGACCACCCAGCCGACCACGATGCATATGATGGACGTGACCACAAGGTTCCACCCGATGATGAAAGCGCCGCCGACCAGCTGCTTCCCGATCTGGGCCCCGCCTGAGCCCCCGTAGACTCCTCCCCTGGAGTTGGTGACCGGGAGGAAGAGCGAGCACAGCGTGGGCTCGGCGAAGAGGCCCGTGAGGATTCCGCCCATGTAGCCGGCGACGGCGTGGGTGTGGAAGACGCCGAGCGTGTCGTCGATCTTTTGGAGCAGCGTCCACCTCTTGTGCACGATCATCATGGTGAACCACGGCACGCTCCCGGACAGGATTCCCATCACTATCGCCGCCCACCCTTGGACCAGCCCTGTCCGATTACAACGTGAAAGGTCGCTAGTCAATGTAGCTGCTTAGCAGTTGCAAACTTCTTTAATTTATGTCAACTGCTGGTCAACTCAAGTACCTGCCCCGGGGGTGATGCAAACGAGGCCGGTGATCATGCCCTGCACGGCTCCGATGACGGAGGGCTTCTTGAAGAAGATGACGTCGAGCCACGTCCACACCAGAAGGCTGGTGGCCGCGCAGATGTTGGTGTTGAGGACGGCCATGGACGAGTCGGTGTTGGCCGTGTAAGGGTCGCCCCCGTTGAACCCCGCCCACCCCATCCACAGCAGCCCCGCTCCGGCCAGCGTCAGCAGCACGTTGTTCGGCGGAAACCTCTCTCGATCCTTCGTCAACCGGGGTCCTACCTGCACAAGAATGACGTGACGAATTTGTACGTGACTCCTAACACGTGCGGTGCACGAAGTATACTTTCTGATAGAGTTTGGTGGGAAGAGGGTTGACTTTTAAATTGGCGAAGTAGGCAATTAGCAAGTATGGAAATCAGATGAATTAACGGGTATAGCTTCTCGTTCGTCAAATATGACGATCTCAGTATCTTGAATCTGAAGCAAAGCCTATATAATATAATCAACAGCGTAGAGAATTATATGTTGGAATTGAAGATCCAAACTTGCTTCGAGGTCAACGCCGAATCTGCCTCCCCATGGGAGAGAGAGAGAGAGAAAGATTGAGCTGACCCAATAAGCGGTAGTGAAGCCAGCGATCCCGGAGGAGAGGTGGATGACGTAGCCGCCGGAGTAGTCCATGACGCCCAAGTGGAAGAGGAAGCCGCCGCCCCACAGGCTGAAGGCGCCGACCGTGTAGCTGAACGTCAGCCACAGGGGCACGAACATCATCCACGCCCGGAAGTTCATCCTCCCCAGCACCGACCCCCCGAGCAGTACCAACGTGATCGCCGCGAACACGCACTGGAACCACACCATCGACGCCATCGGGTAGAACGGCGCCGCCATCGCCGTCTCCAAGTCCCCGTTCTTGTGGTACTGCGCCGTCTCGGGGAGCACGGCCTGCTTTAAGAGGAATTTCTGGCCGAGCGCGGGGCCCGCCTTGCCCCATAAGGGCAGGAGCTTGTCCCCGAACGACATCTTGTAGGCCCAGCCGACCCAGCATATGACCACCGCCGCGAAGGCGTACAGCGCCATGAAGGCCGAGTTCACCGCCCACTTCTTCTTGACGATGCTCCCGTACAGGATCACGAGGCCCGGCACGCTCTGGAGTCCCACCAGCGTGGCGGAGATCATCTGCCACGCGTTGTCCCCCTTGTTCAGCCAGTCGGGCACCGCCGCCGACGTGCCACCCTGGTACGCCACGGGCACGGGGTTCGGGGGCGGAGCAGCCATTTCGGAATCGATATAGCTAGCTCTCTCTCTCTCTCTCTAGATTAGCTAGCTGAATAAATTGTTGGTGAGGGAATCAGAGAGAGAGAGAGAGCGAGCAATATGGCAAGAGATCAGAGAATGAAATGAAGGGTGCGATGAAGAATGTATATATAAAGGTCAAAGCTTTGGGGGGTTACATGATAATAATAATAATAATTAATAATAATAAAGAAAGAGCGGGTGATGATGAAATGATTGAGATCCATGCCATAAGGGGGTGTCACGTTATATATATGGACATCTTCATAAGATTCCAAGGACGGTATCTCGTCCCATTGGTCGGGATGACCTGTCACAGAACGACAAGTTCTTGAGGACTCCCAGTGGGCGATTTCGCAAATTCGAATTCCTATAAAGAAGAATTTCACGAGATTTCATCTCCTATTGTTGCCTAAATTCCATTTTCGTAAACTGAGGTGAACTCTTGAATTGAATGTGTATATATATGTCTGTCCATCATCTTACTTTGGGAAAAGTGTTAGAAAAGCCCTAAACCTATTGCGTTTGTGCCAATATAGGCATAAACCTTTTGATTTAGTGCCAATTCAGTCATTTCGACTAATTTTGATTGGATTTTGCTGACGTGGATATTTTTTAATAATATTTTGAAAAATCAAAAGATTTATAACTAAATCGGCACTAATATAATAGGTTTATGACTTTTTTTTTTAACACTTTTCCCGTTTTACTTATCCTCACCTTATCTAATGCAGATCGAATCAATCTTTCTGAGACAGGGCTAAATCCCATTTAAGACATTGATAGCTGTTTTTTTTTTTAAACGAGGAAGCCCACTTGGTTAAGTAGATAAACCCAATCTCCGAGTTCATGAAACATTTCAAAAATCTCATAGATTATGTTAAACGCGAGCCAAGCACTCGAATGAATAGCTTAAACATGGAATTACTTTGATTTAGCGACGTGAGATGTCGAGCGTATCTCGATCACCTGAAGCAAGGTCATAAGTTCGATTCTTACTTGACCCAATCGCTCGAAGTGAGGTCACGAGAAAGTGATTTCTTGGGAAGCTCTCGTAAACCCGATAATATATAGATGGCTTGCCTTAGATTGGATTGAGAAGGAGATGGGTTTAGCCCGATGCGCGAAGATCGATTCGGGATACCACAAAAAAGAAAGCCACAGATTTGGTTGGGGCAAGAAAACTTCCAAGCCCTACTGTCCAAGCTAGCAAAAACAAAAAAGAAGGAACGACAACAAAACCACCAATAAACTTATGAACTCATGCTTGATTATTTAGGATCTGGGTGCTTAATTAGTTTGTGTGGAGGGTTAGCAGCAGATGCACATTTGTAGCAACTTTAGTGGACTATTACTAATCACTGACCAGGTCGTGTGGACAAGCTTAACCCTAGCTGTCCATCGCCATCAGATTTCGCAATCCTGATGCATCTCTTGGAGCTTCGAATCAATTGTATATAATTCACCTCTTGTTTGATTGTTTGTCCATTACTCAACAGGACCAATCAACGGATTTGCAATTTGTCCCACGGTTTACTTGTCCCTTTACATAGATCAGGCATTCACCATATAAATTATTCATCAATCGGTCATGATCAAGTGATGTAATGGGTTTATTATAATTCGAAAAGGGCAAAATTATCTAAAAAGTCATAATTTTATTGTACTTTTGTCAATTCAATCCTAAACATTTCAATTTTGCCAATTGAGTCCATTCGATTAATTTACCTCGGAAAATACTTACGTGAATACGTAGTCGGCACCGGCCATTGTACATGGCTGGACCGTGGTGGCTGACGCTAACGTAGACGTCGGAGATCAAAACCTAGTCGTTCTAGTTGACGCTTCTCTCCTTTCTTGCCCCAAATCATTGAACGAGCACCCACTAAAGAACCCTAACTAAGATAATTGAGATCTCACTCCAATTTGTTCAATCTCAACTCATATCAAACAAATTTGCAAAAGCCAAGTCGTTCTTTCGTCAAGTCGGCTCCCCTATTCATCTCGACGCCTTCATCCGTCCGAATCCTACATTCGCTTATTCAAATTGCAGACCCGATTTACCCAGACTTAGTCATGACCCGATTCGACCTTGAGATTTTTTAACAAACACGACAAAGTGTGTGGTCTCGATTTGCTTGTGTTGTCGGTACTCAACGAACACGACATAAAAGTACGCTTCCTTTTGGAATTTCTCACTTTGCAATGCAGTTTGTTTCAGCTCTTGTATACGCAAGTAGAGCTCGAGATCTGTAGTTTTGTTTATGTGAAAATCAATCACGAATGAGGCTGCTTTGATAAATTGAGCTTGTGTTATTCTTGATTGTGATACTTTGAACTGAAGCATTGCTCAAGCATCGCATATAGGGTCATTATTCGAGTAATATATAATCTGTTCGATAAAATGCCTAACTGATGGCCGAATGCATGTTTGTAAGAGAAAGTGAGTTCAATAATAATATCATTCAACATTAAACTTGACATGATCATATCAGCGTTGTTTGACGTGTTCACGTTTTCCATTCATGCTTGATCCAAGAGCTATTGGCACATCAATCTAATATGAACTTGGCTTGTAGAAGTCCGTCATGATTGATTCAATTCATTATATGGAAACAATATGTTATAGCTTGTGGGTCGCCAAGAATAAAATCGATCAAAAAAGTTGTTGTTTATGGTTTCATATTTGTTATGCACTGTCATTGTTTTGTTACATTTTCGGTTATGTATTTTGTATTACCACCACGTTGAGTGTGAATAGATACATGACAGCTTAAAGAAATAGGATGTCATTCTCAGTATAAAGTAATAACATGAATGATGTGGTTGAGAATAAGAATGATGAAGTCCATCATGTTTGCTCAATGGAAGTGTTCCGACCAGATTTCAGAAGCGTTCATCTGATTGCATCTATCCATCATGTGTTGCTCACTGTCTTGACTATTGGAAGTGTCCATTTGGATTCTCTTTAATCTTATATTATTCTCGCTTTTTCCCTTGCAGATTACAGAATCACAAAAGGAAGCTCCGGTGGCAAAGAGTGTGTCCAAAAGTTTTTATCGGAGCAACGCGGAATAAGAATCAATGTCGACTCAAATTTAATGAGCCGTGTTTGATACGGGTAATTCATTTTTGGGAAAATTTCGATTAAGGGCCTGAAGTTCTCTCGTTTTTTTAAATAAGGGTCTGAAGTCGACCTTGTTTCAATTAAGGGCCTGAAGTGGCAAAAAAGTTTCAAATAAGGGCTCGAAGTGGACCATGTTTCAATTAAGGGCTTCAAGTGACCAAAAAATTTCAAATAAAGATCTGATTTAAAGGTAATTTTGTCGTTTTACTTTATTGATTAAATAAAATAAAAATATTTAAAAAAAGAGAAAAAAAACAAAAAAAAGAGGAGGAAA
>BCNH02000009.1:287216-373765 GCA_001662345.2 Metrosideros polymorpha var. glaberrima
CCCCCCCCCCCCCGGGGGCTCCGATCCCCGCAGATTCAATCTCTGCCAGGCAAGTTCGCACAGGCTTTTCTTTTCTCGCTCGCGTGCCCGTTTTCGCTGGTACAATGGCCATCGGTATAGGATCAAGCCACGCCCCATTGATGAGCATTTAGCTTTCAAGAAGAGAAGCTCACTACTCTAGTTCTAGTATATGATAAAACAGCTGAGATTTGAGACTGGTGGCTTGAAGCATCTGAGGCCTTCAACACAACCTTATAAGGAAGTTCGATCGAAACTCCTTCAGCATTTGAGGCCTTCAGCATTTGATGTAGCCATTTCTGAAGCACGATGAATCCATTGGTAAATGCTTCAAAATTCTCTGCTCATACTGTTTAGCCCTAGTTATCAGGCTCAGATCTTTAAATGAACAGGTTGAATATTACTCATATAATGATCCTATATGCGATACTAGAGCGATGCTTCGGTTCAGAGTATCACAATCAGGAATAACACGAGCTCAATATATCAAAGCAGCCTCATTCATGATTGATTTTCGCACAAACAAAACTATAGATCTCGGGCTCTACTTGTGTATACAAGAGGCAAAGTGGGAGAGTCCAAAAGGAAGCATACCTTTATGTCGTGTTCGCCGAGTGCCGACAACACAAGCAAATCGGGACCACACACTTTGTCGTGTTTGCTGTAGAATCTCAAGGTCGGATCGGGTCATGACTAGGTATGGGGGTTTGCGATTTGGACAGGCGAATGTGGGATTCAAACGGATGAAGACGTCTGGATGAATGGTGGACCCGATTCGACGAAAGAATGACTCAGCTTGAGCGAAATCGTTTCAATTTGAGTTGAGATTGAAAAGGTTTGAGCGACATCTCAGTTATCTCAGTTAGGGTTCTTCGGTGGGTGAGCGTTCGATGATTTGGGGCAAGAAAGGAGAGAAGTGACAATGTAGAACGACTAGGGCTTTTTTTTTTAATTGATGAAAACGACATCGTTTTCATCTCTGGCATTCATGTCAGTGCTAGCCGCCGCCGGTTTGGCCACGTAGGATGGATGGTGCCAACTTGGTATCTATGTAAGCATTTGCTAGGGTAAATTAATCGGATGGACTCAATTAGCAAATTATCAAAATGTTTAAAACTCAATTGATAAAATTGAAAGATTTAAGATTGACTTGACAAAAGTACAATAGATTTATAATTTTTTGGACAATTTTCTCAATTCGAAAGCGACCATAATCGGATGGACTCAATTAGTAAATTGTTAAAATGTTTAATACTCAATTGACAAAATTAAAAGGTTTATGACTAAATTGGTAAAAATGCAATAGGTTTATTACTTTTTCGACAATTTTCCAATTCGAAAGTGATCGCAATAACGTGATTGGTAGATCATACTTGTTGTCTTGTGTCGATGTTTGATGCATGTACCAAGTCATGGGATGAACCAACATATGAGATTTAATCTCATTTAAATTGAAGGGCTTTTGTAATTGAAAGGTTTCTGATTGAATTGGCAAAAGTGAAATAGGTTTAGGACTTTTTGGATAATTTTCCCAACTCAAAAGCGACCGCGATAATGTGACTGGTAGATCGTACTTGTTGTCTCGTGTCAATGTTTTATGCACGTACCAAGTCATGGGATGAAACAACATATGAGATTTAATCTCATTTAATTTGAAGGGCTTTTGTAATTGTTGCTCTCAGGACTTATTGTCAACGACAATCTTTAGGTTTCCATTTGCTTGCTGTCTTATTTTCTTATGTCTTCCCCTGTGGCCGAGATCCATAATAAAACCCAAATGGCACCATCTCCCATTGCTTGTTTCCATCCAATGAGGATGAGCCAATGATATCAATTTCCTATCTTCTAATTAAATCTCAAGATCTGTTAGTATGCTCTTGGTCTCTTGTTAACCATGTCTTCTGGTGAACGTGGTTCTCTTAGTTTACTTCCAGAGGTAGGTGACGGTGTATGAAATATACCAAGAGTTGAAAATGTTGCATGGTTTAGAACAAAAGGTAAAAGAAGAGTGCACGTTTCAATTTCAAAGAGCATTTGCCAAATCCTGCTAAAAATCAATTATTCTCAGTTGCATGAACATGAATATCATCATCCACTTGTATTTGCTGCTGATTATCCTAATGTCGTCATGCATTGACACAAATTTTCGCTGCGTGTTCATGTCGTTACAAAGACAAGTCCTGTTCTTGCAGGCAACATGACTGAGGTCATTACTTGCAGTAAAACCAGTGTAAGGTCTTTGAATAACACAAGTTACGCCGAGACAAATGTGTCAAGGTCTAACTCAATTAAAAAGTTACGCAGATCGGGCACAAATAGTGGATACTCCGATAATCTAATCTCTCCGAGCATGAAAATTTTCCATACCGTTGGAGAAAAGTTGCAGAAATAGCATATCCCGACCCTCAAAACTGTTTTCCACGCCATCGATGTAATTTGGAGATTAAGTCACAAAGAGAAAAGGGAAGATAAAAGAACTTCTGCAATATAATATGGACTTCTGGAGCCAAAGATCTTGAAAGAGCATAAATATGCACAATCTTTATGCTATATGATAGACAGCGTCACCAATAAAATTTCATTTTTCACTGATCTAAGTGTCACATATAACAAACTCGAGAAAAATACTCCCTACAAGGCTTCGTAAACAAGCAATGTACACCAGGAGAACCAGCAGCCACAAATAATTTACAAATGCACATTCTGTGTGTAATCAAATGACAAGTTACAGTGAATCCCAGGCCTCAAACAAACAAATAACTGTGGCCTAAAGGCTCAAAACACTACGCAGCGGAACTCATTTGTTGGACAAATCCGAAGAAGCGAAGGCAAGGATAATGTTTTCACCTGATGGCACTTACATTACATGGCTTAATTTGCCATGCTGAGCAGGGAAACAAGAGATTCGGCAAGTCAGGAGTTGAACTTCACTGTGTCTTTTGAACACTCAGAGGTCATGTTGAGTCACGTATCAATTCTCTCGAGTAGTGATTCAATACTGATGATTTCCTCCAAATGTCTCTCTTCTAAGCATGTCTGGTTACACCTTCACTTAAAATAGTCCTGCCGAAGAATTGTAATGAAACTAGGGGACGAGCCGTCTTCATCCTTCTGCTTCCAAACTTCGCCATTTCCTTGTATGTACCACGATACTTTTGGAGATAATGGCGTGTATAAGTCTGCAAGGCATTGAGGTCATTAAAAAACCACAGGTTCCATTCTTGTGTCAAGCCAATTCAGGGCAGTAGCACACAAGGAATTCAAATCAGCAGACAGCTCGATAAATGATGCTCCATCACCAAGAAAAGGAAATCTAGAAAGAGGCACACTTCTACAAGAGACAATAGAATCTATTCGTCTGAAAACTACTGTATATGTCACACTACACACTTCCAAACAAAGCATGTATGGTTATAAGTCTTCTAAAATAGAACAAGGCACGGGTAAACCAATCCAAGTTTCCCATTCTAGCCATATATCAGATCTGCATGCTTATATGAGAGAAAATGGAGTCCATCGACTTCTCATTCTGATGGAGGAAAGAAGGCTTTTGTCTCGTAAAGTTTCTTGATTTGCTCCCCAAGAGTTATGGAATAAGACCTCACATTCTCAATAAGATTGCTTTTTCTCTATTACATGATCAATTACAATCCCACATCCACTTTCCAGTCAAGTATATATGACAGGATATGTCAAGCAAGATATGCAAAACATAATGGCCATAAACAGAGCAAAATAAAGTGTTTGGCTTCCTCCGATGAAGTGTAAGTGAGAAAAAAGTACATCATATGAAGGAAAAGATTAATTGATCATACTGCAAAATCTCCATATCATAAAATAACAACACCACCAAAGCCTTCCCCCACAATTTAAGATACTTGAAATTTTTAAGATTTAAGAAACCTTTACTATGCGAAGCATATTATAAACCAATACAGCCTGAAAAACAAGAATTGAAAAAGATTGATGCTAAGGAGGTTACACAAGTCTATGTATGTGGAACTTCTGGAAGCTACTGCTTGCAATAAAAGATAGCAGAATCAACAGGAAGCATTAGCCACACACAGGAGGACAGGAAAAATTGTGTACTGACTAAAACAAGCCCCAACCAAACAAGCCCCAACCAGAGCAACTTTCTATTTGTTTTATTTTTGGTTTAACTAACAGCGCCAGCCAAGTGAAAGGGTGTAACAAGCAGGCAGATTCATGGTCAGCCCCTTACCTGTCTGGAGAAGGTAGACCCCTGGCACCAATGATTGAGTCTACTTGTCATCGATAGCTGGCTCAATCAGTAATTATTAAAACTATTTCAGCAAAATCTAGAAAGCGAGCCTAACTCAATTTCGAGAAGGGATTTCATACCTTGAATACGAGACTAGCCTAATTTCTAAAGAGAATAAACCAGGTTCAGCTATTTGGAAATCCAGCCACCCAATTGACCAAAGCATGGGCAGTGCAATTAACTCATTCCTCCCGTGATCAGGTCCACCTCCTCCAGCTTAAAAGCCACAATATGTGAAGAGACGCATCAGTTTACTTTATAGCATTCTAGACACCAAAATAATTTGGATCCTTGATCGTATCCCAAGTTTACCGGAGGTTTTCAAGCTTAGCATACGCCGAACTCAGATTTTTAGATCCTTATAAAGAGAAACAGTCTAAAAACTGAGTTCCATCAGAGGTGGTTCCAAGGTCTGAGAGGCCAAATGTGACCGCATCAAATTGACTTTGTACTAAGGACGCTCTCACAAAGTATTATTCAAGCTGAAGATCTCAGTGGAACCTCTCAGGTGAGCTGATTGACCTTTCAAGACAAACCCGTGACTGGGAGCTGAAGACTTTGCTGTCTTTACCTAATTGCTGTATGACTCTAGCATTGCTCCTAAATTAGACGATCTGTTGTTTTGGAATGATGTCAAAGATGGAAAAATTTCTGTTGGATCATTCTATCGGATGACAGCGAAGATTTATGATGGTGCTAGACTATCTTTTTCTTGGAAAGCTATCTGGAAAGCAAAGGTTCCACCTTGGTTGCCTTTTTTTGGTGAAGAAGCTTGTTGGGAATGTATTCACTTTGGATAATCTGAAAAGAGAGGTCGAGAATTGGACAGGAGGTGCTTCCTTTGCCAAAGAAGAGGAAGAAACTGATACAAATCAGCCTCTACATTGTCCGTGGATGAAAAACTTTTGGAGTACCTCTTAAGCTTGTACAGAGTTAAGTGGGGGTTATAGTGGGGTCCATAAAGCAGTGGGCATCGCAAGGTATTCAAATCCCTTGTCATAGCATAGAATGGGTTTCTTCAGTTCCTGCTTCTAGTTGGTGACAAAGAATGTATTAACAGAGCTTTTGAAGGGAGAAGAGTCTTCTAGCGAAGAATTGATTGGGAATTGGTGCCAAGTTTTACACTTCTGGTACAGTGACTACTAGATGTAAATGCTTTGATTGATATAGGGATCTCATCTTGTATATGAGCTCTCTTTTGGCATTGAGCTATTTCTATTAATGAGTTGGCACTCCCTTGGTGCCCATTAGCAAACTGTTATAAAAAAGAAAAAGCAAACAGATGGCCTACGAAGAATCTACACTGACAAGTGATGGACATGAAGGTAATTTAATTATTTATATCTTATTGGTCTTCCATTACAGGAAGATCTTGGGGTTCTCAACTTTAAGGGCATCTAATAAATAACTACAAGGATCTCTGGTACAAAGCCAAGGTTATTGAAAATAGCAATAGACCATTATCTATTCTAATTCCCAGGATATGCATAATAAACTTTTGAATTTGAGAATGTGGTTGAAAATGGATGATTTTTTGTACCACATAAAATTAATCCATGGTAGAGAAAGTACTCTGCTGAAGTAATTCAGAGCTTTGTTATGGGTGAAAAAGCTCAAATTCTCGAGGAGAATAACAAAGCTGGTAACAAGGGCTGTAATGATATTAAATGCAGAATTCTTCTCATCCCGAAGTTGTCTATCTTCTCAAGAATTGGCCAAGAAGAATCAGTCGAAAGCAAAGTCAAGGGCTACTTAAGAATGCAACAATGCCATGACACTTTGTTAGAGTAATTAAATATTAAACCACGCCTTCATCTACCAGCTTAAGCTTTTAGAACAGTTGGCAGTGGTCTCACAAAATCTCACATGATATCAAAGTAGGAGGTCCTGAGTTCAAATCTACCAAGCCTCAATTGCCTCCCAAATTAAATACATCCACGCTTAGTACTAGGCAAAAAAAGACCAGACTAAGCATGAGGTGGAGTGTCAGAGTAATTAAATATTAAACCACGCCTTCCTCTACTAGTTTAAGCTTTTAGAACAGTTGGCAGTGGTCCCACAAAATCTCACACTCTTTCAAATATCCACAACTAAAAGGGAGAACCAGATTTGCACGTTGGTGATGATGAAATTCTTGACTGACAGCTGATATTAGAAGTAGAGTGACAGATTTTTTTAGAAGAGCTTTCAGAGAATCTTTTCAAACATCTTTGCCGGAGGCTGTTGATTTCTCAAGCCAACAGGGCAGAGTGTAAACTTCAGGTGTCTAGTTTTAGTCAGTTAGAGATGTGAAGGAGGATGCAGTATAAATTGCAGCAAGATTGCTTTCTCAAGGCTTGCAAGAAGACTTTAGGACAAAAATATTATCAAATCTTTTCAAGAGGCTCAGAATCTTGAAATTTTTTTAGAAAGCCTAGGTACTGTTGGAGGTGAAGATACTAAAGAAGTCTCATAGAGGGCTTGATTTAGTCTTGATCCAAGGTCTCCTCCAATTGTTTGAAGATTGTTCTCATCTAGCCAACTTGGTGAAGGTGCCAATGTTCAACAAGATAGAGGCAAAATCGTAGTGGAGAATCAAAATATATAAGCTGAAAATCTACGTTCAAGCCCTTCCGGGCTGGAGCATTCGAATTAAAGACATTTTTTTGTCCAATCGAACTCTTCTCTGAAAGTGATCATGGAGATTTGCCAGGGTGAATACATAATTTGCAGTGGAGGGTCATTTTCAGTAGCATAAGGAGCAAAAAGCCTTTGAAGAAATAAGTAAGCACTAGACATGTCAAATGAGTGAAACAAACAAGTCACTCAAGTGCTTCAACTAGAGCGTGCAAGCCCAGTAAATTCAGGATATGAGGTCCACTTGCCCTTTATCCCGCAAGTAGCATACTCTAAGCCCAATAATGTATATCTAAATAATGTGGCAAAGAAATAGATAAAAATAATATCTGGACTCTCTTTTCTGCTTGATTTTTTTCTTAGGGAGACAAGTCCCTATGCATAAAGATAGAAATGAAAAACATCCTCTTTATTCTCTAATATGGTGTTACCTGATTTTTCCTCTCCCTTCTTTTGTGTTCTTTTGCTTTCACTCTATTACCATGTCTGTTGCTTTCACCAATTTGAAACAAATTCCACAATGATTTCACTCCAAAGAACGACAGCCCTTTTTTCATGAGAGAGAGAGCAGATTTGTGTGGCCTTTTTGCTAGCTTAAATTTTTTATTGGCATGTATAGCTCTCTACTGAATGTGCTTTTTTATTTCCATCCTAGTTATTAGAAAACTATTAAAATACACTCTTGTGTGAAAATTAAGTTTGGTCTTTGCTTAATCATGACAGCTTTGCAAAGAAGCCCCACATATACCATGTGAAGCGAATGAGAAATAGTTCAACGTATGGCGATGATATAAGCAACATATATCTTTCATGAGGTTTCGATTAACATATTTGAGATGTATACCTGTAAGTAGTGGAGGATCTGGGTCTCTTGTACTATGCAATACAGCCGTCCCCGATAACACGGTAATGAACCCGCAAAGCTCTGATGCCACGCTGCTCGCACTTTGACCAGAATAATCCTTCACATTTCATGAATCTAAATTAGAAATCATTTTCTATCTCTTCCCTTTACCAATTAAAGAATCTAAAGAACCAAAAAAGGATCTGAGTCATCCTATTTCTATACCTTAAACATTATTGCACTGGCCAAGATTGTAAAAGCTGTGAACATGGCATAATAAATCGGAGAAACAACAGTTGTGTTGAAAGTATCCAATGCCTGCAGCAATGCCAAGCAAATAGGTAATATTTTAAGCATATAATGACAATCATATATGTAAAGCAAAATTGTCTATTTGGTAAAAAATTCCTAAATAGATCTGGAAACTTGCTGATTTCAGCAATGCAGTCTAGACAATCTTCTGCTGGTTCTTCCAATTTTCATTTTTTGAGACATTTAACAAAGTCGATAAAAGGAAAAAGAAAATAGAAAACTAAACAACAATTTTTAAGCAAAAACGTCTAGCTAATTAGACACAGGTAAGACAGTTTATTTCTTGTCCTATATCAGGATAGCGTGTGCGCACACAGTCATACGCATTCAAAAAGAAAACCCGGCTATAGATACAAGGCATGGAAAGGGAAACATAAGCAGGCAAGAATATTGGGAAAAGGCTACAAACAATCGATAATAACAAACGTCAGATAGGATTAATAAAAAAGTATAAGCGCAATGTCTAATATTCCTCAAATCCCTACTTGACAACTTAGTTATAGAGAAGCAACTGAATTTGCATAATTTCCTCACTAAACATTTTGGAGATTAGGTAGAGGTCCTTAATCAATGGAAACAACTATAACACAAATTGTGCCATCTATGTATCCATATTCCAGTTAACACAATCAGAAATTGTCCAAGCAGAGTTTTAACCTGAAATGCTCTACAGGTGTAGCATGCAAACATGAAAACTACATCAGAAAACCCAATATGGAGACTAAGAGCGCATAACGATCGACATGAGGAAAAACGTAACCACTATTAGATAGGTAAACAGGATTAAAGAGCTCAAGAACGGTGAAATATGAACAGGACCAGATCATTTATGATTAGTCTTCTCCTACCCCAACAGAGAGGAAAACTAGACGTATTCAAATTAGAATTGTTCCTAAACTACAGAAAACTTCAAGATAAGAACGGAGCAGCCTTCTGGCACTTCTGCAACAATAAACTTTATCAAAGCTATAACCATACAAAAAGTTCATACCATGTTTAGATAGTTCAACTGAGTGATAATACAAGTCACTGCAACCATTGCAAAAATCCAAGTCTGAAAATACACAGCTTGATTTGAGCCCTCTAAAGTGAGCTCGATTGCAATGCCGATCGCTTTTATACTCATAACCTGAAAGATACCAGCTATGGATCACTTTTAGAGTCTGTGAAAGTGTTGGGAACTGAAAGATCTAATATGCATTGATCAAGAATAACTGAAACCTCAATTAATACTCAGAAAATTGAGCTAAAGAGGCAGCTTTGTTACCGTTAATGATCCAATAGTAGAGCAAATTCCTACATAAACCAAGATGTTCGTCTGACCGTAGCGAGGAGCGCAATATAGGATCAGTACCAATACTACTGCAACTACTGACGCTGTATACAAAAGGAAAGCTGAAAGCATCAACAAAATCAACTTAATCAGTTAAAGGAAACGGGATGGGAAATAGAAGATTGTTAGCATCTCGCACTAGAGAGAATTTTGCAATCTTCTGGTGACAAACCTGGTTGAGTTGCCAACTCCCATATTTCTTCCACAGAATCGACAGACAGTTCTTCAGGTGCATGAAGCACAATTATTGTAGAACCCACAATACAAAGAAGGCAACCCAACATCCCCATTCTCTGTAGCTTCTCATTCAAAATGAAATGCGCTAAAACAGCACTGCCCAACAATATTCAGATATAAACCAAACTTGGTCAAGAAAGTTGATGCATTACAAACCAATAAAATGCATGGACAAGCACCAAACAGTAGAAGTGCACAAGAACAAAAAATGTACCTAACAATGATACTCAATGCACCTAGTGGAGTCACGAGCACAGCAGGGGCGTATATGTATGCTACAAAATTCGCTATTTCTCCCACGACCACTGCCAAATATCGAAATAACAGTTAAGCAGCCGCACATCTTCTTCATAGAATAGAAAAATTTAAAGGACACCATTTAAAAAGAGATTCCAATTTTCTGCCATCAGTCAATTTAGGAAGGGCGAATCAAATTAAGTCCAGACTTGAGGAAAAAGAATAAAGCAAACTGTTCTAACAAGAACAAAAAGACTCGCAATGTAGAAGAAGCAGAGTAATTAGTGGCTTACTAGTGATCATGCCAATCCACCACAGTGGCTCCAATAAGTAACCGTAGCCTCCAACACCTTCAATCAATTTGCAGGTACATTAAGGCACACAATTAGCCACACCCACAACATGAAATTTTCATCACAATGAAACAGACAAATATCAGAACAGAGAAGGCATACTCGCGCTGGGGCCATTCGCGCCGGCTTTGCGAAGACCCTTTTTCTTGATGATAAAGCTGGAGCCAATGAAGGCACTGGACACCACTGCCAGTATGAACCCTATTAAATTGCTCGAGTACATCTAATCTATCCACACGCAATTGGGTCTGCACATACATGTGTGTCTCTTCCTCTTGCTCTCGACTTCACTCCCCGATGCGAACGATCATGGTGCTCAAGGGAAGCTCAGAGAAATCTGATGCGGGTACCACTCAACAGTGTGGAATGAGCGAGCTAGACTTTGCTCCTAGAAGGAAACGCAGCAAAGGGTAAAGACTGAACACCAAAGTACAAGCTTCCAGTTCTCTTCTGGGTTTCTTCTGATTTTGCTAGAGATTGACGAAAGGAGCAACTTTTTGACGATCCTTTGTGGGGGGGTAGTCTTCTGCTTCGTGGGGTTGACGCTTGTTTCAGATGAAAGGTGAAAGGGAGGTGGGTCGTTACAGGACTCACCTGCCAGTCCACCTCGGAGGCGTGGCGCTTCATCTTTGGCAAGCTAAAAAAAAAAAAAAAAAACAGGATCTGGTCTCTCAGCTGGATACGAATTCCTTTTTTTTATATTTATAATAATACAAATGATCGTAAACTTTAATTTAATATTTAATTTGATTCATGAATTTTTAATTTGACATAAATAATTTTTAAAATTTTGGTACATATTCAAATTAACCCCTGAATTACATGAAAATGTTCAATGTTGTTCCTAAACTTAAATTAATTGAAGAATCACATTAAATATTTTTATATAGTACATGGATTAGTTTGAATATGTATTAAAAATTCATGGACCATTTGTATTAAATTGAAAATTCATGGACTACATTACATATTGAACTGAAATTCAGGAACCATTTGTGTTATATTGAAAGTTTAAGGATCATATTGCATATTGAACCAAAGCTCGGAGACAATTTGTGTCATTTTTCCTTTTTTTATGTGCTTGTAAAAGATTACTTAAATAAGATATATACCAAATTTCTTTAATATATATATATATGGAAAAATACCAATCGCTTGTGAATCTTAGTAGTAAATGGCAAGTTATTAATCACTTATGTAGATGTGTACAAAGATTACTGGAATAAGTAAACGAATGGTTATTAATCACATTTACACATTTCATTTTTCTATGTAAAAACTTACCGAGCTTATTGAGAATTCTTTGATTCAGACGAAAACTACCGATTATATATGGATAATACTATTAAATGAAAAGTTACTAACCACACATGATTTGTTACTTTTCCAAGCACTTTCACCTCTATAAAAGTAAGTTCGCTCCTACAAGCAATTTTGTAACTGTCTAGATATTTTTCGAGTAATTTCTTGACTTAAAAGTGATTTAGATCTATCCAAAATTAGTTAGTACCCTTAAAAACATCTGAAGTAAATTAAAATATATATATCAATAAATTTTTTTCATATTAATTATTAGTTTTTCGATCACAATATAAGTTTCTCTCTTTTTTTTTTTAGTCAATTTTGCCAAGTATTTAGTAGATTTTTTTTCATATTAGAGATAACTTGCAATTACTAGTAAAGTTTCTAAGTGTTTAGCAATTTCCCAAACCTAGATGTAATTTTTACAAAATTAGTTTCCAGTAATTTTAAATGCAAAGTTATCAAAACCTGCAAATTGATCCGACGATACTAATTGTTTCTTTGAGAATGGACGATGAAGATGACCCATTTATAGATATCAGTATAAAAGAGTCCACTGAGCCATGGAATTTAACCTTTCCACTTACAAAATTAACTTAGGACAAAATAAAGAAAACATAAAAAAAGAAAAAAAAAATTGAAAGATCTCAAATATCAAACCTGATTTTCTTTTTCAGGTTTTCTTTTTTCAGTACAACAAGAGAGAGGGCCAAGTCCTCAGAACCGAACGAGTCTAATACGTTATCCTAGCACGTCTGAGAAACTCAGCAGCTTCTGAAATCCAACCGCAGGTTCTGAGAAATTTCCTGTGGTGATTCTTCAAATGTACGCTCCTCCTTCGAACCGTGACCTTTCTTTGCCGATGTCTCAGCACGCTCCTTTGCTTCGCTAGACATGTGCTCCATCCGATAGCTCGAAAATCGGCTAAGGAGAGTCCCGCATTCGAGAAAACGGGCGGCCTTAAGTTCGCATCATTACAATTATCAGCATGGAACATTTGTACCATAAGTCTGCATCGAGCTCGATTTTGATGCGTGAAGCTCGATATGGATACCGACATTAGGTGTTGCGGCGCCATCTTCGGCCCTTTCGAGAGAGCCCATAACTCTGCCAATGGAGTAGTTATAATTCCCCAGATATCTGAAGAACCAACCATCCGATTTCCGACTTGGTCACGCGGTGAACCACGACTTCCCGCCATACCTGCACATTTCGTTCCACCGATCCATCCGTATTAAGCTTAAACCAACCTTCATCGGGCGGTTTCCAGCGGACATTTGAAGCAGCAATTCTAGTAAAAAGATTTAAGTTCCTGTTGGTACAATTAAGAAAAACAGGAGGCTCTATTCATACAGAGAAATGGCAGACGGATAGCTTGAGAAAAGATCATTTCCCACGGAATGTCGAGGCCTGTACTTTCCCGTTACAACAACCATTCCCCTTTTTCCAATCAAGTAATGTAAATGAGCAAGAATGGAGGAGGCTAGGAGGAATGCTGAACCTCTCCCAAAGTACTTGAGCAGCAGCGCAATCTCTGCATACGCGTTCTGGAGTTTCGCCTCCTGCACTGCAATAGACTCGAACATCGTTAACGGGCACGCCTCTTTGTGCAAGAGTGTTTTTGCAAGCAATGCTATTGTGACAGCAGAGGAAAATGAAATTCTGGACTTCTGGTATGGTCTTGCTGCCAAACCAAAGACCAGTCATTTGGGATTTCTGTGTTGGGATCCCTGCCAGTAGCCAAGTCATATGCCCGACTTTGCGCGGAAATCTCCATTACTAGAAAACTTCCACTGTAGAACATCATCGCCGATGTTTTCCCACGATGAACTCAGCTTCGGCGGCCATCTTAATGTCGCTTGGCAGGACAACAGATGACTTGTCCAAATTCCAGTGACCACCTGCATCCGCACACTCGGCCACGGTCATGTTATCCTCATCTTGAGTCAAAGGACCATGAATTTGATCTCTGATGGGAGCATCCCCCACCCAATTGTGTATGCAAATTTGATGAAATGACAGAAAGATGCTGATGACACTTGAGATTACATACTGCGAGAGTTTTTACATTTATCACAATTTTCCAGTACCGTTACTTTTTTGATCTTCTGCTTATTTACCATGTTTCGAGGAAAAACAAATGCCACATGGGCGGTATGGAAAGCCTTTTCGAACATCGTCCGCGTCTATCGAGTAAGCACGTTAAATTGTTTGAATCACGGTGCGATTCCATAGCTCCGTGCCCGAGTTCGACTAAAACAAAGTACTTGCGAGTTTTGGTTCTAGAGAACCATGCATTTTGATTTTTTTTATTTTATTTTATTTACTCTGTAGTTTCAATATTTGAAACTTGATTTTTTGTTAGCTGCAAAATCTTAAAAAGTATACTTGTAACTTTGCTCCCACGAATTGCACGTAGTAATATTTTCAAATTTGACCAATTCAATTATTTTTGCAACAGCGAGAAGGATTAATTATTGGACTTTATATGGTGCATAGGTTGTGTTGTGTAATCACTAATTTAAAATAGTTATTCACTTTTTGAAAATACCAAATTCCCTGCACGAGCAAATGACGAGCACAAGATTGATGGCATATTTACTATACGTATACTTTTTATGATATGATAGCCCCCCATGTTATTAAAATGATGAGTATGTGTGAATGGATTTGGTAGTTTTCTTATTAGAATTTACATCTCTAGTTGACTTTATATAATGCTCTTAATTTTTTTTTTCTTTGTCAATATAATGTTGTTAATTCAATAACGAGAGATATATAAACTCTGGTTACTTAAAAGTTTTGTAAAAGTTGGACCAAATCGAGTAGATTTTGTGAAAATGGGGGTTAAAGTGAAATTAGCGAAAAAAGAGGGGGGCAAAATGGTCTAAAAAGGGGAAAAAACCGACATTGCCAACTTCCAGGGAACTCCAGCATAGCCATGGTCTTACGTTGCCTTGCTCAAAGCCACCAGCTTCCCCTCTCTCTCTCTCTCTCTCTCTCTCTCTCTAGACGTACCATACGCTTTGTGGTACCGATGCAGCATTGCGAATTGAATTCGAGACGTATACGTTGAACTGGGTCATTGGAGCGGAGGCCAAATGTGGAGCAGAATCGGGAATTCGAAGCTGAGGAGCGAAATCGCGAACCGAGCGATCGGGAGGTGGTGGTCGTCGGCGTCGTCGTCCGTTGAGCCGTCGAGTGGAGGGAGGTTCGCGGCGGTGTGGGGGAATGGGGATTACGGGAGGTTGGGGCACGGCAATCTGGAGTCGCAATGGAGGCCGAAGCCTGTTGCCTTTTCAGGGTTTAAGCAACAAAGTCTCAAGTCCATCGCTTGCGGCGGAGCTCACACGCTCTTCTTAACAGGTTTCTATTCCTTTTTGGATTTTCGACCGTAAGAGCTTTGTGGGTTTGCCGTTCTAATTTCCTTAATCATCAAATTTTAATTTTTTTAGTCTGAGTTGTGTGCTTGTTAGCAACAAGTGGGTTATTGAATGAGGAGCGATCCAGTAGATGCGCGTTAATTTGGACCTTAAAGCTAAGAATCAAGATAGCTGAAACAGTGACCCTGCTATGACCGGTGTAATTAATTGTACGTCTGTTATCGTCGTGAAAGAGAGTTGGGTGGGCAAAGTATACAACCCTTGAATTTATAAAGATAAGATGGCTAGCCTTCGCAAGCTGCATTGACAAGACAGAGATCAATGGGGTTGTCTGCGAGCAAAAATATCTTACTGGATCAGTGAGCTATTTCTTTGCACTCAGGTTCTTGTTTTTCATGGCAAACATAAAGGTTGTTCTTGTTGCAAGAAAAGGACTCCGCAGCAATATTTTTGGAAAAGCAATCCCAACAAGCCTCTTCAATTGTTGAAATTTCTTTGTCTAGAAAGAGGGTTGTTCATGGTTATGCAGCCATGGCGATTGTCTTGATTGGAGGGTTCATTTGGTAGCATTTTTTTTAGTTCTTGTGGTTTTTAACACTCTTGCTACTTTTACCTTACAAAAATCATAAATATAGTTTTCCGTGATAGAAGGTCCTTGTTCTCTTCTCTATTGTTTCCCAAATCATCCAAAACTCAGCAAATTTAAAGCACTGGGGGTTCTTTGGCACGGCCCAGATCAATGTACTCCAATTCCAGTAGTCTTTACTGTGTTTTTTTTGTAATGGCACATGGAGAACTGATTTTGGAGTCCTATCAATGCACAATATCTACGCGTTGGACATTTCAAATGGCAGGCGATAGTTTGTGTTATTAGGACCATGTTATTTCATGGTCGGATACATTGTCTCTTTGTTCCTTAAACTCCAGATTCAGGAGACTAAGAGTTAATCATCTCAAAATACCTTGCAAAGTTTGTGGATATGTGTTGTTTTCATTAGATGCTCATTAATGTTTCTTTAATGTAACAGAATCTGGGCAAGTTTATGCAACTGGTCTGAATGATCATGGACAGCTTGGAATTTCAGATGATAAAATGTATACTACTGTATGATCCTCTTCACCTTGTTCTATTGTGCATCCTTTGGTCCAAATATATTATTTCATCATACAAATCTGGTGCCATTTACCATTTCTTTTAGTTCCTTAGATTCTTTTGGTTGACATTCGAGAGGAAATAGTACACTCTTCAGTGCATGACCTCTTTTGTCCTTGAAAGTTCTGGGATGCAAGTTTTCTCTTCCTATCTATTGATGCATATCACAACTCTGTGCCTGTGTCTGCCTTGGTGTGTCTTATATGTGAGATACTTCATTTGACTAGAAACCTTTTATTCCTGTTGATAGCTTGTCAATCCATAAGATACTGTCTACAATAATTGATTCCATCTGTATACAGATACCTCGGGCCCTAATTATCTTAATTCTACCTCGCCCCATGCTAGCTAGCTGATGGGTATAAATTGATTTCAAACAAAAGTGCTGTGTCTTATTATTTGCTGGGTCATGAACATGATCTTTATTCAGGCCTTCCTTCTTACAGGGTTCAAATTTATTCTTCACGTGGGGTGATGTTTTCTGGGTTTAGATGTGGGAATAGGTTGCTGGGGGGTACCCTGGTTATGTTGAGTATGATATAAACTTCAAACTGAACCCTGATGAATAGTCCATTTTAGTCTTGCAATCCATCTTTGTGGAAGGTGATATATTTCCTTTTGATTTGGCATGGTTATACAAAATTTGTGCATATATAGACGATTCTGTCACCATGTTATTCTCTTGAGAAGCAGAACTAGCATGAAAGTGCATTGTATTTATAGGCCAGCACACTTTTCACTTGATTTCATTTGATAGTCATCATTTCTTTATAATTGTGGATGAATCTAATTCTTTCTTTGGCAATAAGTGGAAGAAACTGAAAGTATGGAGTAATCTTTGCTTAGAAGCATTGCTAGTTAATGTTTGAGTCAGGCTCTCTCAACTTCAGTTTTAAATTATCTTATGGGAGTTCATGAAGTTATCCTAAATGCACATAGTTGTAGTGTAAACTGTTAAGGTCCTTGCACATATCATGAATATGTTAGTCATTAGTACACCTTTGGATCCTTGTAGGAGCCTGTAGAAGTTTCTGGACTGCCTGAAGAAATTGTTGAAATATCTGCCGGCTACCATCACTCTTGTGCTATCACGGGTGAGGAGTTAGTCCTACTTTGATGTATATGAATCTGCATTCATTTCCTCTGGATGTATGAAAACATATTTTATACAGTCCTTATTATCATCTATGTTTTGGATGCTCTGGGTGGTTGGGAGGATTTAATTCTACATCACACGATAAAGTAGAAGGCGTTGAGGCCATCTGACTTGCAAGCTGAAGATCCAACTTTTGGTTCCTAACTTGGGAAGCAGTGATCCATCCTCTGTTTACAGACTTACAATTTCCAGATAAATCTTTCTCAGAACATGATTCTGTTGGATTTTAGAAGTCTTTGAACTTGGTAATAAAGGATTAGAACCAATTAATCAAGCGTTTTTACTATGGATCTGACGAAATGGAAGTTGATGGTTGAATTTGGCTTTTTAGGGGAAAGTAAGTAATTTTTAGGAGCAGAACTGGAACGGAGTTGTCTTGATGTGGTCGGTCTGTTTTAGGAGCTTATTTGTGCTATGTGGTACATTTTGTTCAAGAAAAGTAGAGATAATGGGAAACAACTATTCTGGTGCAATCATGTCTCTCTCTTTCTGGCACGTATTATGTCAATATGAGGTGGCTAAAAGGGTATACGAGACTCAGTCTCATCAGAATTCCCAGAAGATACCCATTGGAGGACAGCAAATGAAATATATGATTGGGAGGCAAAATTGATGGTTTTGCATTTTGCAGGCTTCTAATCTCCTTGCAGGAGCAATTTTTTGGTCCAAGTTTTAGTGAATTGGTTTTACCACTGCTACAATCTTTTATTGGAAAATCTAAGCTTGTCTTTCAGTCACCATCTAATTTGATGTCTCTTTTATCCAATCTGCCCTACATTGTTCTTTTTCTGGTGATATACGCGCTTTGTTTTTTTATTGAGGATGCATTAGGTAAACCTTTCTCTTTTTAACGTCTGCAATTGGTTGTTGCCTCCTGTGGCGCGTTCTGAAGGCCAAGGACAAGTCATTCTTGTTAACATTGATAGGGACTATGTGGTTGTGTTCTACATCCTTGTGCAGCATTTCAAGAGTTGGAATTTTGGCTAATGGCTTCATTTTCGTAGGGATGATTATTCTTGGTTGTATCTCACCTTATGAAGTCGAATTAGGAGGAAGATGTTTTTACATAAGGAGTGCATTGCTGGGTCGATTACTAAAATGTGACTACATGTCTGTCATTATGGTGGGCCTGATTTCGTTGGATCTGTTGGCTTATTGGAAATACTTGCTTGCTTGGGGGAACTCTTCTGTTCAATAGGAAGGTTGTCTCTCTTTGTTTGATTGTATCAAGGAGGAGCTTAAATGATATATGGCTTCCTTTTAGCGATGTATAGTAGATCTTCATATATTTGGTTAAGTTTTTTGTCATTTGTAAATGGACTTTTGAAGACGCTATTTAGGAGGTTTTCCATTTTTCTCTATCCTCTAAAATGGATCTATCCTGCTCTATAGAATGTTTATCTGTCATTTCCTTACTTATTTTTTGAGTGAAAATCGCATTAAGGTTTAGAATCTATTAAAATCCTTTCTGCATAAGTTGGCCAATATTTTCTATGGTCTTCTGCAGTGGATGGAGGACTCTACATGTGGGGGAATAACTCAAGCGGACAGCTTGGCCTCGGAAAAAGTAAGTTCCTGAATTAGAAAGTGCTATTAAATAACTAATTCATATGTTTCTATGTGCAAGATTAATTAATCAACTGTTGGATACTCAGTCTATTTTCTAAATTTCCATCTTCTAGTTTACAATGTAGAGACGTCATAGATTGTGCACAATTTATTGGTTTGTCATGAGGAGCAAGTGTAATGATAATAATTTGAATTGTTCGTTCTTAAGCTTCTTTAGCCATCTATCCTGCTTGGAACTTTGATAAAGATGACATATCTATTGGACAAACAAGTTTCACAGTTTCATATTTTTTTGGCCTTGTGGTTTTGTTGATGCATTGATGTTTGCTTGTCGGTTGTAATTGGTGCAGAACTTTGCCTGGCACAGTTGATGTAAAATCTTTTGGTTGGTTAATGCAACTGATTATTGAAGCCACTTCTACCTGTAGTTTATTTTCTATTGACCTGCTGTGTAGCTGCTTCATGCACTCATTCTACATTCATAATCGTACAATAGTATTTTTATTGTCGACAGAAGGAAATAATCTGAGTAGTGGGGGCTTCTATGTCATGTTCCTAAGTATTATTAATGAGGAAATTAGTTGTACAAAGATGTTACTCTAACTTATTTTAATAGTTTTGGAAGATAAGATCTGTGTTACTCAATGTGAAATGTTTTTTCAGCAGGCACCTCTTAACTAGGCAAGCTTGTTTCCATTGATCATCTTGTTATATTCAGATCATTAAGTCGCAACTTGATACTTGTTATGTTTGTCAAGTGAATATTAGGTTAAAACTTGCTCAAGCATCCTTTCTTTGGAACTTATGCAGAATCTGCAAAAGTTGTCCCCATACCGACGAAAGTGGAGTGCTTGACTGGAATGTTTGTAAAAAGGGCAGCTTTGGGCTCAGAGCATTCAATTGCTATTACAGGTAGGAATTCAACCGTTCTGCCGAATCCCTGCTGCTGAGAGTGTCTACTCTCTCTCTCTCTTACCCCCATCCCCATGTTAATGCCAGATGAAGGTGATGCTTTAAGCTGGGGAGGTGGAGGATCCGGCAGACTTGGTCATGGACATGAATCAAGCATTTTTGGGTTTCTAGGAAGCAGCAGGTTGGTATCTATGGTCTTAGAAGAGCTTCCAGTTTTGGGCTTCTTAAACTCTTCAGATACTGGGAGATCATTATTAGCACTGCTTTGCATTTTTTTCCTCCAAAATAATTTTGGTTGGGCTACGGAAAGGAGGGTTACTCCCCCTATCATTTATGACCAGTGTTGATACCCATAGCATCTTAATGTAGACATTGGCACGAGTCCAATATATGTGAAATGCAATCTTGAGTTAATTTGCACCTTAGTTCTATTACAAATATGATTATCTTCATGTGCCTTTGAGAGATCCTATTATAATTTAATTGGGCGTAAAAGCATTGCTGACATTGAGTAAAGTGGGTGATAGATCTCCACAATAAAGACTAGTCGCCCAGCAGCAGCAGCTTAAATTAACCTGCTTGATGGATAGCGTACATACCTGTCTGATAATTTGTAAGTCCTTCAGAAGTTTTTTGCATGGCTACTTGGGCCTCCTGCTGCTTTGAGCTAGCCACATTTATGGAGTGATGCTGCTTAATGTGGTTATTATCTCGTACCTACCACCCTCAGTGATATGTTTTTTTTCAACTAATATACTGGTTCACATCTTTTTTCTCAGCAGCACTTCTAGATGAACATAAGGTTTAGCCATCCATTGATCTGTTTCGTATCTTCTTGGTGATGCCGTCACAGCTTCTTATTTAAGCCCCCAGTATCTCTGCTGTAATTGTTTAAACCACGTAAACTTAATTTCTTTATGTATATATTTTCCCCTGGGCCATTGTGCATGATACTAAAAAGGTAAGTAAATATTGTTATTGTCATGAGAAAGTCGAATGACTTCTGATGGTTTCTCCATTGCAAAATCCTGCATGACTGTTCGACCATGCTATTCCTTTTCTCATTTTCTTTAACCTTATTTCTTGATGCAGTGAATACACACCAAGGCTCATCAAGAAGCTTGAGGGGTTGAAGGTAGTATTCACCTGCAAATGCTGCTTTCCCAGTTCATGTTATCATTTGTATGTTTATACACATTGTGGTTCTTGGCTTCATTTCTATCATGTTTTAGGTTAAAAATATTGCTGCTGGGCTGCTGCATTCAGCTTGCATAGATGGTATTCTTCAGTCTCCAGGATTTTCTTTTGTTTAATATATGTCTGTGTGCATATTCAATCTGACACTTTTTTTCTGTACTTTGAGTATTAACTCAAGTAAATTCACAAGTTGTGCAGAGAATGGATCTGTGTTCTTATTTGGTGAGAAAGCATTACAAAAACTTGTGAGTGCTGCATTTCTCTTCATTTGGCATAACAACCAGAGTATGGTTGAATTATTAATTGCATGACTAAGATTTTATGTATCAGGGATTTGGAGGGGATAAAAATACAACTCCTTCCATGATTGATGAGCTACCATATTCAGAAGAAGTTGCTTGTGGTGGCTATCACACATGCGTTATAACATGTAACCGCTTATCTCTAATCATGTTTGATATTTGCTATTATTTATCATTGTCTATAGAAGCTAAACGGCAGCATCAGCATAAGTCTTCTCAGTGGATCTTTATTCTTAAAAGAATTCTAATATGAAATGGTCACCCAAATTTCAACAGGTTAAATCTGAATCAAGGTTCAACCCCCAGAAAAATCAGAATAAAATTTCAGGACATGAATGGTAATTAATAGAGATTGGATATGGGTATAAATCAGCTAAAGTTAGCAATGAAGATAGATTCCTGATGAACACAAGTAGGAAAGCGAACAAGATATTTGCCTACTAAAATTTCGGAACTGCAAAGTGACATGAGAAATCAATCAGGCTATCTATGGTTTAAGCGCTTATTGGTTACTGACAACTGCTGATACTCACCAGTCTGCTAAAATGGTGTATGGTCACGCAGATATCCATGGTTAACTTGTTCTACAGTAGAGTTATTATGATTGGTGGGAAATGAATTGGCCTGTACATTAGCAATTAACAGAAAAAAATTGCGGAAGATGTTTCAAAACTTCAAAAATCAGTCTAAGGAAGACAAATTATAGGAATTCTGGTAGCTGTGTTGATCTTCTCTATGGCTCTCCTTTCTTGATTTGTCCCCTTTTGATCAGTAACAAGCTGCTGAGGTTTATCAAACTTTTACTCATAGTCTCAACAATCAGTATTTTGGAGGCTACTCTTTGGACTTAATTAGATGGAGTCTGCTCTTTTCATCCAATGTTTTGTCTTAGGTGAACTTAGTGCTGTATTTGCATGCTTTTGTTGTAGGTGGTGGGGAGCTTTATACATGGGGCTCGAATGAAAATGGCTGTCTGGGAAATGGGTACAAGCGACTTACTGTTAGTTTTTAATTACCCTCCAAACAAAAGGACTTATTGAGATCCATATGCAGCATGAAATCTCTCACTCTTTTCCAGTGCTAGTCTCAGTGTTTTTATTGGAATGATTTTTAACTTGTTATGGTCAGGTCAACAGATGTCTTTCATTTACCTGAGAGAGTCGAGGGTCCTTTTGTCGTATCTCCTGTTAGCAAGGTGGGCCATCACCTTATTCAGTAGACATTGGAAAATTGTTCTATTGAAAGTCTCAGAGGAAGATGTGATAAGCAAGTCACTTTTGTCCTTACAGGTATCCTGTGGTTGGAAGCATACAGCTGCTATCTCTGGTAAGAGATCATTCAACTCATAAAGTTAAAACTGGATGCGATCACAACTCCCTAATTATAATTTCCTTTGTGCCAAAACCTTTTTAAATATGAAGTTGAGAGCATTCAGACAAACTAATTGCTGCTTTGACTCAGATGTTTTAGGAACTCATATGGAACTGATGCTTCTAGCATTGTGGCTTGTATTTATGCAGCTGGCAAAGTTTTCACCTGGGGTTGGGGAGGTTCTCATGGGACTTTTTCAGAAGATGGACATTCTTCTGGTGGACAGCTGGTATGTAAGAACATCTCCCATAGTTTGCATTGCCGACCTCATTAAATTCATGCAACAGTAATATATACATTTTGCTACTTTTTGGTTATCGTCTCGTCTTTACCTATAATGGAGTGAATTGAAGCATACAAAACCTTTCAATGGCATTATGCGCTGCTGGGTCAAAAAACATGCATTAAAACCAGAGCTTGACTTATGGGATATTCTTTTACCAATAGCTATTTCTGATTATACTTGTGTAATGGAGTACAGTGGGGGGTATTCGATAAGTGTTTGCTGTGATGGTGCAATTAATAAAGCTCTTCTTCTGGCATATGATGGGGATCTGTCAATGTACTCTTGCGTCAGTTCTTTATGATGGTAGAGATGAAATTTATAAACTAAATTTGCCATCAGCTAATGCTCTGTATTTTACCTTATTGATACGGTTGGGTCCATTCAGCTTTGCACTCTAAATGTATGAAGAAAGTTTTCCCTGGGTCGGAAACTTTTTAGCATCGGTCCCTCTTAGATATTTGAGGAGTTACAGTTCCATCTTGAATTCTTTTGAAAATTTATCCCTCAAAGTATGGCAAAGTTGCAGCTTGCAATTGTGAACCCAATAGTTCATGATTCTTGAACTAAGGCTCTCAGTTTGGTGAAAGTTATAAATTCAAGTTCCAGCATTAATTTTCACTAAGAAAAAGTTAAAATGCTCTAGTGTAGAAATGTATTCTCTATAAAAGACCTAGCCCTTCCTTTGCTCTCTTAATTGGGACATTGTTCATAAAAATGAGCTAATTGAGCTGAAAAAGGAGATCAAGGTCCTTTATATGGACAACAAGTAACTTTTGAGACAATTTTTTGTCTAAGAGAGAATCTTAGTTCATCCTCGCTAATAGCTACTGCTGTACCTGATATTTGCACTTTTAACATATTCAGTGCCACATTGCAATGGTGGAAGCAAAACTAAATCCCCAAATTTTACCAATAAATTAGCAACATTCTTCCACCAATAAAGAAATAAACAAAATTAATTAAAACTAAAAGCAACTTCCTAACAAAATCTAACAAATCACATACACAAACATCATGATTTTCAAGCTTATTAAACAAAAGTAGAAGTTTTTATAGCTTTAGGATTAACAATCCATTCAAAAGATGATTTTTTTCATGTTTTCAAGCTAAAAAATAACTAGTATGGAATGTTGGAAATTCTTGTAAAGGTAGGCTAATATTAATCGCATAATACTTTAGTTTGTGAAAACAGACTGTTATAAAGTAGAAAAAATATAGAAGACAATGCTAGATAGCCCAAATACAGTTATGTGATTAAATTAGTTTGAGTTTAGCACATCCTATGTACGGTTATATTGGGGTTGGACTGTCATTGTAGGCCAGTAATTCATCAGTGACCTGTGATGGTTGGGCCTATTAGAATGAACGCTGTAAATGGGCTATGATCCCCTCTCCTATCCATATACTGAAACACTTGCTGTTTATGTCATATATTGCCATCAATCTTTTTCTAGTGGAGGGTCGTGAGAAGTTTGGTTTGCTTCTCTTATTAAATTGCAATAACATACTTTCACACATTTGGGAAATTTCGTGGTATCTCCTCAAGATTTGATATTTTGGTGTGTGCTTTTTTCTTCTTATTTAAGTTGCAATCTTTGGTTCTGTGCTTGTCTATTGTAAGATTTGTTTAATTTATATCTAGAGTATGTGTAGTGATTATGGATCGAGTAGACAACTTTTTCAGATAATATGGATGATGATTTTGAAAATGATTTGGAAGAATGGGAACGGATGCGTAACTTCGGCTTTGTTCAATTCATATGTTATGTGGTTTATTCATTGGAGTGACATCAATTACACTATAGTTCTTGAAAATTTCCTGAACAAGTTTTGGAAGGAAATTCTAAAAAAGAACGAGAACATATTCATCATAGTCTCTTGATGCAACTTAAGGATGACAAGAAATGCCATGATATAACTTGCATGGAGTCATACTACCTGTGGTGTAGTTTGTCTGGAGTCAGCTCCCTCTTAGGAGCTTTCTACCGCCAATTTCATGAGAGGCATTTTGTTCTTTGCTCTGATATGCTAGATGAAATCTCTAGTAAATTTTGTCACCCTCTAATGCTTTTATGAGTACCTTGTAATGAAAGTTTGAAGTTGTTCGTTGGAGATAGATTTATCTTAAGGGTTCATATGCTTCCTGGGGTGCCTGCGAATATTAGATCTAAGTTTGTCCATTGTTTCATATGCCTGGCGGAATTGAAATATTGTTTGCATCAGTTTTTCAATAAATGATGTGTTTGATTTTCAAGCAGGCCATTTGCTTCCACTTTCTTTTGTGTTTTATTGTTAGGGATTCAATAATTGCCTAATGGTCCTTTTATTTAAAGACTTCTACTCTTTTAAATGCTTTTGCACTGTGCATTATGTGTGCTTCGTGGCTTAGGGTCATGGGGATGATGTGGACTACATAAAACCGGCAATGGTCTACTTTGACGAGCCTGTGAAAGCAGTACTTGTCTCATGCGGGTTCAACCACACAGGTGCAATATTCGAGTTCACTGAAGCTTAGGGCTTACGTGAGATCAAGTGGTGCCAACTCTTTGATCTCGATAATAATGTCTATATCATCATTTGACCACACAAGGAATAATAACATGCTTTTACTTCTCCGGGAAAATCCATAATGAGTAAGTAATTGAGGAGGTGATTGTAGACAGACTGACACAGGGACACATGCAGAAAAGATCCTTTGGAGGAACATACAGCTGGACAAATGCAGAAACAATATTTGTTACGATTGACCTGTACGAGGATATTATATTCTTTGATAATTATACCTGCGTGTGATATAAGGCACAGAACTTGTACAGTAAATTTTGTATATGAACAAGCCTCCTCTCTTTATTGTGGTCTATCTTCCCTTTTAATATGTTATTCTAGCATTCTATTTCTAGTGAAGGTGCATTTGGTTTTCTGCTCTCCAGCAGCTCAATTGAGTGGGGCTAAACTGTGGTTGCTCTTATTCAGGTTAGCTGCAGTGAGTGAAACTCATTGCCTTTGGTTGGTCTGTGTTGACTATGTCTTGTGTGAAGATACCTGGAGCATTACTTCAAAGATGCTTTCAAACCTTTGTCGTTGTTGCCATCGTAAAGTTGGAATAACTGCATCTTCACATATTAGATTTGAAATTTGATGTTGTGATGCTCCACTACAACTAGAGAAAAGATTTGGTTTTTGGTAACTTTCTTGAGTCCTCTTGCCTTGTCACAGTCAATTAAAACGTCATTCCTTTTTAAACATTTACTAAGTTATATCTCACGCTCTTTCTCCATAAATTATGCTATACATACATCAATAAGGTCTGCTGGGGCTTTGAAGTGCTTTGTAGAGTGAATAGAGAATCCTTTGAGGGGGGATTGTTCTATAACGCCTTTCCATTCCGTAAACACAAGGGACATCTTGTGTATAGTCTATCATTTAGTTTCGGTGCCTCTTAGCCAATGTAGTCCTTAGTCCATGTAATTCATCTCTGTCTATTGTTTAACTTTCATTTTCTTTGGCTTTGTTGACAAAAATGGTTCTACATCACTTCTTTGCCTTAGCTTTTTAATAGGTGCATAGCACTTTTGAGTTCGGCGCCCCGTAATGATTCTTCAAAAATTCTCCATATCCATCTTATCCATTTCATTGCACAGTTATCGAAATCAAAAGAATTCATTATTTTCTCGATCAATTCTGCCCTCTCTCTACCTTGATTCAGTTGCTCATTCTTGAGTTCAAAGTTCTAGTGCATGATCAAGTTTCAAGAGTCCAACCAATTGGAAGTCAAAAGAAAAAGAAATGAGAGTCAAGCTGAAGCAAATATGTACTGAACTCTCATCTGCATTCTGCAATCCCTCCTATACATCTCTCTCTCTCTCTCTCTCTCTCTCTCTCTCTCTCTGGCTTACAAAATTCCTCTTCATGAGGATAGACGCCACTACAAAGTTATAAAGAGTTGACACTTGTATGGGAAGACCTGTTGCCCAGATACACACGAGGAAAAATAAGGGGGCAAAGCTCAAAGTACCTGCATCTATGTGGTTAACAAGGGAGAAATGACAGGAACAGAAAGTTGGGAGTCAAGCCAGGTGCAGTGCCACCTGCTGAAGAAGTATTTTCCTCTGAGATGCATTGATGATGCCCTTACATTCGGCATCAGCCAGAACATCTGTCACAATTGCAGCTGCTGGACCCCTGGGCTCCTCTGAAGCCCTTTTCAACATGAACACCTACCAAATGAAAAGGCGCTTAGTAGCATTTAAAAATAGCAAGGACGGCATACTGGAGATAAAAGGAACAATCCTTAAAGTCCTTTGTTACTTTACATATTGCTCTGACATATATGAATAAAGTTATAACAGCTCTTTTATTTCAAGTGTATGAAGCAACAAGCTAGAAATTGCAGGATTCACTTTGTCTAATGCTGAGAGCACTTGTTAGTTATTATAGTTGAATCGCAGTCGACTAGATTTAATTAAGTTACACCTTAACTAGCACAAGATATATGGTTGGACAAAACAAGCTATACCTGCCCATGATGTGTTATTTCCAAGCAACCAGGTTGCTGGATAAAGGGCTCTCCATCTATTTGAACAGGGAAACGACTGGAAGTATGTATTCTTACGACATTCCCCTGGGCCAGTCTCCTTGCCTGCGATAGGCCAACCTGTACCAAGAAAATTCATGGCATAAAAATTCTTGAAAATTGTGCCGACCATCTTTTTGTGTATATAAACAGCAATTTCCATCAAATTAATTTCGATCTTCTCCTTAATGTCCAGTGTTCCATATAAGGTGCACATTCGAAATTCAAAGACATTTAAAGGAAAAGAGTATTCTAAGAAAAAGAAAAATCTCACAGACAGTTGCCGAACCTGAAGCTTGCCAAGGTGCCACGCTCCACTGATGCACACAACCTCAAGCATTTTATCATGCATGTTCTGAAGACTAAAATCGTCATCATGCTCATATTCATTTTGCCAAAGATCTACTCCACCCATGTAGCTGCCGATATTTAGCACAATTAATCCCTCAGAATCCTGGAAAGCAGGGAATAATTAGGAAATGACTAACGAAAGCAAAAGCAATAGACGAGCAAGTCCAACTGAATCAATATAGTATACCTTAGGTATCTGAATATCTTTACCGTCAACTTCAAGCCAAACGTGCCATGGCAAATCAGCACAGGTTCTGTCCATGATATCTTTAGCACCTTCTTTTGCATAACGCAATTTGTTGACAAACTGTTCATATATTTTAAGGAGTCAATATGCCATGCAATGTGAATTTTGAAAAGTACAAAGAGAAAAGAAAAGGGTACAGTGGGATAGAGCTCAGTACAAGTAGTAAATACTAAAAACGCACAAACCAAGCTTAGCAAAGATGATTGAAAGCACCGAGTTCAATCAACTCCACAGAACTTTGATGAGCTAGCTAGATAAAGTCAAAGCACATCGAGACAACTCCAAGAATCCAAACAAGTTATATTCTTGGTTTGTTAATATACAATAAATACATTCTGAACTTTGACCAACATCAAGTTGATAAGACCACAAAGAAAATAAGTATATCCATACCCGATTATAAAACTTCTCTGGATTTTCTTCTCGCATCACATGAAACTCATAGGCAACCTTTGCATCACATCCAATGCCTAAATTATGAGAAATCAGTGCTCAGTAAGAAGATCAGATTAACAGTAATTATCAGCAAAATCAGGTGAGTTCGATCAAGCACCTAAGTAATTCAACATGAACTTGGAATGGGCCTTCTGAGAATTTCCATCAGGTTTTTCTTGACTAATGTCCACTTTCCACCGATCCAACATAGTAATTGCTGCACTATTTATGTCATGTAAAACCGTGTTCAAGCCATCTTGACCACTGCTAAGCGAGAAACCTCTTCCCCACCCCATAACTCTTGACAGATCATTTCCTGTGCCAAGAGGAAGAATGGCCACTGGAGGAGGGGATTCGAAATTCCGCCTCTCAATTGCATCAATTATCCATGCAACTGTTCCATCTCCTCCACAGACCAAAACCCTAAAATTCTGCAAATTACTAAATAACTCCAAACCAACCTCAGGCCCCTGGGAAGCACTCAGCTCAAAAATCTGCAAAGCAAAAGCAATCAACTTATTGCACGTATAAAAGACATTAATTGCAGGATAGGGTACTGAGAAATCTAGATTTCTTCCATAATACTACAGGAAAGGAGCCATTTTAAGATTGATTCTCCCCCGTTAAATGACAGATAATTTTCACCTGCTAAAACATAAATGCAAGTCAAAAGCAATCCTCAGGCAGAACACGAACAACACTCACAAAACAAGCAGAGGATTAAGAAACACAAGGGTAGCATTCTATTTCGTCCATTAATACTCCATTTTTTAAACTTGTCTTGCTCATAGAAATATTACAAATCATTTTAGGAAGCAATACCAACTAATAAGAAAAAATCAACACCAAGGAAAATGGCTCTGAGGAAGGATAGCACTCCAAACTGATCTTTTGATTTTTCCAGAAAAATATGTTAATGAGTACTATCGACTAGAGAAAAAAATATGTCTAACTTGTGTGGCTGTGTGTGTGGTGGGTTTTGGTGAAACAAGCGAGGGGGTAATGAAATATAACTTCTTATTAGGGGTGATCGGTACTGAAATGGAGTTCCGGAGTGGGAACTGTCAAAGTCGATTCCCAGTTTTGGAAACAGGAACCGGTTCCCTTAGGATCTGGCGGAATCTAGGGTCAATCTGGGAACTGGGCCTAAATTGCTCACCCCTACTTCTGATTACCTGGCCTGATTGAGGGAAGTTATGCACTTGAGGTTTTGCAAAAAAATAAAAAGGTTAAAACTTCTGTTCAAGAGCCTTTCTTTTGATCAGTAAAGACAAACTTTAGATGTCAAAGAATCCATAGTGCTACCAATTCTCATAATGTACCTCGGTAACTGTGGCTCACCTGCACAGGATTCAAAAGCATGTTCAATCTCCTACGAAGATAAGGCCCGTATTGTGCTCCACTCTTGACATTGATGAAGACTAATAGAGGTCGTGCATCCATTGGCAGATCAACAAGGGCAAACTTCTTCAGTTGTCCATAGTTGGTTTCACCGTTTTTCTGCGACAACCTGCTATATGTCCCCCGCAAACCAAGTATCCGGCCATCCCTTTTCGTGAAATGATCAACATTCTTCTCCCCACTCAACTTCTTCAAGCCAACAAGCCCATTGAGCATATACTCCAAGGCTGAATTACTTTCGGTAGCATTAAGCAATTTACCATTAAGCGAACGAGTGCTTCCATTTTTACCTCTGTGGCGCCTTCTTCTTACAAGCATTCCACCCCCTGCAACATCCTCATCGACCTCTTTCACACACAATGGGGAGAGGATAATCCTTCTAAGAGGACCAAGATCACAGACGTCCCCAGATTCATTCGACATTTTGGTATGACATTTGACATGTATAAGCCGTTGACACCACAAGCAATGCCAAGTTGGAGAAGCATCCAGGAAAGGAACTCCACATGGTTCATCACAGTAAAAACAGAAGGCAGAGGTTTCAGGATTTTCGTCCATGTCAACCCATCTTTCTGACCAGTGATGTTGCACATGGCTGAAACCAGCTTGAGCTACACACTTGCAGCCCTTCTTAGCAAACTGAGAACAATCAGAATGAGCAGCAACACCACAGACACAGCACCTATGGAGCGGACTACGCGACGCCACTATCGTGCCCAATGTATGAGGAGGTACTAGTGAATTCAAACAGACACAGCATGCGGACGACTGTTCATCATAAGAAAAGTCTTCTACCCACATATGAAATGACAGAGGAACTCTTAGCTTCTTCCAGACTTTTTTCTTCGCCTTGGCAGCAGCTTGCACCCAATGTAAAGTCGTAGTCTTCTGCCATTTGAGGAATGCATACACAAAAGCTACGGTCCCAAATGCGAAAGTGACCATCCACCCTAAAATATATGGGCCATAACTACTGGAGCTGGAAAGCAACCTCACAAGTGATATAGCCAATTCGATCATTGTCAAACTAATCTAACATTCTTAACAACAAACCCCCTCTTGAAAATGGAATCTTTGGACCTTCAATCCCCAGAATCGTTAGGTGGACGAAAACTGCACAAGAAAAGAGAGACATGACACCCTTGGATAATGAAGCGCAAAGCACAGCTTCGTATTCCCATGATCATATCCTATTACCACATACATACAAACATACACGCATACACGAGCTTAATAAATCACTCCACACGCATCAAGAAACGAGGACCTAACTTTCAGTCGCACGAGTTATAATCATAAAGCAATGCGGCTAACTCCGCTGATCAATTGAACTTGACAAGAGAGATATCCATCGGCTGGAAAATCAACAGACCGACCGACCGACACAGATACACGACCAATAACCCCACAACTCGAGAGCCTGCGATCGAAGCTACATTATCCGACGGGAAAACCGCGACACGGATCACAATCATCAAGCCTACGCACATTCCGTCCGAAATCGGCACGGCTAACCGGAAAAGGGCGAGGAAAACGCGCGGCTAGGCCGAAACTACATAGGAACAGGCCAAGAGACCAGATCGGCGAGGCGAAGGAGTCAACAATGGAGACGTGCGAGGGAGCCGAACTGACCTGAGCGGCGACGGTGCAGATCTGAGCGAACGCACGGAGAGAGAGAGGAGGAGAGAGAGGAGCGAGGGGGCGGGGGGAAGGAATCGTGTGCTTTTTGCTTCGATGGCGGTTTGGATTGGGAGCGACGAAATCCAAAAGCGCTTCTCCCCCCGTTCCCTCGGCGATGATCCTCTTCCTTCTTCTTCAACGTGAAGACTGGAGAGAGTTTGAAAAGGGAGGGGCTTGTGGGCCCCCGCGAAAACAACACGGAATGCCCGACCAGGCCGTTGTGTTGGAGCTCCGATGTCTCCGGGTCCACGCGCTCTGAAATTACCGTGCTGCCCACGGGGTGCGGCGTGGGGGCGGAGGATCTTATCCGCCCCTTTTTGGGGATTTCGCGTGGAGATTCTGAACGTGGACAGGGGGGATCTTTTGTTCTTCTGCTTGTCGTCATGCTCTCTCTCTCTCTCTCTCTTTTGGCCATCGGGAAATCAGAAGTCAATAGCAATAATCAAAGCATCTCTCTCTCTCTCTCTCTCTCTCTCTCTCTCTCTCTCTCTCCGGGTAAACCGAAACATTAAGGGAAAAAAGTAAGATTTATGATCGAGACTTTTGTCCAAACGAGATCCAATTTTTCATCCGGTAGACAAATTTGTCCACGAGGGGTCCCATGAAAAGGCCTCAACTTTCGCCTCAGAGGTAATCTGGCCATCGTTAGATTTGCTATTAGACTCTACTTGCGTGGTGTCGTCGGTCAGCCATGTCGGTCGATGTGGTGAAAGTTCCAAAACAAGAACAACGTGGTTTTCTTAAGGAGGGAGAGGGAGAGAACGGTTTGCGACTTTAGGGTTAAGGTTCTTGAGAGTTGGAAATGAATTTGGGATTGCGGTTCTTGAGCAAAATCAAATTTAGGGAGAATTTAGGGAATCGAGCCCCCCTCCCTCCCAATTCGATTTCAAGAAATCCTTTATTATTATTATTATTATTAAAATGAGGAGCATGCCTCGTTTAAGTTTACCGACCTCTCGCTATATTGGTGACGTGATAGCTGTTGCTGGCCACATCATCATTCATTTAATAGATTGGACTGAAGGCGAAGTTTAACAATGGCCAATTTTATCCCTTGAATAATAGTTATTTTTTTAATTATTTTAAGAAAATCCCTTGTGATCATGTTGGTTACGTTTCATCATGTGGCATTGACTTTTCAAATTAACTAGTAGCTTCGAAAAGTTATTATTGCACGACCATGTAAAAAAATATAATCTTGATCATAATTATGGGGTTATGTTGGGGCTTACGTGATCAACAATGGAGATAAACTTAGTATAAGGTAAAGTAATCAGTACAAATACTTGTTTTGTGATGTGAGCGTGAGTCAAGTTATCAGCATATTACTTGAGTTTGACTGCAAATTGCTTGAACTTGTCTTAATTCTTTTTAAATCTAGGTAGCTTAAATATCTGGATGAGCCGATCTCATACTTGAAAATACTTGGAATCGAACAACTGGCAAGCCTAAATGAGTTTTTATAATCTATATATTTTAGTCAAATATTAAAAAGATGCAAAAAAATTATGGGATAATTGCAAAACGTATCATCAACTTTATACTTACATATAAAAAATCATCGTCCCTTTGCCGTCTCTCTCTCTCATAGAGCTCGTGGCTTGCAGCCACGAGAGGTCGAGCTTGATCGTGATGGGCTTGAGTAAGACGCGATCTTAGCCTCATGGGAGGCCCGTGCAAGCCCAATGAGCTCCTTGACAGAGCTCACTAATCAAAATCGAGATTTGGGGCGGCAACCATCGTCGGCCTCGATTTCGAGGTCAGCGACGGTCAAGGACGACGGGGGGCAAGGTGAGGAGGCAGTAGCTAACCGATGACGGGTAAGAGAGAGATGGTGGAGGAGAGAAAAATGTACATGAGGGCTTTTGAATTTTTTTGGAAGGCTAATTTAGGAAGGAAAATGACGATTTTAATAAATAAGGGGTTGTAAGGATGTAAGTTGATATATGAAAGTGGAAAACTCGGGATGTAAGTCATAAGTTTTAAGAGTATGGATGGTACTTAAAATAAACTAGTACCGAATGGTAAATGTCATATGTATGCACTTAATTAGAATATGATAGATACAGTTGATTCATAGTGCAATGGAGTTTTCTATTTATTTTGTGAAAAATGAATGATTTAAAAAATATTTTCTTAAAAATGATCGTTTATATTATTTACAAAAATAAATGAATGAAAGATAATTTCCTCACCTGCAAAAATGGTTAGACAAAATGCCGTTGATAATAAAAATATATTTCATTGATTAATTATTTTAAACGATATAAGTGATTGTTATCAAGAAAATGTTTTCAAAATTATTCGTTTTTCGGCGAAAACAAACGCAACAAGAAAAGATATCTTCTCGGGTTAGAGACTAGCACCTTGGAGTGAATTGAAGCAATTTGCATTAATTGCAAAAAAAAAATCAACACAAATTTGGACATGAGATCTCAAATTTGATTTAATTCCATTGTGTTCGAGTTACAAAAAGTTCACGCCATCAAATAGAGAAAATATCTATCTTTATCCAAGGGCAAACTCGACATATTACGGGATTTTCGATTTTCCCCCGTGGAAATAGCGAATTGGCATTTTGAAAAAACATAAACAAATGCCAGCCGGTGGTAGCCACGTCATCTCATCTTTCCGATTTCGGCGGGAACGCTTCCCCCATTCCTCCGCCGTATTTACACTACCAGCGTCCATCGTCCATCGTCCTCCTCTCCAGATTTCTTAAGTGACAACATAGTCGCTCGCTCCATCGCGAACGTGATCGCTCTCTCCACGTAGAGTCTCTCGCATCAATGGCGTCTCTGTCTCCGCCGTCGAACGGAACGGGCGAGGAGGACATCGGCAGGGCGGCGATGGTCCAAGCGCAGCAGCCGAGGCGGAAGGGGATCGGGACTAGGGTTTGGCTGATCGTGTCGGAGTCCGGGCAATCGCTCGTCGAGGAGATCGAGAAGCACCGCATCATGCGCAGGACCGGCCTCCCCGCGCGCGACCTCAGGGTGCTCGATCCGGTGCTGTCGTATCCGTCCTCGATTCTCGGCCGAGAGCGGGCGATCGTCGTCAACTTGGAGCACATCAAGGCCATAATCACCGCCAAGGAGGTCTTGATGATCAACACCAACAGTCCTTTGGTTTATCAGTTCGTCCAAGACCTCCAGCACCGGGTTTCTAGCTCCAATTGCGCGTCTCAACAGGTAAGGTTTTAGGCGGAGGTGAGATGGGTTTGAATTCTGTGTCGTCAATGGCTTACGTAGAAACCTTAAGGTAGGGGGCGAAATAGAAGGACATGTAAGAAATCTGCATGACATTTTATAGATTGTAAGAAATATTTGCTAAAATCTGCAAGTAGTATCAGTCAACCGTCATTTGAGGTTTCGTTCGAAGTATTTTCGGTATTGTGCGGTTCATTGTATTGCGTTCGGTCATCGTGTTAAGTGCAGTTAGTTTACAAAGTCAATCACAGTTAACTTTTATTTGCCAGTTTGCTCTTTATTTGGCCTCTGCTAATAGCGTTAGATGAATTATAGTGTATCCATCATCTGATTGAATTTCTACCTAATGTCAAAAGTGCCTGCTGGAAGAAGTTGTCCCAGCATTTGATTTGTCTGTCATGACTTCATTGAATCGCTTGATAAGCGCAGTTTGTTTATGAAATCACATTAGCTGTCATTCGCTGGTTTACTTCATATTTGGTCTTGGGTAGTAGTTATAAAAGAATTTTATTGGTGTAGCTCTAGCAAATGGAAAAGTGCACAAGTTGTCCCAGCATTTGGTCAGCCTGTCATGATTAATAGTTACGTTTTCGCTTTCGAAGGAAGTTGACGGCAAGACATTGCCTGCAAGTGGGGTTCACAAGACATTGCCATTCGAATTCAGAGCACTGGAATCTTGTCTTGAATCTGCTTGCCGGTGCCTTGAATCAGAGGTATACTTGACACACTCGTACGTTGAATCTAGTGAACCAGAAAAATGAAACAATTCTTGAGGATGTTGTGCCTACTCAGGCTACTTTATATCTAAACACGGGTAGTTATCATATAGAACCAGAATTTCTGGCCTTTCTTATTATATAAAAATAAATGATTGATTCTTTGTGTTCAATCATTAAAAAACTGCATCTCTTAAATTTCTCCTCACTCCATTTGACTTTTTAGCATCAAACTTTTTCCACTGTTGGACTGTAACTGAAATGTTTTCCTTTGTGACATTGTCAGACCAAGACCCTAGAGGATGAGGCATATCCAGCTTTGGATGAGCTAACTTCCAAAATCAGCACACTTAACCTTGACCGTGTTAGACAAATAAAGAGTCGTCTAGTTGCCATCTCTGGCCGAGTACAGAAGGTAATTGACACTATGCTACAGCTCTTCTCGTAAGCGGAAGGCAGAGGGACTGCACCCAGGGTTCAATCAATCCGAGCATTAAAAATCACAAACTCATTACCCAAAGCTATTGATCCTTAAGACAGTAAAAGAGATTGATGCTGAAAATTTTAATATCTGTAATAGAGTAAACACCTTTCCACGCTGATCATGCTATTATTTCTCCAGATAACTTCAACGCTGCTGTTTTCACGTCCAACAGTTATCTTTTCCATTTAAAATTTAGGAGATAACTAATTGAGTCTGCCCTTTCTCCTCACATTCTTTTTTTATACATGCTACAGTGAAAGGTGCTACAGGGAATTAAGAAGAGGCTTGCATTTGTCATTTCGTATTTTTGAAGACCCTTAAGAAGCACTCTGCTTCATTAATCTGATGTTTAAAATTGTGCTTTTTAAATTTCATTTGTCTAGTGTTTTATTTTGGTAAGCAAAACGATGTGTTTTCTCTAACAACGGATTCTACCTGATTGTTAATTAATATTTGCATGTTTTCTTTAACATAGGTGAGAGATGAGCTTGAACACTTGCTGGATGATGATAATGATATGGCTGAGATGTATTTGACAGAAAAGCTTCTCTCTCGCTCACTGGATAATGCTTCAATCAGAGAGGAAGTAGACAATGCCGATCCTGAAATAGATGATAAAAGGTGACTGAGAGCTTAAATAGTTCTACATACTTAGGGAGGGAAATGTTGATCCGCTGGTACTTTAATTTGATTTTAGTAGAAGCGAACTTTCTTTGTAGAAATAAAGTGAGAATAAAGTTTACAGTGTGATGCAATGTTGAAGTGGCAGCACGCATAATAGAAGGCCAAATAAATAGAGAACACTGCTGTAGCCATTAATCTGTGGGACAGAGAGGAAGTACCTATTCTCTCAGGTCCAAACTTAAAGTACATCAACTTAAAACTACAAGCCTACAACTTGTATTGTCTGGCCCCTTTGACCGTTATACCAGTTTACATGTGCTGTGTCGATACGCAACTCTTGAGTTTATTTTTCATCGGTAGCATGTCTTGTATAATGTGATGGTTTGATAATCTGCAATGACATGTCATGACAGGGCTGAAGATTCTAATGAAGAAGATGAATTAGATTCTGTAGTTTTGACCAGCTGCAAGCCTAGCATTGAAGAGCTTGAGATGCTTTTAGAAGCATATTTTGTCCAAATTGATGGCATACTGCAAAAATTATCAGATGTAAGTATCTACGTGCTTTCCTACATGCATTGCTGAATCTGGCTGTTCATTTTTTTAGCTCACTAGCATGTTATAACCGTCCATATATGATTTTGCCTCATACTTTGACCACTGACTTCTGCCTCAAGCTAAATTCTATTCATACAACCAATAGAAAATTTGAGGAAATGTTTTCTCATTTTGTTTATAATTTGAAATTTACATAAATTATGTTGATGTGATGAAATGAGACAAAGGAAGGAACGGAATGGGAGGAGGAATGGCATGGAATATAGAATGAGCATCCAAATTCCTTTTGTTGTGGAGGAGAAATAACGTGGGAACAGAGAGGACATTCTTCGAAATGTGTGAACAAAAAGGCGGAGGAATAGCGATTCCTTCAGCTGAAACTTGGAGAGAAATCACAATTCCCTCTATTGGTGGAATGGGCATTTCCTTCATTCCACCTTGGAATCGGTCCCAAAAGTGAATGCTCAACCCTCCTAAGCAAAAAACATCATTAGTGAAAATGTGTTTTCCTTGTTTTATCTATCCGAGTAGAATATATAGTGCATCTCCGTGTCCAAAATATAAGACACTAGAAGGCTAAATCCTCCATTTAGCCATTACACGAATTGAGTGATGGAATTCTTATAGTTTTCTTGATGCATTTCCATATGCATTGCCATAAAAGTCCTCTTCAAGCCTTTTCATCTGAATGTAATTATTTTTAAATCAGTCTGTTGCCTCTGCCATAAAACTACTTTCAAATTAATTAATGAATCTATTGTGATGTGCATGTGTGGTGATCTCAAGGCTACCTCCGGAGAGAGGTACCTTGACTGTGAAATAGCATCCGGGAAGTACCCTTTTATCTGTTTGGATGCATGACTTCACAATTTTGTGCTCATAGCTGTGTGGACAAAACATATTTAACTCTTATCAGTTTAATTGTTCTACCATTAATGAAATGTAGGAAGCATATTATTTTTTATTCAAGTTCCATGATAGGTTTGATCAATTATGTATCTTGTGTAGGCTTTTGATGAATTTGCTTTACAGGCATACTTTAAAAGCATGGGTAGCTCTCGTAAAATTGCCCTTTAACTGTATCTGCCTATTGTTGGATCGACAGTCCAGTTCCTCCCATGTAGTCTGTCAAATATACACAGTAGTTATTACATCTCTCATCGAATAGTTATGGAAATGAAAAACAGAATGGGAAAGATCGCGTTTTCGCTGCATTACCGTCTGTTTTTGCATACACTTTTCTCACATCTTTTGTATGTTACACATTTGCTGGACATACAATGTCTAACAAGAATTATTTCCGTCTGTGTAGATGAACGATTATGTGGATGATACCGAGGATTGCATCAATATAATGTTGGATGATAAGCAGAATCAGCTGCTGCAGATGGGAGTGTTGCTCTCTACTGCAAACATGATCATAAATGCGGGCATCGTGGTGGTTGGATTGTTCGGCATGAACATAGAAATTGACCTCTTCAACGCACATTACATCAAATTTTGGGAAACTACCATCGGCACGGTCGGAGGTTGTGTTGCAGTCTACCTGATAGCTGTTGGGTGGGGCATGAAAAGAAAGCTTTTGGCCTTATAGAGCTCCCTCCTTCAAACAGAAGCTTGCCACATCTAATCTCTCTCGAGTACTGGACTTGGCCTTTCATTGTTTCCTTATCGTCGTAAATGGCGCCGACTGAAAAGCAATGTGACCGAAGAATGAACATACGAGACTGCTTTCTCACATGTTGTTAGATTCTTCTGCAAGTATTAGGGTTTGCTCTGAGTTTCCTGATACATGTTTTAGATTCTTCAAAGAGTACGACTGCTCCACTTGATGATCGAGAGGACTCACTGGCTATAAATTCCGACGTCGCATGTAAGCTACATGCACAAGACTTCCAGCAGATTGCGCTGAAAGAATGGAAATCTTGAAGGATTATGTTCCTTCCTAGAGTTGGAAGGTCGAAGCTAGATAGATAGCAAAACTTGTCTACGAATGAATTTGAATGTTTAGACATAGATTGTTGTTGATAATGAACACATTATTATTTATTGGTTAATTATTAAAAGCGATATAATTGATTATTTCTAGAAAAATATTATTAAAACCATTCATTTTTCGCAAAATAATTTGAGCCTTTGTAATAAGCTGAAAAAAATGAGGAGGTATGGTTTACTACTGATACAAGGTAAACTTCAAATCCCCCACAGTCCATGGAAGTCAGAAATTTTGAAAAAAGTCGGTAAAACGGCCACGGGAATTTATTAAAAGCGCGATGGACGATTCTATTGTTCCGTCTAAAAATAATTTTTCTTCTCGTGTTGGTAGATTGCTGAAAGAGTTGGTTAGTGTGCAAAAAAAAAAAAAAAATGGTAATATGATCTACGGGAATTTATTGACAACTTACCGACACTTTAATGATGCTACCAACATTTTTTGATAGTTTTCAAATTACCAACTTTTCTTATATTTTATCCATTTTTATTTGCCTTTTCTAATTAGTGCATTGAAACGTACCGGTTCTTATGTGAATTTACTATATACTAAACGACTTACCAATATTTTCTTTAATTAAATTAACAATTAGTTTTGAATTATCAATTCTCGTTTGTGTTGCTTAAAAACGTTTATTTGTGTTTTCTTTTTTGGTTTATCAAGTTTTGTTATCGTTTACCGACTTTATGCCTTGCTTATAACCCATTTCTATGATTAGTTACCCACTAGATTTACGTTACTAAGTTAGTGATCAATGTTTATTTGGTTTATTCTCAATCACCAACTTCTCATATCACTGACAAAAAAAAAAAAATCTCTATTCTTTTACTGACTTTTATTTACCTTTTCTTACCAAGTGTACCAACTTTTGCATGGAGTTACTAACATTTTCTTTAGTGACTTACCTAACTTTTTTCCCGATTAAGTAACCTAATACAAATAGCAAACCAAATAAACGTTCATCACTAACTCAAATATGTGTTCGTAACCCGAAACTATATGATAATTTAATTTGAGAAATTCGATAAATCACTTAAATTAAAGTTAGTATTTCATATAAGATTTGATAAGTTTAACACATAGTTAAGAAAGGTAGATAAAAGTTGTCAAAATATGAGAAAAGTGATAATTAACAGAAAATTAATCTTGGCAAGTGATTTGAATGAGAATTGGTAATCCAAAATTAGCGGGTAACTTAATTAGAGAAAAGTTGGCAAATCACTCTAATTAAGGTTGATGACTTGTAAACGAATGGTAATTTAAGTCGTTGCTAAGAAATGCAAATAAAAACTTGTAAATGATAAGAAAAATTAGCAAATTTAAAAATAAAAACCAAATAAGCATCAGTATTAAACATGAGTTGGTAATCCAACAGTTGGTGATAATTTAATGGAAGAAAACATGAGACTAGAGATACCCAAGTACTATGTTAGATGAGATTAAGTATGACAACTGCTAATGAAAATTAATTCTCTAATCTGAGTCGATTACTTGCTTAATAATGTCATTTGGTTCTTCTTGGACTTTCAATGGGCTAGAATGGTTCCTTCAAGTGTTTTTCATTCCATAGATAGAACGACCTTTAACAAAAGGATACCTATACTTGAAACCAATATTGGTGGGTAGGTAGAAAATATTTAGGGGTGCGAGACCACTCTTCTTAAGGAACTTGGCTAAATAGCCTTGTAACTTTAGGAGAAAGGGTGCCTCCTCACATAGGGGGTCACGTTGCTAAGGTCTGGGCTATTGTTTACCATTGAAAAATATTGTTTCATTACTATTCTTTTGAAGAATAAGCATTGGATATTGGTCCTTTTGATCATGATTTGGTTTAGCAGTTTGTAAACGTAGCACATGTATGTAGCTATGGATTAATTCGCAATTTGTAGTGGTATAATTGAGGGGAGAGAGAGAGGGGGTCCTAAATGCTCTTTATATTCATGTGGTGTCCATTCACCTATTAGCTTAAGCTTTTGGGTAGAAATGAGAGATTTTTTAGAAGGCTTAAATACTTGCATCTGACTAATTATCATAGACCAAAGAACATACTTTTGTTGTTTAAGAATTGTCTCACAGCAGTCTCTTGATTCAAATGATTAGCTTCATGGTTCAACCAGCAGCAGTCAAAACATGAACAACAATAAGAACTAGTAGGATTTCAGGCAGAGAAGACGGTATAGGCACTTAACTAGAAAAGCATCTACCAAGCGTTGGGCGAAGGCACTTAGCAAGCGTTGAGCGAGCGTCAGATGAAGGCATCGGGTGAGCGTCCAATGAAGGCGGTGAATGTTGGACAAAGGCCTTGTCAACCGAGCGTTTGATGAAGGCGGCGAGCATTGGATGAAGGCGTCTTTGACTGAGCGTTAGATGAAGGCAGTGAGTGTTGGATGAAGGCGTCGTGGAAGATCTGGGGCAAAAAATTGAGAGATCAATTTGGGGAAGATCTCAATTTAGGGTTTCTATTACTCAAATTGGGAAAGAAACAGTTGGGGTGGGGAAGTCTCGACAAGTTTTTTTTTAAGCAAAATGACGCAAAACGGTGCTGTTTTTTTCTCCAACGCCATGTCAATGCCAATCACAACCATGACCAAGGTCGTCTCTAGCATCCTGTTGAAACTAGCTTCATTGGCTGTTGAAGAAATTTGATTGGTATGAGACATCAAGGATGACCAAGAGAAGCTCAAGAACACGTTAAAGGTGATCCAGAAGGTGCTCATTCATCGATGTTGAGCGAAAGCAAACAAAAGAGGCAGCTGTGAGGCTTTGGCTGTCGAAGCTTAAAAACTTCTGCTATGATGCCGATGACGTGCTAGATGAATTTGAAACTAGGGCTTTGTGGAGGCAGGTGAGATCGACTGAGCACTTGACCCTCAGAAGGAAGCTACGCTACCTATCCTCGTGGATATCTAACTTCATTCTCTAGTTTAAGATAGCAAATAATATGAAAGAATTAAGAAAGAGACTTGATCGGTGTTAAAAAGTCCAACCCAAAAACTTAAACTTATAAGTAGAGGGACACCACATGAATATAAATAGCATTTGGGACTATTATCAAGTGATATGAGACAATACTTGATCACCACCTCTCACGTGCAAGCTACGTACAATTAATGTGCAATTCACGTGCAATCACATAAAATTTGACTAATGAGATATCACTAGCACTGATACTATGTTAGAAAGTCCAACCTAAACTTAAACTTTTAAAACAGTTGGCAGTGCTTCCATAAAATCTAACATAGTATAAGAGCTAGCGTAATCCCATTAGTCAAATTCCATGTGTTTGCACGTGAATCGCACGTGGCTTGCACGTGATAAGAGGCGCTAAAGTATTGTCCCATATCGCTCGCCAATGGGTACTAAATACTTTTTATATTCATATGGTGTCCCTTTACTTATCATCTTAAACTTTTCAGTAGGAAGGAGAGATTTGTTAGAAGGCCTTTCCAAAGGGAGTCAAGTCATCATGACTTCGCGGAATAAATCGATCATCTCAATCATGGACACTGCCGCCTGCTTAATTTGGCCAACCTTTCGCAGGAGGATTCTTTGAATTTGTTGGTGAAGTACGCGTTTGATCAAGGGCAAGAGAAAAATCACCCGAACCGTATAGTAATCAGCAAGGAAATCGTGACCAAGTGCGTGGGAAATCCTATGGTGGTGAAGACTTTGGGAAGCTTGTTATATTCGAAAAAACAACCGGAGCGATTGTGAATATGTAAGAGATAGCGAGATGCGGGAATTACAAACTGATATTTTACCTTCACCGAGAATAAGCTACCATGTAATGTCGTCTTACTTGAAACAATGTTTTGCTTATTGCTCGATATTTCCGAATAGCCATGAGTTCAACAACTTTGATCTGATCCAACTGTGGATCTCGAACAGGTTTATCCAATCCAGTGGAAATAATAAGGAGGTTGAAGAGATTGGACGGCAGTACTTGGAGGAGCTGTGGTCGAGATCCTTCTTCGATGTTGTCTGGGAAGAGTCTCTGTTGCTGTGCTTCAAAATGCACGACCTTATTCACGAACTTGCCGTTTCGGTGGCACAAACCAAACCGAATCTTCCAACATGAACGTGTGCGCGCAGGATGTTTACCCGACGACTCGGCATTATATCATCTCCCAACCCCTCTCTTCCACCAAAAGATGAACTAAGCGGCTGCTTGAGCAAACTCAGGAGCGTTCGTACCATCATGCTTGAGGAGGGTTCGTCTAGGGAGTTACTTCTGGAGACGTGCATTTCGCAATTCAAGCACTTGTTAGTGCAATGGCTAGGTCACTCTAGCTTGGACCTACTGTCTAGTTCCATTGGCGGTCTTAAAGCATTTGAGATCTCCAAGTTTATTTTGCAACAGGAATATCAAGAAACTCCCAGATCGGTCCGCAAGCTTCGCAATCTGCAGTGCTGGGAACTCGAGGAATTTCCTGCAAACATCAAGAATATGATCAGCAGCCGCGTTTCCCGGAGAGTGGAATAGGATGCTTGACTTCTCTGCGGTGGCTAGCTATTGAAAGGGTGTAAGAATTTGGAGGCCTTCTTCGATGATATCCAATCGCTCACGTCGCTAAGTAAGTTGGTCATTGGAGGTTGTCCGAAGTTGGCCTCCTTACCACAAGGCATCAAGAATCTGAAGGCATTGGAGGGTCTCATAATTTTGTAATTGCAAGAGCTTGGAGCTGCCAGAAGGCGAAAGTACACTACAGTGGATACGTATTGAGGATTGTCCCAACTTGAGTGAAGAACACTGATTAGCAGACACTGCCCTAGATTGCCCTCTTTACCAGAGGGCATTCGCCGTATCGCCACATTGACAAAGCTGCGGATATCTGATTGTGGGGAATTGAGTAGTTGTTGAGAAGAAGATGATTGAAATCGATCATCGGTATAAGCAAACTCCCCCTCTTTCTTTCGACAAGTTAACGAATTAAAACTTGTTTTGGGATCATGTGGGGACAACGACATAAATGGTTTTTGAACCTTAGCCCAATCTGCAATGTAATCATTGAACTCTTAATTCGTTTAACGTGGTCATTGAACATTAACCCAATGTGCAATATAATTCCTGAACTTTTGGTACATGTTCAATTTTGTCCCTGGACTATATGCAAATGTGCAATGTTGTCTATAATCTTAAATTAATTGAAGGACTATATTGAACATTTTCATATAATTCAGAGATTACATTGAACATGTACTAAAAGTCCAAGGATCACATTGAATAAATCAAAAGTTTATAGATCATATTGAACATTAGGCTAAAACCATATTGAACAAATTAAAAATTCATGGACCATTTGTACCCTTATCCCTCCTTATAATTGTCTTAATTTACTTGCATGGTTGACTGCCACGCCATGCCTTGGAATCTGAAGAAAAATCGTTTCCACGAGAGAACGCCGACGGAACTATGGGTTGCATTGCCGGCCGGAACTTCTTTTTGGTCCCTGAAGAGAAAACTTTCGATGCCCGTTTGGGCTTTTACTGTTTTCTGAATTTCTAATTGGGTGAGATAAAATTGGATTATGCATAACAATTATTGCGGGACTTTGTATTTTGGGGCATAATTTACCGCTCAACATAAATAATTAGTAAAATAAATAAATCGAAGCAACTCAATGTGTCATATTATTAGAAATTTTGAATTTAGAAATTGAGGATGAAAATATTTCAAGGCGCCTCCCATACATGGAGCCTCAATTCAAAATGAGGTTTTATAGGCCCATCGACATGTATGTGATGACCTAACCTTTCATGCTTTCTTGATTGCCAGATATGTAAATTGTAAAATCTTTTCAAAAATTGGAATCTGTCGATGACACCAGTGGCTCGAGGCCGGTCGGCCAGTGATTAAGGATAGGCATTGCGGGACAATTGACTACGACTTTCAATGCATTGTAGGACAATTGTAAAATCGAGGATGGACCGTTGTCGACCTAATGAAAGCTACTCAAGTCCAATCGATGCTAATCGAGACTAATCGACTCCCTCTTGGGATTGAATGACAATGACCAAAGACTGTTCGCGATAACAATTTGCGTTGAAATGACATTGAAATATGGGTTAGGACTAGTTGTCGAGGTGATTTAATTCATTTTACTGATCAAAAAAGAGAATTTTGTATGACATCTTGAATCATAAGATACAAACAGATAGTGTCGTGTTGTGCCGTGCTCGTGTCGAATTAGCCCACTCGTGGACAAGGGCAAACTCTTGCCCGTTTATTGGCAGCCTTAAAGTCTCCCGATCGAGAGCAAGCCCATGCAGTGCTTGGCGACAAGCGAGTCAGATCATCGATTGAACTTTTCCCCTTCTGATTGTTTTTCGAGAATACCACAAATCTCATTTTCACGGCGCAGCTTTACTTTGTTCGGACGCCGCTCGTGACGCCTTTTGGTCATTAATGGATTCGCGCCGGTGCTCCATTCACTGCCGGCGGAGCATAAGTCCCGACGGAGCCTACTCTTTCAACGAGAAGACTCAACGATATGAACAAATGAACAGGAGGCTTTCTACAGAGAGTTGTATCTATAAGTACATTGAAGGCAGAACAATGCAATCGATGAGGGTTGTTGCAAATTCGTTAATGCATCTTTTACTTTGCCACCGAAAGCCAAATCCCATTGAATGAGTTTCTTTTTATTATTGTTATTATTATTATTATTATTATTGGAAAATTTCATATGACAAATCCTATTGACACAAGTGCTTGAGTGTGCCATCAGTGCTTTTGGGGTCATCTGGCTATTGTGCATGGCTAGATCTTCCAGTACTTCCACATTGTATTTACTACTAGTGTAAGGATTTCTCTTTTGGTTCCTTCGCTTTAAACATGTTTGAGAAGCATTCAAGGACATTTCACTTCGCCTCTGTCGTTGCTGCGTGACAAGACATGTGGCATAGTTTTAGTGCATGGCCCGAAAAATTTTGTCGTATATTTCGTATTCGTACAATTCGCCATCCATAATTGGTCAAGTGCAATCCTGTAGTCGCAACCCCGAGGTAAATCAGGCCGGAGCCAATAACGAGGGCACATCGCTACCAGAATTCAAACTGCAAAAATCAAAGCACCAGGAGGCAACTTGCCGCAACTTTAAAAACTTTGTTTGGCGGGGTCGAATGGTACTTCATCCAATATACTAGTGAGAAACCATAGGCAATGACATCTCCAACGCCAAAATCACTCGTCATTCAACCCAGTTAATGTCCAAATGTTTAAGTTGAGAAAGCCACTTCTGAGTATCTTGCGAAACGTAAGGTTTAGATGTCGACCTGTCCTCGGCCTCTACATCGGTAGCTGCAACAGAATCCGCTCTCTTGTCCTTGGCAAGTCCCGGTTGTCTATTTGGGTGCCTAACTTTCAGGGACAACAGACGAGATACTTCATGAAGGCCTCCCCATTTTTCTAGTGCGCGTGCAATGTCGTATCTCCCTGCAGAACATTTGTGACATGTTAGGATGGGAGAAGGGTTTAATCTGAGTTTATTTAGCATCTAAATATACAATAGTCATACCACTACATAATAGAAATTCGCTACCATGAGTCACGGTATAGAGCTATACCGTCATGGTTGACCATGTTGATAATTCATCTTTTGCAAACTAGAAAAGCCACATTAAGTCGAAGACGATTTTACATTTTGAAACTAAAGAAGAGGTCAGATTGTCATAGATGATATCCACAACCAACTCGGTTTGCACGTTCTCTCTGCTTGGTTTGCATTTAGCCATTCCAAACAAATGCCCTTTTTACAAGATCAAATAGCACGATTGAAGTTGCGCACTAGAGAAGCATGGCCGTATGGTGTAATCCTAGGATAATCCTAGGATAGAGACGTCTTAACACTAGTCTTGCTCACCTCTTTTCTACGTGCGTCCAGCGGATCGGGCTCCTCTGTATTCACCAGATTATGCGATCAACCAGTTTCTTATACATAGACCTATCTAACCTAACCAGAAACTTCCTCGAATGCACTTTCATTAGCCATCATGTCATCTTCATATTTATTGTACTCCCCATGGTGAAGGTCATGGGCGAAACTCGAAATGCATTATCTTTAAAGAGAATAAACTGGTAGTCCTAAACTATGGCAATAAGAAGAAGAATTACATCTGATCTGACTTAGAGTTATCAAATAGGCCTTTAAGCTTTTAAGACCAGACTATGGTTTCAATTTACTGTGTTAATGAGGAAAGGGAGACAGAGATAAGAGCTTGCAAAAAAAATAAAAATCAATTAGCACTTCATAGCACCTATAATGGCATCTCCGGATAAATGCAGCAAAAATATCAAGAGCTCAGTCATTCTGCGGTCCATACCTGCACGCTCAAAAGATTTTCTACTAGGCATGTATGAGAGATCCATTCCCCAGCTTGTCTGGAATCGACGTATCTGCAAGTACGAAAAAGCGATCCTTAATCAATGAATCAAATTGTGGCATAATCTCCAAGTTAACAAGTGAGTAAAACCATCTTTTCTAACCTAGGAAACAAAGAGTCGGTTGCTCAACAAATGTTTATCTTTGACAACAATGAAAATCCTAACCTCAAACGAAAGAAATAAAGTTCGCTAATGGAACATAGCACAAGCTTAACCCACCTCTTCTTCCAAGTTTTCAAGGTTGTCCCAGTATCCCTTCGGTTTGCGATGTTTGTAAGCGAGGGAAAGATTCATCAACAATGCAATTCTTCTGAATCCACCCATGCGTGTTATTGCTTTCTCGATATCGACCCTACCATGCAAACGGAGTTGCTTCCTCATGGGCATAAATCCTTCTTGCCCATGCTCCGTAATGAATTTCATGAGTTCAGCTTTCAGAACTTCAATGTCTCTCTGCAGGCCTGGAACTCTCGGTCTTTCCGATGATAAGTCATCATCATAGTTGGAGAAGTTCTCAGCTGTAGCTCTGAAAGAAGTGTTTTCATCCATGCTAGGTGAAGCAGTTTGCTCGCTGAAGAGCAGACTTTCACTGGTTGTTTCTGAGTCAGTTGCTGTTGTGCCCTTGTTCTCAATGTAATCCCGAATCGCGCATAGGTTTGAAGGGAGATCTTCATAAATAACCTAACGAGTCGGAAAACCAGTATATTAGTACATTTCACATCTTCTAAGGAGGATGGTGGTATCAATAGACATACGACTTTTAAACTGGTGATGATTCTACAACAGAACTTTTCGTTGGATAGAGAACAAAAGAACATTTTCTCTTTGGTGGTAAGTTTGTGTGGATGATGATTGACGAATTTTTCTAATTAAAAAAAAATTATTCTAGTCTCAATATCTTCTGTTGTTGCATTATAATCACATCCTCGAATCTTTGACAGATAGAACTAAAAGCCGCTTTCAGAAATGAGGCTTGTGTGCTCCTTTCAGAAGACTTCCTAAAATGAACAAAACATACCAAACACCATGAACTTGTTTTCCCTATTTTTAAGAACAGAGGACACTGCAATTGTAAGACTTTTAAACAATACAGTAGCTTTGGACGATCTATGCGATATTGGCAAAGAAAAAGGAACATCTATGCAATGAAATATTTGTAGTAAAATCAAACCTCTTCCATAATAGCTTCAGAAAGAAACGAATCCTTGTGCATTTTTGACTCTACAGTATACTTCAGCAACGTATGTTGATTTCCTAGTTGCTCGAAAATCCATCTCCCCTGAAAGGAGTCAAAGTCCCCTTCGACCTGCTCAAAGCTAATCTCTTGTTCCAGATGTTCACATAAATCCAGAACAACACGGGCATGGAGCACCATATACAGCAGACCTTTGCATCCTTCCTGAATTCATGTAGAAGCAAAGTTGAATTTAGCAGAAAAACAAGTAAATCCAAGCAGATGAAATGGAAGCTATAACAGAATTTATAGGTATCAACCATGCCATAACATTCTCATTGGAGGTGTCTGTTGAAGATGTCTATATCAAAAGTGCTACCCAGTTAAGACTTTGCGGTGTCTCAATTGTCACTAGGTATTGTATAGTTTCCTTTTGAATGTTGTCTTTCTTATGGTGCTCGATGATGTAACCTTGTATCCCAATCCATTTATATGATAATAAATGAGAGAAAGACAAATTCTTAAAAGGAATGATGAATAAAAAACTGTTTTCTCACTTGAACTATCGATTATCTAAGTGATTCCTCTAACCAACAGTTTCTTGAAGACATTATATCTGTCCCAGTTTACATGAAATGTTTTCTGTATCTCGCTTTTGAAACACAAAGCATGCGTACAATCCAGATGACATATCTTGGCTGCTAATTTTTAGCATCTACTACCAGTCAAAGACAGATATATCTAACAAGTAATAGTTACAGCTCAAAAAGTTTGCCTATGTTTATGGTTTTTCAATAGAAAGACATTCAGCTTGGAAATGCTAAGTTCTATAGGGATCAGAGAGAATTAAAAAACAAAAAGAAAATAGACCCAATATAACCGTGCCCACTTTTATTGACATGTGGACTTTCTTCTTTAAGTGTCATCACATAATCTTTTGAAGTAGACTCAACAGATTGCATTTGTTATATGGACACAGTATCAAGGATAATATTAAGTAGTTTGAACGTGAAACAACTACAAACTAGAGCAGAACATCCATCCATCAGTTGAAATGTTGAATATGCTTCCAAAGCAATTTTCTATCTATTGAACCAAAGAGACTAAAAGAGTTCTTCAATTTACCTGAAGAATGCGAACTTTGTTGTTTTCGCGTGATAAAATCTTGCTGATGGCCAAATTTGGAACGATCCTGTAATAAAGTAGAGCACAGGAAGACAATTTAGGCTGATGTTGCGTTGAGAGGGGCACTTAGAACACAATGAAGTATATGACTGTATAAAATATATTCCATTTAATTCTCTCCCACGTTCTTTTAGTTTTTTTATTGGTCCTATATATGAACTTGTATTTCTCTCTTCTTTTCATATTCTCACTTATTGTTACCGGATCTTCATTTGTGATCATGCATAAATTAGCTCACCAACTGTCATATTGCTAGTTAAATATGATTTTTTCTCGCTTCTGACCTGGACAGTTGAACAATAGTTGATAGCAAACTGCAAATAATAAGTTTGATATGAACTACATGAGGGTCAAGCCAGAATTTGTCCCTAGATTTGTTCATGCATATTTAATTTCTAATTGAAGACATAGTCACATATGCATGTCCACTCCACTTATAAAGTGTAGGAAAGTTTCGACATTAGAATCTTAATTTGCTAATGGTTTATGTGACGAAGGATTTATAGGTTTTCACTTAGGGCTCAAAGATAACTAACTACAATATTATTCCCTCACAAACTTTTAAGTATGCAAATTAGACATACAAAGGATCCTGCATTAATTGCTTAAGCAATGTGAAAACACTGATACCGTACAAGTATTATCAGAAACGAGAAGCATGAGTAAGAGATTAGTACTCAGGAAGGCTTTCATAAGTAGTCAAGACATTCCAGACTTCACGAACAGGAGCCTTTACTGTTATGCTAGCAATGACACATCGGTGGACGCCTCCATTTTCCTTCAGCCCAAAACAGCATTCTATCAGAATTCACCTAAACAAAATTAGTCTCCCTAAACAAAAGCCAATAAAGAATATTCTAATATTAACTGTCATTCAGTTACCAATAGGCCATCGAGTCTACGGAGATGAACTTCATCCACCAAGCAAGGCCGATCAAGTTTGCAAACTTTGCCAAACACGCCCCAATTACTAGTCAGCTCAGTTGATGACACAGGCAGTTGACCACCATTAGCACTGGTGATGTCTCTAGGCTGAACCTTATTGTCCAGGTCAGGGCCAATGGAAGTAACTGCACCATTGATTGCTCTGTCCCTATAACTCGTCGTCGATGCCAACTTCTGATTTCCCTCGAAATTCCTTTCAGCTCTGAATGCCAAGGCTTGAAGATTTACCGGGAGATCTGACCTGATGATCCTTTCTAGGAAAATAGCTGGGAAGTTGAAGCGCGGTATCACATTTACCTCATATGACAAAGTTGTCGAGGATCTGAATAGCAGAGAGATCAAAAGGGAAAATTAGGGAAGTTGCTACAGAATTTATTGCAGAGACGTTGCACAAGATCTAGTTACAGCATTCTTCTCTGTTTGCTAGTAGAGAAAATAATCCCTATTTGTGGTATATGATCATTTAACCCCCAAATTTCATAATAGTGAGTCTTGACATCGTGTAACACATGCATTGTAGATTCCTTCATCCTTCATTTATCCAGACAGATAACGTACATAATAAGACAGAAGTAACTTCTTGACCATCTGGATTGAAGTCAGACAATGAGAGAGATTATAAAGCAGCTATAGATAGGACTGACTGGCCAAGACACTGCATAATGACAGCTGCTATGTTGGTGGCACTTGTACCTTTTTTTTTTCTCTTATTAGATTTTACCAGTTAAACAAACAAGATCCCTCATCACTGACAACCTGCAAATTTGAAATCTATCTAAATAGGATGATTAGCGGATGCACTCTTTTGATGGATAACTCAGGGAGGGAGAGATAGGAAACGGACATGAGACCTAACGGAGTTCCATTAATACGAGCTCATTAGCACATTCATTTTGATTAGTTGCAGATTGTCACATAGTCATACTGTTCATTCATGTATTTGCTGCTAATGTGGCTGGTTTGTTGGTTTACATTAGTACAATTGGCTTGTAGTGGGTCTGGTCAACCCCCACTTTTGATGTTACCTTACCTATTAAAGAAGAAAGAAACTTGACAGCTGATGCTTTCCAGATGTAGAAGTATAGAGCAAGAACGAAGATACCCAAACATGGTATTTCACACAAGCACAAATAACCTCACCTAGGCCCTGATTTTAAAGACCATTTGCCTTCAAACTTCTTAAAGTCTCCATCAACCATGGAAAAGTGAAGTTCGCGCTCGTTATCCTGCACCATGAGGTTGCTTCGGATATATGGTTCAGTAATGCAACATCAATGCAACACAGGAAATTGAGTGCAACAGCTACGCACGCACGTTTCAGTTTCTTACTTGTTCAGAAAATTTAATGGAAGCTAAAATGAGAGAGACTGAATCCTCTATTAATATCATCGTGAAAGTAAAAAAAGAAAAGCAATACCAAAGCAAAGAATGCAAATATCAAGTTGATTTCCGCGTGTTCCGGACTAATTCTAGCAGAGAAGAGGACTAATGTTAATGTCTTCAAAATATATCCGTTCATTCATTTGACAGGAGGGCACATATTCTGATGTCATTTCATGTAAGTCCCCTATTGGAGCCTTAGGCATATGTTATATAATAAAACAAAAAATTAGACAGTGATGAAAGTAACAGTGCCTGCTGACTTATTTAAAGTTCAACAAACATAAAGGAAGTTCAGCGAGATAAAACAAACCAATCCCTTTTCCAATGTGCTTTAATAATAACATGTTCTATGTAAGCTCCACAGAACATTCAGGGGTAAAAAATGCATATATGTGTGAAGTCTTTTCTGGGAGACGACAAGGCAGAAAGAGGAAGCATGTTATCTCAGCTCATTGTTGAATTGTCATCCGTGTAGCATTTGTCGTGCTAGGACCCAAACAATTGACAATGGTGCTATTGGGTTTTCAGCTTGATCCATAGATATCTTCTTTTCTTGATCTACTTAATCACGGAGCACTAAAATTCATATTAAAACAAACAGAAAAAAAGGACTAAAAGAAGGCAATTCGAGGATACTCACTGAATTGGCAAACTCCTGAAGGTCCAAGACGACACGAGCTTCAATATGCCAATATAATGCCCTCTGCAGGCCTCTCTGCTCCAGCCATATCCGCCCAGGATGTGGGCAGGGGATTCTCCCACTACACAATTAAAAAAAGAAACAAAAAACTCTTTGTTCAGACGACAAGCATCAACCACGAAACAAAAAAGGACGGCACATAACTTCAAATGAAGCATTGTAAAAACTCGGATGGCCCAAAAAGTTAGTCCATCTCCATACACTGAGCAAGTTTTAACCCCCCTCAGTACATCATCAAGTAATGCTATGTAATGTGATAACTATGCTGTATGACATTAACAACAATTAAAACAACCACGCCTCATCCCTTCGAGTCGGGTCATGTCTGCGAATCCTTTCGCGCCATTTCACTCGATTGCGCTACAGTGACTCCTCCCTGAAATCTGTGAGTGCTCCAGAAGGAACTTTGCTTTTAACGAGGAAGACAAAAGGGCATGATTAACTCTTTGTACTAAGAACTAAATGGCTAAAATGATGTGATGGGCTGTTCAAACAAGTGGGCTACAAGCACAATTTAACCATCACATTTCAAAAGACAAGACATCCAAGAGAACCATACCACATGAGAACACATCAACACCAGCATTGTTTCTTGAGCATCAAAGAATATTACCAGTGAAACTGAAAATAAGGAACCCGAAAAATGCAATCTTTACCTGCAGACCAGATTGGGGACGAAGTCGGCGAGGCGCTCGTAGTCGGTAAGAGCGTTCCAGACCGACTCCACGTCGGCCTTCACCGAGATCTCGCCCCTGATCCTCCTCTCTCTCCACGATATCACCTCCACCTCGCAATGCACCTTTCTCTCTCCTCCTCCCACTCCCTCCCTCTCTCTGCTCTCGTGACACCCACCACCGCCACCATTAACGCCACCTTCTTTCTTCCCTCTGCTGGAGCTCCTCGCGCTGCAAGCTCCAGCAGAGTTACTCCTTCGCCGGGAAGACGAGACGACGGCGCATTGGCCGCGCAGAGCAGGATCGGGGTGCGAAGACGGGCCGTTTCTTCTGGGGCGGGTGAGGTGGTGCTTCGAGAGGGCTTCGAGGTTGAGGTGCGACGGTCTGCAGGTGATCATGGCGACTCGACGACTCAGTGAGTGGAGATGGGAAACCCGAGATGGAGCAGAGGTGGGAGTTTCATTCAGTTCACAGCTCGACCTCGACCGTTAATTCTGGCCACCCGTTTTCTCGCGCTCTCCCGCTCTCGTGCTTTGTCGTTTCGGAGAGGTAACAATGGGTGGTCATGGTGCTTCCAGGAAGGAGGGCATTCCCGTAATTTCAACTAATGTGTGGTCAGCAACTTTTTTATTTTTTTGTTAGAATTTTTATGTCGCTTCAAGTACAATCCTTATTCGACCAAAAAAAAAATAGTACAATCCTTATTTTTTCATGGAAAAAAGATCTATATCCTCCGAAAAAAGAAAATCTCAAAAAAAAAATTGTCTATGATGTCTCCTTAGAATTCTATGTACCCCTTGCAACTATAAAACGGGTTTGTAAAGCCCATGGTAGATCCCATCTTGATGATCTCCTAAAGTATCTACATAACTCGCCGGGAGACTGACATTTAAGACTGCGTTTGACTGTTAGGATAAAAAACAATATATGATATATATTTTATCATATCTCTATCTCCATCTTGCATTTGGTGAGTGAATGAAAACATACGAGGGATATATGGGGAAAAATAATTATGGGAATGAGATAAAGTGGAATAGAATTTCAATTTTCTTTTTTAGATTATAATTCTCCCACCAATCTCCACGTCGCCTCCTACCCTGCCGCCCTCCACCATCGCCATCGTTGCCACCTCCAGTTGCTGGCCTTTAACCAAAATCCTTTCTCAACCTTCTCATTGTCCGCTGCTACTGTCTGCTGCCGCCTGCTGCGGCCATCCGCCTTTAACTAGAATTCTTGTCTTAACCTCTCACTCTCATCTCAATCTCTACTTTTTCTCATTTTCAAACTCTTGGTGTCTCATTCTCACTTCAATCTCTCTATCTCCATCTCTTGACTCACGGCCTTGATTTTTATTGACTTACGGTTTCAACTCCTATCAACTCACAGCCATGCCTCCGGCTATTCCCGCATCCCTCTCTCGTTCTTGATCACCTCCATTTGCTTGATGGGACTGACGGTTCGTCTTTAGGGTGGGTTTATGGAATCAATGGGCGGTTCCCAATTTTTCGAAACCGATCCTTAGTGGGCAGTTTCTTGTTCTAAGGCAAGAACTGTCCATGCTCACCCCTATTGACATTCGAACAAAATAAGTTGCATAGTGAAAATGAGATTTCTGATATTCTCGATAATAATCTAAAAGGGAAAAGTTCGATCCATCACTTGTTGCCAAGCGCTATATGAGCTTGCTCTTGTTGGGAGACTTTAGGCTCTCAAGAAATGGGCACACAATTGCCCTGGCCCATGAGTGGGTTAATCCAACACAAACGTGGTACGACACAACACGATCCGTCTCTCCATGACAAGACGTACCGATATAGAGCACTGTATGGGATGGGCCAAGCAGGGCCCGCTACACTTCCTTTCCGGGCGATGTAGCAGGCCGGGCCGTGCCGGTTCAGCCCGGCCCGTTTTGCGACCCGCAGAAGAAATATCCTAGAGCGCTCTTGCATCGTATCTAACTCAGTTCAACCCTCATCTGTTCTCCGCATACTCTCTCTCTCTCTGCGGAAGAAGAAGCAATTTGCCTTGCACTGATCGGCCTTGCCTTTCGCGTTCGCTCCCTCTCAACGGCAATGGCGGATGAAGAGGTCGTGGCGATTTCTCCGCCTTCGGATCACAAGCGGAAGCTCGACGATGTGGAGGCCGACCAAACCCTAGAACCTGCTGAGGGACCTGATGCTGTCGATGACTACGCGCCTCTTGCGGCGGCTTCTGATTCTCCGGATGTGAAGCGTCCTCGCCTCGACGGCGGCGCCGAGGTTTCAGGTACTTCAGTCCTCGGTGTCGTCTTACCTAGGGTTTCTCTGTGATCTCATTTGTGTTGCCTCGAGTTCCATGATTAGTCAAAGTAGGAAGAGTATTGAGGTGTTGTTATATTGATTCACGCGTTTAAGTTTACGGGCTTTTGTAATTATGTTCCTTCTGTGTGCTTTGAACATTTAAGCTGCGGATTCCAATGTCTTGATGGGGAGGGTTTGGTTAAATATGGGAGTGGGTGTTTGAAATGTGATTGGAGATGTCTCTTGCCGAGCAATTTGAGTTTCCGGGCTAAGGATCATTCCGCCTAATGAATTGCCGTTTGTTTGATAGAAATAGCTAATGGAAATGGATACCAAGATGAGAAGGGAGATGAGCCTGTGCAGGAAAATGGTGTAGCAACAACTTTGGATGGTAGTGAGGTTGAGGAGGCTCAGCGCCAGTTGAAGGAGAGTGAAGGAATTGCAGATGACGAAAAGACGTCCGTGGAAAATCATGGCGCGTGTGATGTTGACAAGGAATCTCAGGACAATGCCCACGGAACTGCCGAGGAAGAAGTTGTGCCAACGATGGACGTTACTGAACAGGATGTCTCTGCCCAACAGCAGGAAGCATCTGATGATGGTCATACTTTGACATACAAAATTGAGGTTCCTAACAGTAAGGTGCGTTTGCTCTGCTACTTGTGTAGACTGCTCGTTAAACTACATGTTCATCTAATTTTCCTGATTAAAGCAAAGGTGGTTAGGATGACTTTCTACCCAAGATTGTCGAGGTCTCAGAAAGTCAGTTGTACAATTTGATTGGAAAATGATAGAATTTTACAAATCAAATGGAATAAGTCACGTACAGCAATACCTGTGAAAGTTTGTGACATGGTGATAAGTGTTACCATTCTTGGAACTAACCCGTAATTATGATTTAACACATCCAAAAGTTCAAAACCAAATCATCTGCTAGCATGGAATACTATAATTGCTTCTTTTTGAGTGATGGAGAAGTGTGAAGGGCTGAAGACGAACAAGACCTAAGCTTAGTCAAAACTCATTGTTAGTTGCTCTCCGCCAGTAATCACATGTCCAATAGATGGTGGGTTTGCTAAGCTTGGCTTTGAAGATTAAGGAATGCTTGATGGTGAATCCTGGAACTGCTGATAACTGTCTGACTTTTCGACTAAACTGTAGATTTTGTAATTTTGAAAATCAATCGATAATTTATATCTATGCGGGGCTTGGGCATGGAAATTGGGTAAATTTCAGTTGCAACCTACAAGACTGTAAAACGAACATCTTTCCTACCTTGATGTACAATGTAGTATACTAACACTAGTATTTTGAAAGTTTCTCGATAGAGTGAGTGGTGTATAAATATTACAGTTAACTGAAAACTATATAGTTCAAGATGTGAAGCTTCGATCACCATTGATGGGTTACTTGATGAAATGATGGTTATTTCCAACCAACATAACGATTGTGATGAAGGCAACTTGTGAAACACTTCTATTTCACCAGCGGTGTTTATATATGTAAAATGTACCAGATACCAATTTCGATGATTAGCTACAAAAGAGAATGCTTGAAATGTTTTGAAGAAGCGTGATTAGTTGAACCTCAAAAGTGTACTGTTGTTCTGATTGATTCAATGTACAAATAAGGTGATCTGGAAGTGCAAGCATACGCATGCATAATTTAATATTATGATATATTCCTTTCTGGCATCAACTGGATAGAGATAGATTTCAGCTTGTAATGCTGAATCTTTCATAATTTTGTCTAGTAAAGCTGATTACGGCTTCTTTTGCATGGGTAGTGCTTCCTGTTTTTCTTTTTCATCACAATATGTGCTGAGAGACGAGTTTGGGGTTTGACATGTGCAGGTTGGTGTTCTTATTGGTAAGAATGGAGATACCATACGGTACCTGCAGTACAATTCAGGGGTGAAAATTCAGATCGTGAGGGATGCCGAAGCTGATATGTCGTCTACAACAAGACCTGTGGAACTAACAGGAACGAAGGAGAACATTAGCAAGGCTGAGAAGCTTATTAGGGATGTCATAGCAGAGGTTTGTATTGATTCTATTGGCACATCACTTCCTTTATCTGTCCTTTTTGCCCTAGTTTACTTTTTGTGAGGTTGGAGGAGCATTTAATATGCTGAATCAATAGATCCATTTGATGTAACCTCCGGCAATGTCCTGAATTATCTCTATGTCTCATTAAAAGAATTGGTGATAGTTGTTCTTGAAGAACTTTTTTCCTTATTATTCAGCATCTAAGAAACTTAGGGAGAAATTCTTTGATACCTTCAGGTTGTATTGTTAATTTGCAAATTCAATGAACTCAAAGACCTGAACCTCAAGTGGGGACGAGGCCTTTAGCACAAGCCAATCATCATTACAACTTGATCATCGGGAAACCCTGTGAGTGCCCCAAGGGTACTGCTTTTTCACCACAAGAGAGAGAGAGAGAGAGGAACTATGGAATGACAATGTAGCAAGTGTGAAGAAGCTTCAATCTCGTTTTTTTTTTTTTTTTGGGGGGGAGGGAGAGAGAGATCGAGCTTCCAAGCGAAACAGATTGTGAGAGCATCGTTTCCCTACTTTTGCTTTTATATTTTATAATTGCGATACTGTCTCTTCCTCTATTTTTTTCGAATTTGCACACGCATCAGTGCACCAGTTGTGCCAATTTGCTAGTTTACATAATTGAAATGTTGAAGTAGATAAACCAATGGTGACGAGACAAAAGACTTATCAAATGTCACTTTGGTTATGATGGAAGCAACATTAAAGATCTTGTAGAGTTTCTTGTGTTGATGCTTATCCTACCAAATGAATATAAATGTATTTTAACATGTTGACAAGAGTATAATTGTAGATTTTCTAAAGGGTTACGAGACATGGGCTGTGGGAACCCATGGGAGTGTGTTCAGTTTTGATTTTTATTCTTGATCTGATTTCATGTTTCGGTCACTTTGGTGAATTTGGTTGCAGGCTGATGCTGGTGGTTCCCCTGCCCTTGTAGCCAAAGGCATTGCAACTGCACAGGTTCCTGGGTCTGCAGAACAAATTGAACTAAAAGTGCCAAATGAGAAGGTTATACTTTGAGGCTTTTTTTGGTCATCTATACTAATTGATGATTATGTTGGTCTAATTGAAGCATTCGCACAAAAACCCATATTCACTGGAAACATATGAACTGCTTCAAATGAACAATTTCTTCCCTATCATGTCTTACGGTTATCTCTTTGTGCAGGTCGGTATACTAATTGGCAGAGGTGGAGATACAATCAAAAGTCTGCAGACAAGATCAGGGGCCCGCATACAGGTGCTTGATAGCATGTACCTTATTCTTACATTGCCAGATATGCATCTAATTCTGGGACATAATATTAAAAAATTATGCCTTACAAGCACCAATAAATATGTTTTTCCTGTAGTTGATACCTCAACATCTTCCTGAGGGAGATGATTCCAAGGAAAGAATTGTCCGAGTTACTGGTGATAAGAGGCAAATTGATGTTGCCACACAGATGATTAAAGAAGTTATGAAACAGGTCAGCTAGTTATCTGTTTATTTGGGAAAACAAAAATATTGTTAGTTCATTGCATTCTTTGGATGGATAAACCTATGATTAGATTGTTGGTTTTTGTTCCTAGACTGATTACAATAATGATAGTAGAACTGCTCTTCCTTCATGATTGTGGTGGTAGGCTTTTAGTATTAGCACGATCCGAAGTAAGTCGAGTATTGGATTGAGGAACGTTTGTCTATTGTGAACCTCTAGCTTATTTCTTGGAGTTACAGCTCTCATGAATTTTTTGGGTGCCATGTGCTGAATCATCTATTTGTAGACTTTAAAGTGCTCTTGGTTCTGAGTTTGAATGAATGTAGACTGGACACTTTTATGATTTGCATTTCGATGTAAACTCTTGATATGTTTCTAGTAGTAGAATGCAGGATTTGTGGCAGTTTTTTGGGGGGGTTGCGATTCATTTCAATTCATATCCAACTATGATTTACGGCCAGTTGCCTCAGAGTTACAGATGATAACATTTGATAACAGCGTAATTGTTGAAATTTAGATAAAAATAAAGAGAAATCTGTTGATTTTAAGAACATGTATAGATCTGTACAACTAGTTGATGTAATTTTTCAGGGCAGAAACAGTCTCTTTCTCTAGTAATTTCGTCTGTATCCTCCAGATTTTCTAGTCCTTATATCCAGAAATCTAACATGATTGCCTGTTCGAATAAACTCTGGTTGCTTCTTTGATCCCTTTTCTGGATTGTGAGAAAAATCAAGGAGTAAGAAGTGTGAAGAATGCTATCATCAGAGTTACCATGTTAATGAATGAAAGACAATTAATGCCAAGGTCGATGTCGGTTGCCACTTGCCATCATTTGTTTTATGTTGAAAGTGCCAATTTCGAATTGGTTGGCTTATAAAATGCAGATTGGGCTATTGCCTCTCCCTTGGTGTTCGCATTGCTTTCTTGGTGTACCAAAATACGACCACTCTATTCTCTCATCCATTGAAGAGAGGTATCCGACATTATATCTCGGGGTGGCAGAATGTTAATAGTTGGTAAGATTGCTTTGAGACTCAAAAGCGAAAATGATGCAGTGAGCCTATACTATGTTTAGTTGTTAACCTTAGTGATCTTCAGTGACTGGGATGTTCCGTATAAATCTTTTATGAATTCCTGTGTGACCATGCCATGCTTTGAAACCTTCTTTTGGTAGCAGGCTGCAACAATTGGAGCATGTGGTTTATGTGCCTCCTGTCTGATTTGCAGAGATCGTTGGGTCAGGAGGTTTCTGTTGTATAGAAGACATGCTTAGTGGGAAGTTGAGATGGCTAGTATGTTGTGGTGCAGAATCGGCAATAGTATTGTCTATACATCTATGGTCATCATCGTTTCAATCATGTTCATAAATACTTTAATGTCAGGAGTTCCTGTTTAAGTGGTTTGCTTTGCTAATAACTGATTATCGAAAGCTCTTGATTCATGTTATATCACATATCCGTCCATGAACTTTCTCTGGCTTCTTATCTTATTTATTTATTTTTTTTACATGTATGCATTTTTGGTATTTATGCGAGCATTCATTTTTGCTTTCTTGGGGTGCACCTCCCATCCTGATTCAATTGGAATATTATACTGGTTGTTTATGGAAGCTTTTACTTAAGGACTCTTTCTTGTTATCTCAATTTGGGTGGCTTCCTCATATGCACTTTTAATCAACTTACATGACCTTGCTAGTATTTTCTTCATATCTATTTTGAAGCCTGTACTTCTTTAGATTTCCTGTTCATCTTCATTTTTGGCTATTAATGCTTCTCTTTCTCATATTGACAGCATTTGTTTTGTATTTTGTTCTACCCAGACTCCTAGACCTTCACCTCTGTCTGGTGGGTTTAGTCAGCAGGCTCATCGATCGCGTGGGCCAGGCGGTCCACAGTGGGGTCCACGCGCTGCTTATTCTTCCCAGCCAGTACAATATGATTACCAACAAAGAGGACCATATCAATCTCAGAATCCACAATATCCTCCTACACCCTATGGTGGTTATCCCTCTCCAAGGAGTGGCTTTGGCCCTGATTGGGAGCAAAGGCCACCTCCTCGTGGTGGGAGCTATGACTTTTATGGTGGACATGGAGGACATCCAGCAAGTATGCCTCACTCAGGATCCATATCTGGACATTTTGCTGGCCAATCTGGCCCACAGCAGTCATTAGCAGGTTACAATTACGGGCAGGCAAGAGGTTCAAATTATGGGCATCCGGGTCCTTACTCTCAGGCAGGGAACCCTCAGCAGAATTACGGGCATGGATATGACGAAAACAAATACGATAATGCTCCAGTACACCCCTCATATGGAGGTCAAAACTCAGGGCCGGTTTACTCTCAAACTGCTGCTGCTGCTTCCCAATCTGGTTATGCACAACAATATGGTAAGCCACCTTCATACGGGATACCCCAACAAGGAATGTATCGTCAGTCTTATGGCACTCCAAATACCTAGGGGGTGTCCATGGTTTGGTTTGGAGGTATACTCAAACCAAACCAATAACTTCGGTTTGTTATCGGTTTGGTTCGGTTTCAACAATTTACAAGTGAGAAGTTAAAAGATATCTAGACTATCTAACTTCAACATGCAATGGAAAATTAACATAAAAACACCTATTTCTACATACTTATTAAAAAAAGGGAATATAATCACAATCAAATCAGATGAAATTATCGAAACATTGAAAAATATCATTTAACTAAACGGAAATATACAAAAGATCATAGAAATATCTTTCATAAGTAATTGAGATTAAAAATCAATCAATAATGGCTAACTTGAGGTGCAGAAATCTTTCAGTTAATAGTATAGGGGAATTTAGATAAGATGTGGGTTGGGTTGAACGACAACTTTTGTTAGTCAAAAGGAAAATGAATTTATTTATTTAACTTATTGGTTTGGTTTGGTTTTGTCAGTTTCCGAAGTTATAAGCCAAAACCAAATGAATAAACCAATAATAAAAATTTTAAGACCAAACCACTAAACCGATAAACCAAAATTATTAGTTGGTTCGTTCGGTGTGCTGGCTCGTTTTATCGGTTTTTGGTTTTTTATGAATGCCCCTATCAACAGCTTATCAACCTGGGGATATGCCTTATCCAGGGTCTAGTCAGCCAATTCAACAGTATAGTTCGAGCGTGCCATCCCAGCAGGTGTACCAATATCCAGTGGGTGGGTCTGTGCAGCAGACGTATCCCACATATGTGTCTGCACCTAGCACAGATGGAAGTCAGCCTGGTGCCGTCTATCTACAGCAAGTACAAGCCGCATCTGCCTATGGTCAACCTGCTACTGCTGTGGCGTATGGATCATACACTGAGCAACCAGCTGCAGCCAATCCTGGATATGGATATCAAGCACCACAAGATGCTGGTTATGGTGGGGGTGCAGGTGCTGGTTATGCTGCCGCTCCTAGCAGTCAGACTCAGCCGGGCTACGTTCAACAGCCAACCGCCCAACCGGGCTATGACCAATCAGTCGCACAGTCGGGCGGTTATGGTAGTGTTCCCGTGAGTGCTCAAGCCAGTTATCCTCAGTATGATGCTACTCAGGTCTATGGTGCTCGCTGAACGCTGTTTCCTTCTTGTCTTTTGACAATTGTATGTGATGTCTAGTGTTTTAGTTAGAGGAAAAGTTATATCGGTCATTTCTTCGTTCTGAACGGACCAACTTGATCAAGCTTTAATTTAAGATGTTCTTGCGCAGCTATGTTGTCTCGATTTAGGTGTAGCGCTCTCTTTAGCTCTTGGAAATCTTTCCCTCCTCTGCACTGGTTATGAGGTGGCACAACTGATCACATGGGAATTTACTTAGCTTTATTTTGTAGCTATCAAGCATTGTGTAGTTCGATAATTTTTGGTTGCGCGAATCAAGAATCACTCCGAGTGAAGAAACGATGATGATAACAGGAAACCATCTTTGGTTTTATACATGTGGTGTTCGACGTAAAGTGCATCTGGAATCCTAGCTGTGAGAGATTGGGTTAAACTTCTGCTTTCTGGCTTGGAGCATGTTTGAAGTTATGTATCAATCACTCCATGGTCAGAGGTACTTCCTGCTCACCGACAAGGTGCCTCTCGTCTCATGTATATGTTAGTCAAGACTTGTCACGTTAGATACGATCCACGCCTTTAGATGGAATTAGTCATTAAGATGTGTGTGTGGTTGCGTAATTTTGGGGACATAGTTTGACTGCAGTCGGTTTGTCCTTAGATATGCATGATCTATGTTTTGCAATATCGTTTAAATGAATGAACGAAATTTTTTTTTATCTTACGCTAAAATGTTTAGACATAAACTGACATTGATAATAATTTTTTTTTCCTTTAACTAATTATTGCAAGCAATACAAGCGTATGATTTTTAGGAAAATGTGTTTTAAATCATTCATCTTTTGCGAAATAAACGAATATAAAATGTCCTAAAGTTTGCTTCCACATTTAATTATAGATAGAGGATGTTACTTCACCTCACTCTTACTAGATATGCTAATCGAAATTGGATTGAAGAACTATTGAAGTCCAAGAAAATCCAAAAAAGTAAAGTCGAGGACTACTAAGATCAAGACCGAGATTTGACCCTAATCTGGGAAAGCTACCAATTGAAATTAGTCAAATTTGTTTCGAATGCATAGCTATTGTAAGGACTATGTACTTCTGCATTTACTTATCTTGCTATCCAGACATGACGATGATCGGCTAAGGCCATAGTAATCACGAACATGTGCTTGCTATTTCTCTCGTCTGCTCGTGTCGATCTCACGAAATAGAAAGCCCTTGGCGTCTCGTGTATTCTTCTCATGTCAAATTCTGAATGTCTTGTGGATCGAATTCTTTTGGCAACCTTGAAAGAGAAGGAAGCCGGCAAAAAAATGTTCTCGTCGAAAGGTCGGGATGATTGTTGAAATGGGTTGATGCCGAAAGAAAATTAAAAGATGCTCGTGCTGAATTACAGTCAATATAATTCTGATCCTCCATTTTTTTAAAAAAAAAAATAGAGAGAAAAAAGTTTTAAAAAAAGAAAAAAAGAAAGAAAATGAAAATGGGGTGAGAGAGGCTCGAACTCTCGACCTCAGGATAACTCGTAAAGCTATGAGACCTACGCGCTAGCCAACTGCGCCACCACCCCTTGATATCCATGATTGAACAATTAAATAATTAATTTAAGAAAGATATATCTCTTTCACCGGGGAGAAAAAAAAAAAAAAAAACCTCAGCTACTTTCATTTATTCGTCAGTCATATGTTCATCGAAAATCCATAAACGGGACCTTATAATTGTTTTGAGTATATCCTGGTCTACATAGGTAGAACAATCTCATGTTTGACATGAACTCTAATATCAGTATTACCTTCGTACGTTAGCAGGGCTTTCCCAAGTTCATATTAACCGAATCCCTCACATTTCTGATGAAATTAGTGACGTGTCTAACGTGGATTGTGATCATTTCCAGTCCATGGATTGATCCAGTTTGATTTTTCTCCTTTCTTCTGTAAGTGTTTTAACAATATTTGCACATTAATCTCGTGAGACGGCACATTTAGTCTTAGGGGTTTGCACGATTCAGTGTCCTCTAGAGCCTAATGTACCTACGATCTCTTGGAACCACGTTGAAAGATGATACTGGTTTTTATAGATGCCACATACCTCGAACTATGTTGTACCCGTTTATTTTTAGTTTCAAATGTTATGTAAAATGAAAAAAATCATTCTCATTTGTACCTAAGGATACAAAGAAGTAAAGCAAAGCACTCAATGAGAGAGATCTTGGCTTTCATTAGTGTTCCCTAATAGTGTCATTTCACAAGGAACTTCACAAATATTGCAGTCAAGTGCTTCTATTTTTTTTTTTTTTGGGGAATGAGTACACTGAAAGTTCTATAACTTATCATGAAAGTGCAATATAGTCCTAAAACTTTAAAAAAACACAATTAAGTCCTAAAACTTATCACGAAAGTGCAATCGAGTCCTAAAAATTTCCAAAAAGGCAATCAAACTTGTTTTGAAAGTGCGATTGAATCCTACAACTTTTAAAAAGTGCAATCAGTGGAAGGACTTGATTGGATAAATTTGACAAGTTTTAGAACTTGAGTGCACTTTTGAAAGTTTTAGGATTCGATTGCATATTCATGATAAATTTTATGACTTAATTGCACTTTGTGAAAGTTGTAGGACTAAATTACACTTTCGTGACAAATTGTAGGACTTCCAATGCATTTATCCCTTCTTTTTTTGTTTTGTTTCTTAAGTCCGGTTAGCCTTTAGAACCCTTTTGGACTCCATGGGAGGAAGAGAAGCTTGCCTCATGTAAATCTCAACTGTTATAATCTCATAAAAGAAGCTGTCAAGATTATACACAGGTATATGTGCATGCTTTATATTTTGTGTGAACATTATGTTTTGTAGGAACAAGGTGGATAGAGGGTACGTAGGTATGACCCATCCATATCCAGGAACTTGTCATGTGCTTGTTGGTTCTCTTCTCAATTTTCAAAATCAGAATCAAGCCATCCATTGGAAAAGTAGCAGCAGCAAGAGAGGATTCATTATGTAAATGAGGACATTGGATGGTTTCAAAGTCACTCTTGCCAGCAAGAAAACCTCTGTACACAAAAGTCAATTGCAAAAGCCATAGACTGTTTTTCCTATTTTTTTGTATGTTCAGGTCAGGACCGTCGGTCGTATTCTAAGATGGTTTTCAAGCGCCAGACTAAGTTTACTCCATCTTCCCGGTCCATGACCTGAATAATTCATCATGTAAACAGTAATTATGAAAGGCAAAAGGAAAGTTTTCAATGGTGTATCGCCGAATAAAAGTGAAAGGGAAACCAAATTGTTTCCCATGATTTCAGATACAGAAGCGTCGAGCAGGCGGATAAAGATCTCTCTGCCCATTAATTAGTCCTCCTTGAGCAGATCATAGAATACTTCTGGCTTTGGGCACTCAGATATGCACAGGGCCTAGAGCAAAGTAAGTTCATAAGTTAGTGAACCCTCATGACAGATTTTCTTGCATAGCACTGTGAAATAATAAGTTATTGCCTTTCAGAACCCTGAGAGAATGAATTCCTCAGAATCGCCGAAGTAATTAGAGAATTTCGTGTGATGAATTTTAGCTGACTAGGCCAAACAGAAGAGGGAAGAGGGTCACCTGCATGGCATGCGCTATGTGGATCAATGTCGGCTCAGACCACGGCCTCCCGATAAACTGAAGGCCAATTGGCAAGCCCAACTTGTCATATCCAACCTATAGATCCACGAAAAGTATGTATCGGATTAGTTGAATTTTCATTACCTCTGCTATCAACATCAGATAAATTTATGAGGTGTGAAGAAGCATGTGCTCATACCGGGACTGTTATGGTAGGCAATCCTAGAAAGTTTCCTGCTATCGAATAACGCACAAGTGCAGCTGAAACAATGAAAATTGCTCAGTTTAGTACCTTTCCTTGCACTCAGCGATGGAGCAATTCATAATCATAACAAGTGAAAAACCAACACTAGGTCAGTTTTCTGTACCTCCATTTATGTAATCAAGTTCACCAGTTTCGCGAGCATCATCGAAGATTTCATATGCAGTTACCCTGTCAAATTTGAGTATCCTTTGTCATTTTTATATTTGATTTTTTATAACAAATAAGACTTAACTCAATTGGGAATAAGTACCCTATTGTTGGTGACACAATGACATCTGCTTTAGCAAATATATTCCTGTGAAATTGCAGCTGCCTGTTCCTGCAGATATATGAGCAAGCCAGTTAGTGTCACATGACTAGTAAGACCAAACAAAATAGTCAAGCTTGCTTTACCTTACACACATAGGTGATCTGTTCATTACACTATTACAACCTTAAGGTCTTAAGTGAACATAGTGGGAACTGACAATAGCTGGGGCTTTACCTAATTCTCTGGGCCTTAATATACTCCTTGCTGCTGAAGGAACCATATACACCGAGCGCCACCCTTGCATCCCATCCTAACTCGGCAACATCCCTAACTCATCGATGCTGTTATGTCAGAATCTATAGTTGCTCAATTGGATTCTCTTATTTAGGAGCAGATGTTACTGTTTGATCAGGAGACATACAGTTTCTCTAGATAAGAACTGAGTGATGTGTGGCACTCAGCCGCGATTGTTGTGTAATGTGCCAGTCTCATCACTTCTATCTCCGGTATAGTCACCTCCAGAGTCTTAAAAGGAAAAAGACAATTTGGCGAGTTAGCAAGGAGTCACCTCCTATTCTACAACTGATGATGATGACAGCAATCAGGTGTAATCGCTCAATTTTGCACTTGTTGCAGAAAAACATGAGTCATTCTGTTATGGTTCAAGTACCTCCCAACCATACTGTTTATGAAGCTGGTCCAATGCATGAGAACAACATTTCTTGATTTCGTCACTGCAATCATCGAACCACTAATTGGTTTAATTAGTGGTTGGAAAAAGAACAAAAGCAGTTAGGCAATGATATTTCAGACAGTGATCCAATACCATTTACTGAATCAGTATGTTAGGCTCAAAAGGTGCATGTGACAACAGTAAGAGAAAGAGAAAAATGTGACCAACCTTTCCGTACTTTGCCAATCTGATGCCGGAAATAGATGTAGCAGGCTTCAATAAGGGATAGTATTCTTTGGGCTACTCATACGGAAAATCAAAGATTGCAAGTCAGATGAGCTGTGTAATCTTTGTCGGCAAGGACAGAAAATGCATTCTTTAGAAAGAAAGAAAAATGAGAGGCATTGAATATGGCAGAATCGAAAAGAGAGAAGGAAGGGAGAAGAATGAAAGTTCTTTAGAACAAAGTTGCAGTTCATTTTCTCCATCATGTTCAGTCTCTCAACAGTGGGATTCATTTACTAAAGTGAATACTAATCATCACCCCACATTTAATTGGTTCATATGTGCATCGCCTACTCCATATTATTCAGAACAGAAATTGTTGCTAGTATTGCTATTAATCTTGGACATTACCGATGGGAGGGTTGGACTATGCTGAACAGGTTGGCCACTGAGTGCTGCATAACTGGAAAAGTAAATCAATGGGCAATTGCATTAATAGAAAGACAAAGATTCCTCTGAGTATGACTGAGGAACAAAAATAAAAGGCTAGAGACGTCTAAAAGTATATCACTGACACGATAAAAGCGTCCTCGATTGTTCCTGCAAGTATACCGACCATCCCAACTGTCCAATTCAGAGGAAGAACGCTGCAAAATGGAACGAGAACCAGAATACTGACGTTGAAAACTGTTCAAGAGACTAACGTGTTGAGGCTCGACATGATCGGGGATAAAGTACTGACGAACTGGTTTTTACCCCTCATGTGGTACACGTCCAAAAGTCGGCTTTAAACCAACCACGCCACAAAGAGCTGCAGGCATCCGCACAGATCCTGAAAAAACATTGCAAAAGACTCGGTTTTATAGGAAAAGCTACCAGAGTTACTGTCATCCAGGTTTTGTTAACATTGTTTTCTTTAAAAGAATTATCTAGTCAAATAGTTGAGGAAGATTTTGACTTGGTCACATGCTCTTGTCTAATACAGGAAGATTTTCTGTGTGATGCCTGAGTTTGTATGTTGATGGCAATCGGCTGAACTCTTTCGTCCACCACCTAATCTCACAAGGCAAAACATTCCTTCTTGGTTGAATTTCTGGTTTTGCAATGTTTTTTACATGCAAAAAGAAAATGACATCAGAGAATCATGAACTCACCTCCCCCGTCAACGCCGAGAGCAACAGGACATAATCCTGCACAAACCACAGCAGCAGATCCACTCGAAGAACCTCCGGCAATCCTTTTGCTATCATATGGATTCCTAGCAGTTCTACAGAGTATGAAAATGGAGAGTGATGTCATAGGTCCTTTTGAGGCTATAATATCTGCCATTAATATTTCCTGAAGCAACCATGCATAGCTCAAGAGAAAGAAGTGAGTGGCACATATAAATCAATTAGCGTTTCTTCCTTTCAGAGAGCTATAGCTGCCGGAAGACATTGTTCAAGGCAATTTGATGCCATCTCTGTACGTGAAATTTTCGTTAGATTTCAGAGGAAATGAGGATGAGCAGGTAAAAGATTCACCCACCCATAATGAGGATTTATCCCACTCGTTCCAGCGCCGAGCTCGTGCATATTTGTTTTACCGACAAGTATGGCTCCGCAAGACCTGAGGCGCATAACACAGCATGCGTCCCCCTGACAAGTTCTGAATTTGTGCAACCACTTTGTACCGCCTGTAACAACCAATCCATAGGTCGAGAAAGCACTCAGCACAGAGAATTAGAGACCTCAGATAGAATGTGATCTTTACTCTGTATAACCTGTGGTAGGGTATGGAGAGCAATCTATCTCATCCTTGATAGCGACCGGCACTCCATCCAATGCAGAAATTGGCTCTCCTGGTAAAGAAGATACTAGTTACGACAAATGGTTGGAGAGGAATACTTGGCTAGATCAACAATGTCACAGCAAGCATATTTCAGTTGATGAAGCCACTAATTCAATGAAATAATTACGGAAGTTAAGATATGATACGTACTTATTTGTAGCCACTAAGCACATCTATAATGTTCTGATTCAAGTTTATCTATACCATTTGGCAGACAGAGTTACCTCTCTCATAACGGAGGGTCGACTCTTTAGCTTGCCTCAGAATATCTTCGAAATTGCAGTTGATGAAGAAGGCCATTGGCAATGGTCGAGCGGAAGATTCTTCAACAGAAGCTATAAATCTCTGTGCCACCTGCCAAACATATAAGGGAGATTAGAATCAATCAGCTCAAAAAGGGGTGCGTGTCCAGACAGTTGAAAGAAGTAAAATTTTTACTTTGACTGGTTTTGCTTGTGCACTCAAGCTGTAAGTTTTAGGCCTTGGCCACTCATGCATTCTTTTAACATGCAAAGCAGAGAGGAAAAAATCATAAACATAACGTATACAGGGTTCCACGGTAGACAAAATCGGTGCATTTTCGTCTATCGGTGTGCTCTGTCACTGATAAAAAAAAGTCGGAAGGTTATAAAAAAACTGATCAAACGATTTACCTTCAGAGGAGTTAGTACTCCTGAGCTATAGGCTCTCGAGTAGTCCATTATAGTCCATCGGCGGAAAGAAGGCTTCGTGCCATCTACTAATTTTTCGATCACGGGAGTTATCGCATTCACTGCTTTCTGAACTTTTTCCGGCACGGACAGATTAGGATCTATCTCAATCACTTCTTGCTCGTTCAGTTCTGCAAAGACAAGCCACCAGGAACAGTCATAGCTTCTTCTTGCTGCAGCAGCTCTTGATGAATGATTTAGAATGTAAGAACATTCAAAGTAACTTGGATTCACATCACAACCATCAATATCAAAACCCATTTTAACCTTTAACAGGAATCTGTGTACATCAGCTCAGTGAGAGCAAGTGCATATTATGTGATGGAGGCATACCGAGTCTAATTTATCGGTACACTAAGTGACGCCACAGACTCGTACCGAGTATCTTATGTTGCTCGCTTGTTCGAGTCTCTACTTGTACTACTCTATCGCACTAATTGACATACGAAGTTTCTAAATCGATCTTCACACACCCACATGCTCGACATTACTGTAAACTCGAAATGGTCTGATGATTAGGTGCAAAGATCATACCTTCGAATGGGTGCAAGGGAACAAAGACTGGGGGCTCCTCTATCTCTGCATTTGAAACAAGCTGCAAATTTCGAAAATCGAATCATATGAGGTGAGTGATGGAGTAACTTTGTAACCTTAGTGCAAAATATGCTTCACAAGTGCCAAAATCATTATGCAAATCATATGGTAATAACTTCGATTTTTTTCGGATGCATGAGATCTAGAATACAGTCAAATTGCACAAAAAAAAAATTGCAGGAAAAATTGCATGTGTTTGCCTCTTCTTTTCAGTAATTCAGCAGGAAGAAGTTCAAGCTGTGCATACACAATTGCAGAAAAACCCAGTCACCATGCCTGATTATTTTCACATGTCCTCAAAATTGGCAGGTCATTTTTTTTATTTTTATAATTGCTATATCCGTCCTTAAATGCGCTTGCATTTTCCGATCCCTCGACATTTTCGTTGATTATTTATGCGATGGACAGATTGCGCAAAAAATCGATTACATATTCTTAGGGATCTTTTCGACATGTATGCACAAAATAGTTACCAAAGTCGAGACTTTGCACATTTGAAAAAAGGCCCGCGTACTCTTTCAATTTATGTTTTAGGCAGCCTGTGTATAGTTTTGTTTCAATTGTGACCCTTTTTATTTTTTTGAAAAATAAAAAAACCTCAACAACGAGACTCATTACACCTTTTGTTAGAGCGCCGTCGCTACCGTTGAGACAATTAATGAAGGTGTAGGTTTTTTTTTTTGAAGGTGTAGTTGGAGATGATTGAGGAGCGCGCGAATGGAGTACCCATGGCCACTTATCTTAATTTATTTATTTATTCTAATTGCACTATGGTCCCAAGAATTAATGTGGGTCGACCCCACATGAGGAAGTTTGAATTAAAGCAACATGGGCCACATAGAAACGTGTAGGTTCATCAATGAAAAATTAACACAACTAAATTGACAACTGAGTATATAATATTGGTAGGTAGTACAGTTTATTTCGACCATGGTATTGGTTATGATAGTTTCAGCCAATTAATAATTATGTCCCAAAATTGATTAATTCTCTGCAAAATTTAAATGCTCTTACGGTTTTCTTTTAAAGGTCGAAGGTACATTTCTCCCCACAAGTTGTCAGGAGTCAGGAATAGCAGAATATTTTGTACAGCGGAATTTAATATTAAAAGATCTATGATATTCCTGGATCTAACTTCAATTGGCCACGTGTAATTTTCCTAGCCTTACTTGTCTTGGAATTGATTACTACTAATGGTCGGACAAAAATATTGTTCCATAAAGTTTGAAGAACTATACTCCTTACGCCGCCATTGCATTGCATGCAGTGTACAGTCGAACCTAGGAATGCAACCTCTCCTTCAATCTCCAATTTCAGATTTCATTTATTTCGCAAAAAATAAATAATTTAAAAAAATTAAAAATATCATTTGTATCGCTTATAAAAATAAATTAACGAAAAATATTTTCATCGTATACGAAAATGTTTAGACATAAATTGTTATTGGCAATGAAAATAATTTTTATTAACCGATTATTTCAACAAGAGATCATTTTTAGAATAATATTTTTTAAATCATTCATTTTTCGCGAAACAAACGGAGTCTTAATGTCACAATATTATCAATGTGGCAGCTTTCTTTTGATTTGTTACCATAAGAGAAAATTGTGCATGCATAACCCAAATGCATTTTAAAGAAAAATGATTGAACGAATAACACTTGAGGTTGGTGATATAATATAGTTGGAGAAATTTCGGGATATTGCTCATTTTGAATAGTGTGGAAAGTTGGAACCTCCAGGGTCATTCGCTATCATGGTTAAAGTGAAGTGTCGCGATTCGTGAATAACCGAAGGGACGAAAGCGAAGTCGATATGATTCTTTTAAAGAAGAAGAAGGTCACCCTTCTGCTTCGAGTGGGAATGGATGAAGGTAGCGGGGTTAGATAGGGTTACATCTCTTTTGAAAAAAGATTCAATTGGCAAAACGATGAAAAAGAAAGAGAATAGGGAAGTAAAGTACCTTGTGAATGAGATTGTTTTTCTTGAGGAAGTATAGCAACACCGACCCGAATATCCTCGACTCCAAGAACCACACGAAGATCTTCACCAAGAGTCCCGCCATGCGAGGAGCTGAGGTATATGACAGTATCATGAGAGAGGGAGAGAGAGAGAGAGAGATGATGATGATGATGATGAAACGAACCTTTGACATTGGCTTGGAGATAGAATTCATCACTGTGAGGGCCAAGATCAACTCTCTCCGCCGCCTTGTAAACGACTCCCTTATCTCTGAACAACCCCATACTCTCTCTCTCTCTGGTGAATTTGCAGAAGGAGAGAGGATACACACAAGATCAGAGGAGAGCGAGAAGGCGTGTGAATGGTATGGGGGGGGGATGAAGTTCACAAGAAAAGGTAAAGGGCTGGTCTTTTATAGTACGAGGGTTAGGCGGAGAAGGCAAGAACGGCATCAAGAACGAAAACCCACGACAAAATAAATTAATGAATCAAACAAGAAGAACCAAAGTGTCACGATAAAAGCAAGTGGTCGGGGTGTGTGGGTATGGTTATGGTATACGTTAGCTACTATAGCTATAGATAATTGAATTTTAGTGTCTAGCAATTATAAGTCTCAACCCCAACCCCAACCCCAACCCCAAGTGGGGGTGAAGAAGAAGACGTTGGCAAAGCAAATAAGATAAGGGGGGGCACCTCTCTGGATAGAGAAATTTGATGTTTCTTATCTTAGTCCTTCAAGTTCCACATTATGTGAATTTTTGCCATTGAATTTCCCTCATTACTTCCACTTCTTTCCCTCCAAAATTTCAAAATAGTAATATTATATGTTTCATGTAGATTTTGGATGTTTCGTACTAAATATATAAGTGAAAGTTTGCGAGCCGCAAAATTTAAGAAAGGGAGACATTCCATGTTCTCTCTCAAATTGGGTGACCTCTTGGGAATATATCCATTTGTATGTCAAATGACAAAACCGTAGGGCTCGGTATAAGACAGATCAAAGTGGACAATACTTTTTGAGTTAATCCAGGAAGTCAACTCGGCTTATGGGTCTAATTGCTTGTCTCTAAGAGGGCTTTTGGTAAAGAAATGGGAGGAGTCACAACCAATGTTTTAGCATCAATGGACGTAAGACTCGTTCCTCCCTTAATAACAAAAGGAATAGTCTCTTTTCCTCCCCTTGCTCAAATAGTGATGAGTAAAGTGCGTTTCTACTTCATCCCATCGCAACACTTGCTCGTGAAATGAGAGAGTTTGATCTATCAACGCAGATAAAGCATCGCGAATTATTACGCCAGCTACTTCAATTTTTGCGGGCCAACTCTATTGTCCATGTGCGTCAAACATGGCATTAATGCACAGTGTTGCGCCCACCCTTGTTTCGAGAAATGTCCTCTTCAAGATGAGGACAAATTGCTACCGTCACTTAAATCCTAGGGACAATTTTTTTTATTATTCTTTCTGATTTTTTTAATTTTCTTTTTCTTTTTCTTTGTCTTTTCTTTCTTTTTTTCATTCTTTCTCTAGCGACCGGCCAAAGGTGACAACCGTTGAGGGGAGACCTCACTGGCCTCGCTAGCTTCGGGCGACCTCGCCAAAGGCCAACGAGGGCTTGCCTCACCAACTTTGGGCAAGGCTTGCACAACCTCGCCAACCAAATGCAAAGCTCACCCTCCCAACCTCAATTGCCTTAGGCGAGGCTCACTTCACCAGATCCATTTAGGTCGAGCCTCGCCCAAAGCTGTTGAGGCTGGTCCTCGCAGGCCTCAGGCAATGCTCAACCTTGCCAGATCTTGGCAAGGGGTCGTCGCCTATGGCTGGTCGCCGGCCATCACCGAGACCTAGTGACCGATGGAGGAATAAGGGAAAAAAAAGAAGGAAAAGAAAAGAAAAAATAAAATAAAATAAAATAAAAATTGATAAAATTGTCCACGTTAGCGCCTATCATGCTAGATAGGACATTTGGCATCCACGATAGCTATTTCAGGCCAAAATTGGCCAGATGGACTACATTGGAAAAATGCCAAAAGGTTGAGGGCTTAATTAGCAAAATTGAAAGGTTTATGATTGAATCGGCACAAGTGCAATATGTTTAAGATTTTTTTTTGTAATTTCCCCGCATATATATACACAGACACATTTAGGCTTTGTTTGTTTTATAGAAAATATGACATTTCTGAAAAATATTTTTCGAGAAGTCATTTTTCATGAAAATGATAATATTTTCTAGTGTTTGACTAAGGCCTAAAAATGAACTAGAAAATATTTTCCATCATTTGGTAAGGAAAATATCATTTGATTTTCCTAAATAGACATACACTATTCGGGCACTAGTGACTTACGCATGTGTAGCCAAGGAACCTAACACAGGCACCAAGGTTGCGGGCATGACCTTAATGGACTTAGGCTCGGGCGTTGAAATCGTGGGTACAGCCTCGATGGACCCAAGCATGGGCGCCGGCATCCGGGGTCCAGCCTTGATGAACATGGCATGGAAGATGAGGACCCAAGCCTGGCCTTGATGTTATCGGGCCCAGCCTCAATGGACCCGGGGGCGGTGTCAGGGTCTCGGGCACAACCTAGATGAACCCAAGTCAAGGCGTTGAGGATATGGCCCCATTGCCAAGGGCTCGGTAACGAGCATTGGGGTTCTCGTGCCTAGACGCAAAGTTTCTGGTTTAAGTGTCGATATCTAATATCTTTTGGAAAATGGTTTTCAATTTTTTAAAGAGAAAATTATTTTTCTGAATTTAAGCTTTGGTAGAAAAGCTTTTTTAGTTGACGAGGAAAACATTATGTTGACTCAATTTCCCAAGCGATTCAAATGTCGAAAAATGAAGAAAATATTTTTTGCAAAATAAATGGAGTCTTAATGGACGAACCTCGGTGGAAGAAGAAGAGCAATCAAGACGAAACAAGTTAAACCGGGATATAAATAACGAAGGATGTCGTACATTAACATGTTACTAGTCAGTCTGGTCTCACAAGACTCTGAATGAACTCTCATAATAAACCAAGCAAGCAAAGAGTCAAAAGAATGTCACAAATTTCAAAACTTATGGAAACGCTAAATTGATTAGGTAAGGGATTTCTTCCAAGGCCATCTAATACTCACTGACAAGAAAAGGTTAGAATAACTATTAAACGTGCATGGTGCTCCTATTTGTCTGATTTACTCCCAAGTCAACGAAAAGAAGGGGGAGGTTTGGTGAGAGAGTCCTGATTTAAGTTTCCTCGTCAGTAGAAGAGGAATTTAACACCGGTTCCAAATATTTTATGCTGGAAAAGGAGATGTGGGTTTTCTGAGTTAGGTGCACCAACAAGCAAATCTAATCTAATTTAACTTCATCTAAGGGGTCTTCATTACTTAGCTAACATAAGTGCAGCATGGATCTAGACAGGTGGATCCTTTGGATGTATAAAGGGGTTCCATTTTGTGATAGTGAAATGTTTAGGGAAAATTATCCATAAAAGTCCTAAATTTATTATACTTTAGTTAATTCAATCTTAAACATTTCAATTTTGCTAATTGAATCCTAAACTTTTTCACACTTGTCAATTGAGTTCATCCGGCTAATTGGCAAAAATACAATAAGTTTAAAACATTTTGGACAACTTTTCCGAAATATTTAACATAGGATCATTAGCTTCTAGGAGTGGTGGTGATTGTCTATGGTAGCATGTTTTGCTAGGATTCAACTATGTGTAAGAAAATAGAAGAACCTCTATATCATCATGTCACCCTGTGGAAGGATCAAATAACTAGTTTACTCGAGAAAAAATGATACAAATAGTCCTTAAATTTTGGTTCAATGCGCAATGTCATCCATGTACTTTTAATTTGTTCAATGTAATCCCAAACTTTGGTCCAATATGCAGTGTCGTCCCTGAATTTTTCATTTGTCCAATGTGGTTCCCGAAGTTTGGTCTAATGTCTAATGTCGTTCTTGCATTTTTAATCCGTTTAATGTGATCTATATACTTTGATTCAATGTGTACTGTCATTCCTAAACTTTTAATTTGTTTAATGTGGTTTTTGAATTTTTGGTCCAATGTTATGTGGTCCTTGAACTTTTAAATATTTTCATATACCTTAGGAACTACATTGAATATTTAATAGTTCGGGACCACATTGAACAAATTAACAGTCTAAAGACAACATTGCATAATGGACCAAAGTTTATAGACCATATTGCACAAATTAAAAGTTCAAGGATGACATAGAGATCCCTTTTAAGAAATAATTTGTAATTTCATAATGTATAAAAAGCTTAAATTATTCAATAAGAAAGAAAATGAAAAGTATAGAATGCGCAACCTCGAGATGTCGAGAGTGGTACAAAGATGCATTCGGTTTATTAACAGTCCTCATACAAGAAGCCATAGAATGACGAAGGCCATAAGCATGCAAGCTAAATACGGGGTTAAAATGTTGTGTATGCTGGAATGATCTTCAAAATCAATATGGAAAAATTGTGCAAAAAGTCTTAGATCTATTGTGCGACGGTCAATTCAGTCTTAAACTTTTCAATTATACCAATTTTTTATGTTGAACAATTGTACCAATTTATTCCTAAACTTTTTTGACAATTTGCTAATTTAGTTCTTTTTATCGGTTTTGACTTGAAATGGTTGATGTGGACATTATTTGGTCTATGTGCAACGGATAGCGCTAATGCGAATGATTTTTGGTATTTATTTTAATTTTTCCTATTTTTTCCTTTATTTTTTTCTCATCTTTAATTTTTTTTTTTTTTTTGCCTTCTATTTTCACCAATGGCCAATCTGAGGCGATGGCCGGCATGGGCTGGCCTTTGGGTGAGGGTCACTTTACATTGAGCAATTGATTTTTAAACTATTATTGAGTATTGAATATGATCCGCTTGTTCAAACATTCAATTAATTACTCATATAAATGTTGTACATCAATTTTATTCTACTTTATAATTGATCTTCGTAGGGACTCAAAACATATAAAGAAAGGGAGACGCAAGAATGGATCAAAAGAGTGCAAGAAATCGAACTCGAAACATTGAATTTAAATACCAACTTACAGTCGAGTGTGATATACATTCGTAAGTAAATCTATACATCATTATTTTAAAATGAATATCATGTATCCAAAGCTACTATCACAATGTCATATCAGACCGTCACGTAAAATTAAATGCTGCAGAAACTTATTAATTTCTATTGACTCAAGATCTCTAGTCCCATCATCAATCCAATCATCTTGACAATCCCTCTTCTTCCCTTCAACAATTGTCTTGGCCAAACCGTAATAAATCAATCAAATCAGTCGGAACTCTAATGGACAACCAAGCCCATTCATCATGAACAGACAAGTAGCATGTGAAGTTGATTTAATTTCTTACATGTAAACCTACCTGCACGAACACCTAAGCTTTCCATTCAAGATCCTTCTCCAACTACTCTTTTAGGAAACTTGACTTTGCCTCTACTCTCCTTCTCATCATGCTGCTGCAAGATCTTTCGGTGCCACATGATATGATGGATTTTGGGAATAGTCAAAGATTAACACCAATCAGCAATAGGTTTCATTTAAGCCTAGCAAAGTGGGCTGCTGATAGGGTGAGTCCAATTGAATCGATTGGAGAAATATTGGGCCTTGATCGAATATATTGAAATCACAAGGACTCAGGAGAAATTGAATGAGACAGTATCATGTCCTTTGCGCTAAAACTGTTTCACCCAGGAAGATTATCAAGAGGGAGCTCAAGTCCGAGCCCATCAACATATTTAATTGGGCCCACATTTACTAAAAAATTTAAGCTAATGAGTTATGACCCAACTATAATATATTAATTGTTCCACACCACATCATACCACTTATTTGATGTGAGATTTTTCTAACACAACTTACACATAGATCTAACAAAAAAAAAACAAAACAAAAAGAGAGCGAAGAGTTCAATGTATGGTGTCTGTCATATGATGTCGTTCCGCATTCACGCCAAAAGACTGCAACAAAATGCAACAAAATGAAAGAAGAAGAAAAGAATGACATGTCTAGTTTATGTCGAGGAAAGACAAGGCTACACAATGGGAGGAATCCCTTCATTATCCTATCCGATTCTTGACGAAGATGGCAAGGTTCATTCAGTATCCATTCGGCATTATTAACTGTAACTTATCTGTTATACTTGACCCTTTTTCTTTAGTCGAAAGTTCTGTATAACTATATGTGTGGCTGAACTGTGTCTTATGGTGAAGGACAAATTAGTGTGCTGTATCATTTTGTAGAAGAAATTTCCTGCTTTTCATCCTTGTACTTTCACGCTTTTGCTAATCGAGTCTCTACACTCTGATTATTTGATCATGTCCTTCTACTTTCACGAATATTCCAATCATGTCCCTCCCGACATTTAAATCCGATCAAATTCAGCTGACTTGGCCATTGAATGACACTGAAATATGTTATTATTACAAAATATGCAGAAGCCCACATGAAAGTCGGTGCAAAATTTAGGCAACGTAAGCAAGTCGGAGTATGATATGGATAAAAATTGGCGATGCGGGCATCCACAATTCTAAATCTTATCCACGTTACACTATAACGTAATTCAATGGCCACGTTCGCTAGATTTGTCCAAATTTGATATCGGGGGAACTTGATTAGGAAATGCGTGAAACTAGGTTGTCCAAATTTGATATCGGGGGAACTTGATTAGGAAATGCGTGAAACTAGGACTCGACTAGACAAATTAAAAGTATAAATACTTGAGTAAGAAAGGCGAGAAAGTACATGGACGAGAAGTATAATTTTTCCCAAATCTCATGATTCTGTATCCTTAATCACCAAAATGCAAATTGATATTGGACAGTCACATAAACTCAGAGAACATTGAAATTGAATAGTGCGATGGATTAACTTTTTTATTGTTTCCAAGCAGTCACATCCGAACAAAGCCCCTTGCTTACATAAACAGAGAAAACCACAAGAATCGCTTAAAACTTACAACCACGAATACATCATGGCACGCTCTATTGAACTGAACTTAGCCTCATGTCCTTCCTCTTAAAGTAAGAAATGAGTATATTGCGCCCGAAGCTTTTACATAGGTCGGACTTTTCACGTGCGCTTCGATCGAGTGCTCTATATGTTTATGATCAGCAACAACATAGAAATGGACATACATCGACAAAAATAATCAAGAGAGAATTCTATGTCCATCGACTTCTGAATGGAACTCAAGAATGAGGGTGCGATGCCTTCCACTGCGTACGAACAATAATCTAACAACTAGATACCATTTTGGAGAAGGGAAATAGCTTGAAGATGACCGTTTGGTCAGTGCGCCCGGTGGTCAATGTAACATCACTTGGTGTAGAGAACATCCTCCCACGGGTGGCGGTACAGAGGCTGTTTCAATCTCTTCTGGTCGAAGGTGTGCCTGAGAATGAAGCAAGATTCACGGTCAGATTAAGCCATATGATGCAATATAAAGATACTAACAAATGAAACAGAAGCACACTCAAGACACAAAATCTCTATCTCTCTACAATCCTAAAGCTGTGTGATTGTCAGTGCCAGAGCAAGAGAATTCAACACCATTTGATTGTAAAAGGCCATGAAGTTCAGTTTAATTGTCTTTAAAAATGGAAGGGAGTAAATCAAGAATCAAAATGATGCAGCAATAAGAACTAGTAATAGTAATAGATTGCAAAGGTAAGACTAGGGTCAAAAAATATGCAGAGGACGGAGATAACCGCCCTGTGTGTCTAACTTACTACTTCACCATCATCCTTTTTATCAAATATGTTCTTCCTCAATTGGTTCAAGAGGTTTCAATCATGTCATGGACGCTGACAAAACTATATAGGATATGCTCAATGTGGATATATTGTATAGGACACACCAAGACAAGCATATGAAATATAGGCCAGAAGAGAATTATTTCAAGTTTTGTAATCCTGCTTACCCAATTAAACCAATGGAACGTGCCAGCACAAACAGCCCGTTCAAATATCCAATCTCAACAATCTCATCAATCTCTGGCTTGGTGAACATTCCACTTCCAGCGAGGAGATCCAAAAAGAGGGATCCAATAGCACCATCTACATTAAGGACCAAATTGTTTGCCTTTGAGAGGGTGTAAGTTTCAACTTGGACAGCATACTCCATGTATTTCACAGAAGGGAAATTAGTTCGTGCAAACAGTTGGAGCAGCTCAACTCTCTTATCTCTGTTGTCTCCTCTCTTGATCCTTTTTGACAAAGAAGCAACAAATTTCAATTACAAGTTGCTTAATGGACGAAATGCATGACATATATTTTAAAAATTGGAAGCATTGCATACCTATGTCCAATTCCGGGCACACGGATGCCTTTCTTTTTCATCGACTCAACGAACTCATAAGGAGTGAGACCCTGAAGAGACATACTACATAAGCATCACATGTATACCACTACAAAAGCACTCACGCATGAAACATATTCAAAGGCGCCTTAATCCGTCTGTATCATCTTACCCTGTCATAAGCATCCTTGAAGTATCTGGCGGCATCATCAATTGCTCCACCAAAACGAGGACCAATTGTGAGCAAACCTGTTTCAGGAGCCATCATTTACCGCTTGGTAAAAGCAGCTATCACGAACCTATTGCAATCGGCAAAAAGATGGCAATAATGCTCACCTGACACAAGGCAGGAAACAAGGTCTTTCCCAGCTCTTGCCGTGACTATGGTGTTGTGGGCCCCAGAGACACAGGGACCATGGTCAGCACACAACATGATGCATATCTGGCCAAAGTCAGATGCATTAGTCAAAAGGATGCACCGTTTATATGCCTCTGATATTATTAGTTATTCATCAAGTTGAAGATGATAAATGCACAAGATAAACAAGGAGAAGACAGAATTTGTGAGAATCTTAGGACAACATCAACACCTTGACAAATTGGGTATTTTTCTACTAAATTCTTGGATAAGGAAACTTGCCTCAATGAACTTTGTGCAATATCGAGGAAGACTGCGTTTAAACCATAAGAGAGAGATAACATCACCCACGCCTAATCCCTGTTCAACAATGGAAGACATCGGCACACCAGCATAGCATGGCTCTTCACCTGAAAGTGCATAACAGATAAATATAGTGCAAGTGATTACTCATGTCTTGCTCCATTTAGCACCTAAAACACTTCGTTCAATTAATAAATAGCCATGGTTCAACCTCTGTCGTCGGAGATGGTGGAAATAATGTGGGTGGGAGCCCGAACTTTCCCACTCTTGATTGCTGTGTTAAGGTCCTCAGGAATTTGTGGAGGTGTGGTTTCCTTAACTGGTGTGATCTTCCCTTCCTCAACCTGAGAGAGGATCAGCAGTAAGCATCAAGGAAGCCAAGATCTCAGTCACAGGTCTTATTCTAAGCGAGCAGGCCAAGCACTATATGGCCTGCTCTTAGTGCTCTAGCCTCTAGGAATGGTTAGTGAATGCAACTTTCGTGGTTCACAAAATATATGTGAGTGATCTGACATTTACTGCATAGTTTACAAAGAAACAGTGAAACACTAACCAGCTTCTCAAATGTTTCCTTGATTACAGTCTCAAAGGCTTCATATGATGTTGGAACAACTGCGCCAGCATCCCTTAGTGCTTGATTCTTTGCTTGTGCCGACTCCATCTCCCCCCCACTTTTTGCCCCCTGAGATGAAACAAAAAAAGAAGTAAGAAAGATTGATCCGACTAAACTTACAGAATCAAGACAGATTAGGAGCCAGGTAGTCGCTTACAGCATGGCCAAACTGCACTTCCGACTTGAAGAGGCGTGCACAAGTTCCACTAACCCATGCCACCACTGGTTTATTAACTTTACCCTGCTTTAAGGCTTCAACTAAGGAGTACTCATCTCTGCCACCAAGCTCCCCGAGTACACATATCATCTTAACCTGACACAGATTGATGATCATATGAGGGAATGAACTCTTGCAATGCTATGAATTGCTTAAACAGCAATATTGATATACAAAATATACGAGCAAAAGCTGACCAAACTGGGTGCACAATCATTAGTATGATCTTGCAATAACATTAACAGAACATGACATATACTGCTCTATCGTCCAAGGGAAGTATAAAGCAAAAAACTCCTATGAAGCAAACGAAAAGACCATATACCTGGGGAATGTTGTTAAACCTCAAAACATGATCAGAGAGAGTGGAACCAGGGAAGACATCTCCTCCAATAGCAATACCTGAAGAAGGACAGAGATCAGTCAACTTTTGAATTAAAGATAATCCACATTATAGTACATTCCATGGAAGATAGAAGCAGATCTCCAAACCTTCATATATTCCATCAGTAACGCGGGCAATAGTGTTGTAAAGTTCATTAGACATGCCACCCTGCAAATAAAGAAGCAAACAATTGCTGAAAATTGCCAACAATCAATCTACGTAAAAGTCAATTTACCCAATAAGTTTCGCAAATTCATAGGATAGGGCATCACATTGAGAATTTATTAAGCAAATTTTCAGATGATAACTAACACCACATTCCTACACAATCAAAAGCAGATTGCCCTTGTCACTTTGTTTGTGCTTAGCATAATGCTTCACAAGCAACTAAACACTATTTGAAGCCCTACTTCTCGCGTTAATAAAGTCCACATGTTGCTTCAACATGACTGAAGTGTGATTATGAAGGAGAGTGCAAAAGGCATGACTACGTACAGACTTAGAGACAAAACCAATAGATCCAGGCCTGTAGAGCTTGCAATGAATGATGTTGTCGATTGTCCCAGCAGTGTCTCCAATTTTGAAAGCCCCAGCTTGAATGCCTCCAACAGTTGCAGGGCCAATAACAACCTGCAATACCACCAGAATTAGAAGCTAATTCATATAAATTTTTGCATCATTTGAAAAGTAACACAAGATCGTCTCCAGATGCTTTCACATTCTAGGTGTCTGCTGCCTTCTCGCTCATAAAGTCCAACTGTTTTAGGTTTTTTCTCACCTTGTTGTTTGCACGTGCATATGCAATTAGCTGTTTGGTATCTGACTCTGGAACACCTTCAGCTATTATGGCTACAACTCTAATAGTTGGCTGTTTTAGTGCAGCCATTGTTGAAGCGGCAGCGCTAAAGGCACAATAAGGTGATAATGGTTAGACTCCACACAAGGATCCCAGCAAGCAGAGTTAAAGCTTAGATAATCAGCACTTACCTCCTATATGAAGCAAAGTTGATGAAAACATCAGCAGTAGGATGTGTTGCACAGGCAGCTTCAACACTGCAAGAGTAATAAGACATTTGTAAGGTGCACACTCAAGAAAATGCAGCCATCGTGTTCGGGTGTAATGTATAGTCAAATGCATCCAACATGGACGTTAAACTAATCATTCTAAAGCATTGTGATAGATAGGGAGGGTCTGCTTGATGGGCAGAAGCATCCTAGGGACACATCGCATGCAGCGAACTTATTCTTCTTTAACTTCATCGATCTGGTTCAGTTATCGAGACTAAATTATATAGCATGTGATCTTGGAGGCAAAAGGAAATGCGGTTCCACTTTTACCTTCCATTTTTGCAAAAGCTCAAGTAAAAAAGGCTTAGCATTAGCAGCAATTACTAGTTCTGGTTAGTGAGGTTATGCACTATTTCCAGAGAATCTATGTATGTGTTTTACCATCATTAAATGCAAAACCAAGTTACTATGGAAAAAAGAAAAAGATCTTTGTTTCTTTCGTTTGTTTTATAGTATCACTGTGCAAATAAGGAAGCAAATTAAACCCTGTTCCAAGAGTTTCGGGGGGAAAAGAGAGAGGGGAGCAAGAGAATGACTTACGTCGAATGAACTGGGATGGCTATTTCCTCCTGGCCGAAAAACAGTTTCTGAAATCCTTCAGAACCAGGATTGATGATTCCGGCAACTGATGGGGTTTCCCGGCCTATCAAAACAGGAAATTCGGAACAACATCAATAGCCGCTACATGCGAAGAATGCCCCTGAGAGCATCCTGAGAAAAGACACATCTAGAAACAAGCAAAGTGGCTCGAGTTTTCCTACACACCACAAAGGAAGTCAAAGTCAAGCATCCGCTGGATAGGCAGTTGCTTGTAATTGTAGAACAGAGCCTGAGTGGTGCGGGAGAAGAGTTGTCCGGTGGCCATGGCGTCGAATTAACAACACCTGCATGAATTTGCGGGCGTCAATCTCTAGAATAACAAGCCGACCGAAACGTCATGATAAGATATCAACAAGGACAGGCACTTCTCCAAATAGATTTGAGCATACATAACATGACAGAAGAACCAATGCTATACTAAAAATGCGTGTCGACACGAGTCAGAAGCATGATAAATATTTAGCAACTCCCTCGTATCGAAAAAGAAACGCCATTGCCGATCCTACCCACAGCAGATTATCATTTAACAAAGACGAAATCATCAGAAAAGCGACCGGAACAAGGCCGAGCTTGATGAAGAGATCACTCGAGCGTTCTCAAAAGCAGAACTTTCGCATCAGACTCATACTTACGATGCCGGATCTCTCAACCCAACACGGTATGCGACTACCCAGAGAGCAACTGGCAGGCAATCAATCAAAAACCCGCGAATCCCCGACCAGAGGAAAGAGCGAGATCTCGCGCTCCATATATACTAAGCCCACCCGGGACACGAATCAGCGGAAAACGACAAGCGCGAGCATCACGCCCCCTCGGGAACACCGACGGATCAAGAACCCGACACGGAACAGAATACAAAAGACCGAAACGTAGTCGACGACGGATCTAAGTCGAAACCGGACAACCGACGGGATCGAACAAGAGCGCAGGTTCCAGAAAAACAAGAGAGGTGGGGGCGCGCGGATCGTGACCTGAATTCCGCAGGAGTCCACTCGCCGAGCGAGCTCGAGAGAGAGAGAAACGAGGAGCGCGCGTCGTCTGCTGCTCGTCGACTTGGACGATGGGAGGAGGAGGAATGGAAATGGCGGAGCGGCAGAGGCGGGATTTAAATAGCAGAGCGGAGAGAGGGAGGACGGAGACAGTGCGGCCAACTACCACTTAGCCAACAACACACACCACCCGCAGAAGAGAGAGAGAGAGAGATGAGTCACGTGGAGAGAGGGATTGGTCACGTGGCGCACGCTGGTCAGCCTACCACTTCCCAATTACCCAATTTTGGTGTTTTTCAGTGATTTCGTTGACTAGGATTGTCGATAGGAGCTCTTTTGTTTCGGAACAAGTTAACCGGAAGTCGTAAAAATTATCACGAATATTTCATTGGGTCTTGAAACTTAAAAAAAAATTTAAGTATTAAAATTTATCAAATTGATATAATCGAATCCTTCTATTATAATGTAATTGTTGACTACAGGCGAGAGTTGAGGCAGTCGCTAGTGGAGGCCCTCGGCCAAATTTGGGCAAGGGTCGCCAACCCTCCCCCCCCTTGTTGGCCATTCCCTACAATGGTGGGGTGCCTCTTCTTCTTCTTCTTCTTCTTTTCCTTTTAAATTTAGCTTTTTA
>BCNH02000009.1:373797-384129 GCA_001662345.2 Metrosideros polymorpha var. glaberrima
AAAAAAAATTTAAGTATTAAAATTTATCAAATTGATATAATCGAATCCTTCTATTATAATGTAATTGTTGACTACAGGCGAGGGTTGAGGCAGTCGCTAGTGGAGGCCCTCGGCCAAATTTGGGCAAGGGTCGCCAACCCTCCCCCCCTTGTTGGCCATTCCCTACAATGGTGGGGTGCCTCTTCTTCTTCTTCTTCTTCTTCTTTTCCTTTTAAATTTAGCTTTTTAAATTTAATTTAAAAAAATTATATTAAAAATCATATTTGGCTGGTCATATCATCGCCACATTTGATAGTGAAAGTTAATAAAAAAAAGTCACATCGGCATTTTTCGTTAGCCAAGTTGGCCAAAATTAACGGAAGGATTCAATTGTACCAATTTGATAAGTTTTAGAATTCAATTGCCCTTTTTGTAAATTTTTAAACTTGATTGCACTTTTATGGCAAGTTTTAAGACTTCTAATGCACTTATCCCCTTTTTTTTTTATGACAAATTAGCACATTTTCATATCGGTAAAGATATACATGATTTAAGAGTTGTAAACTTATGTCATATCCGGCACTTGAATCCTAGAATTTATGTCAAATCCGCCCTCGACTAAAGCAAGCAACGGCCTTATGATAGGTGAGGGTCGAGCACCACCACTGAGCGAGGGCCTCTTGCCCTAGCCCTTGCCTCCACCTTCTCCCGCAAAGCGCAACATGCCCTCGCCGGCGGTAAATGGTCAAAAAAATTCGAACCTATTATATGGGAAATAAATAAGAGCGAGGGGTAGTTTTGGAAATTCACTTATTAGCCTTTCAATATAACTTCCTCTTGAATTTTTCAAAACTCTCGTGGAAGGTGTATTCATGGAAATTAATATTTAAAAGTGGAAACCCAATTTCGTGTTTTGGACACACACCATCGAAAAGTCCAAAGTGGCCATAAGGATAAGACTGTAATTTCACCTCAAAGAAGGAATTAAATTTCTGCCATAAATTGAGGTGAGGCTAAGGTACACCATACCACTAGCTCGTGTGTCTTTTTCATTAAACAGATTAGGAGGCCCTTAGCAACGTGCGAGGATTCTAGTTGGCAGAAGTAGGTGGAAATTAGGGAAATTATCCGAAAAAATAAAGGGAATTATCTAATTTGTAAAGTGTCTTAATAATTGTCTAATTGGCTTGACTCTTGCTAAATATTTAGAATTTTTGTAGGATGCAATATTTAGAATTTCCACTACGCTTATTACAAATTCCTAAAAAAACGATGATTTCGATATTAGGAAAAATCAAATTTTAACTCGCATCTTATCGGGTTATTTACATTCGTCACTCTAAAAGGTGCTTTTTATTTATATTCATCTTATTAGGTTTGAATCCAATATCTGTCGTGCTTTGGACCAAAATCGTTCAAAGATGGCCTACTTTCTCCATTAATGCAATGGAGTTAAGTATTCTGTTTTTTTTTTCTTAGGATTTAGGACAAGAAAGTTTAATTGGACAGTTAATATGATAAATTCGGTTGACTGTATTTTAATATACACTTGTGCCTTTTTCTACATATTGACTCCAGTTGTGAAGGCAGGCGCCATCTTCTCACACACCTTGGTTGACCAAATTTAGTAATAGGAGTGCAACCAACGGTGGGCCCTACCCCTATGTTCAACTTTTTCCATTAACAATTTATTATAACTAATAAAAAGTTCACATAAATTTCTTTACCCCACATCTTTAAATCCAATTGCATCTAATATCAAGGCACATTGAAATGATTTTTCGCATCGATCTTTCCAATCCTAAAATTTAAAGCTTAAAGATGGAGGGAAATTATATGTATATAATATAACTATTAAATGCACCCTGTGCACGTCAGATTACGAATGGCGCGTGGAATTTGAAGAATGGGAGGCTGCACGCATGAAACAAATTGAAACAGGTTCCAGCTCTAATATTGTGTCGAAATGTCCAATCTAAATAACTTATAGATGGAAGTAAATCGATATGTATTGAGTAGATAACACTTGTAAAACCGAGTAACGTGAAAAACTTTAATCCGATTCATGGTCAATCGATACAATCAACCTATCAATTTAGTAATGGGTTGCTCACTCACTCACTCAAAAGCTACTCTCAAGGAGTCGAGCTGAACCAGTATGACCCTCTTCCCCAAATGAAGTTGAACTAAGAAAGACGACAAAATGAAAAGAAAAAAAAATCATTTTCAAATTCTCCAAAAGTCGTTCTTGGTTTGCTCCAACGTCAATATTTTAACTCCTCAAGAAATCATTCTTTCCTTTTTTTTTTCTTGGTGTACATTCAAACATCGACACCTGCAAGAGTCAACGATGTTATACCCCAGAAGTTTTGGTTTGCATTGAGTTGGTGCAGCCCCTCTTGGTTGACTACCGACTCAGCATGTGGAGATTTGACTGGCCCGTGCCCACGATGCCATCTTTTTGTTTTATCGTCCATATGGAAATAAAAAAATAGCATGAAAGCATATAATTTAGTAAATATACAATTTCTGATCATGTCAATTGAGGTTGTTGTTATTAACTATTGCACGAAAATGTAATTTGGTCGCACAATTAGACACAGATTTGTGGATCACGTTAGTTCGCGTGTTCGTTGGAGTCGACGAGAGTCTAGGCAGAGAAAACTTTTTACCACTATGGATTATCGGCCAATATGCGAGGCTAAAGACCCTGAAAACTACGATCTTAACCAGAAAACCTCGGGCAATGACATTTCTCAACACGAACTCCTCCAACTAAAATTTCCACATCGGAATCTTATGGACGGAAACTGTAGGGACCCGATTAGAAAAACCATGCAAGTTCAAGGATTTGATTTTGTAAAATTGGGAACTCAAGAGCTTAATCGAAGAAGAACATGAGTGCAAAGATCAAAAGTGGAAAATATTACGCTACATGATTTGAATGGATAGACTAGCTTAGAGAAAGCATTTTGTGCGACGGTGCACCATGTGACAATGACGAGTAGAAAAATAAGTCGATCGAAGGTCGAAATTCAAAGCAATCGATTACGTGGAGCAGAGATTTTGTTCCTGTGACCTTCTTCTGCACTTCACTTACAATCTCGCACGTGACTCTCATACTTGGTCGATTAATTTTCCTTCGTTGACAACCTAGGACCTGTTTCCAAACTTGTGTTTGGGCCTTATGGCCTTCGTTTCTGTTTGCCTCTTCCTGGGTCTTTCTTACCTTATGCTTTTGAGCCTTGGGCTTATGAGCCTTGGGCTTCTTTGCCTGCACCCAATTTGTATACTTATTTCTATTTTAGGGCTGCCGGTCCGGTTCTTACTCCGGGTCGGTCCAGTTTCACTCAAGGAAATGGGAACCGGACCGATTATCGCCGATTCCATCTTTTTGCAACCATGAACCAAACCAATTCCCGCCAGAACCACCTAGAACCGGCCAGTTCAGTCAGGTCTGGTTCTCGGTCCAACTCGGGACTGGTGCACACCCCTAATTTCATGTGGGTAAGAGATGGGAATTGGGTCTCGTGGGCTAATTTCTTTTCTTAAGAAAAAATGGCCCATTTGTTAGCGGAAGGACCTTGTTCTTCTTCCTCTTCTTCTTTATATTTTTGTACCTCCCTAAGAAAAGGGAAAACAAGTGGAATATGTAAGAACGTCAGGTTTTTGAATCCATAAGTCATTTTCAGCATCAATTCATGGAGCTGCGCATACCTCATAGTCATGCTTTTTCCCCGCGATCAGTGGGAAAAGAAAAAAAAGCGTTTCTCGCAGGACCTCTTGCGCCGCACAAGTTATCTCCAAAGGTCGAGAGTCGCGACGGCGGACCGGTAAAACAGTAACAACACCAAGAACTGGTTCTGATTTTAGCTAGCAGACATTTCCACTTCGCATTGGCAAGTGTGAAGTGCTGGAAATGAGGCAGCAGAGTTCGCGAGAGGGTCAAGTCCCATGTCTAGGAAATCATGCTTGAAGTCGCATCTCGTCGCACCGTCGAGGGAAAGGAGAAAAAATGCAGAAAGTTACAGGTCCAAGTCATGCCTCTCTCACCTGCTGTGTGACCACCATGCATCTGTTCATAACATATGATCTCTGAAGGAAAGGCACTTGTCAGTTTCTTCCTCTTTTTTCTTTTTATTCAAGTGAGTACCTCTGAAGTTTCTAGCTAGAAGATAAGCGCTCTATTGGCCTTACTGATGCCGAGTTCGTAGTAGATAATACTAAATTCTAAAGCAAGTGTTTTGCAAGAGTGAGTGGTAATGTGGTTCTGTATCAAGAAATGGCATGCATTCTTATGGTAATGTGACTAATTGCATGAGCTTTATTGAAGTATACAGATATACAGTAGAGTTATACTTTGGAGTGATGCTACTGAATTCTTTCTCATCTATTCTAGGTATAAGTTTACAAATCTACGGTCCCTTTCGAAATATACAACCGCTTGCTGCACTTTCTATTCAGTTCCATGAACAGGAAAAACACTATGTTTCTGCAAGATTGATGCCTTTTTATTTTTCCCTTTTTCCCTTGTAGTATTAATTTTCATCTGTGTAAAATTGGAAGCATCGTGGGTCGTATCGGAGGTCTTAAGCTGTTCTACCACACAGGTTATATGTGCTCCCCTCGTAACTTCATGACAAGCCCACCTTCTCATTCCAGGAATATTGCGCTGGGTATCGCATAGTTCCTTCAAGAAGCCAGGAGCTTCATGTGTCATTGGCTATCATAAGCACATGGATTGGCTCCTAAAGTCATCAGAAGTACTGAGAAGTTAGCAGACAGTTAAGCCAAGCAGCTTCCCAAAGCTCTAGAAGTCGAAGACTCGGCTTTCTTATTATTCTTCGCTGGCACGGGCCGCCTCTCCATTCCAATCGTCTTTGCTTTCGCAAGAAAATGTTGCTTCGCCACCTTTCTCTGAGCTCCTAAGCAATAGTTTCTACTCCCTAAGAAGACTCAATTTACTCTAAGCAGAAGTCGCTGCAAGTTCAGTTGCTAATGAAGTGACTGGTTTGTCCACTTTTTGGCAAGTACAAGTGAAATGAGCACTTTTGAATGGGTGTTTCTAAAGAAATTTGAGGAACATATCCTTAACCTATCGATAACTGTCGAATCAAATAAACAGTAAAGCTTGCTTGTTGTCGCTCGTTAATCATAAAGTCTTTCGAATCCCGTGTGTTGCGATTTTTAGATACAGAAAATTATGACCCGTTACAACCCGAACATCCGTCTCTCGGTGAATCCTAGAATTGCTCCGAAGATTTGCAACGATGAAAATCGAAATAATCTTCACTGTATAAAACATTGAAACAATTTTGATACAATCTTACAGCAAACAATTTCCCTAGAGATTTCCATCATGTGTTTACAGGACATGACCGGAGTTAATGCAATTCTAAACACTAACTGAACGAACAACCACAGACCCGTCAAGATCGCGGCACTTCTGCCGTTTCCTTTACTCAGCCAATTAGGAGCCGGGCAAATTGTTTTCACTGTGCCACTGGATGAACCTCAACACTTGCTTCTCTCTCTGGCAAAACCAAGGAAAATCCTAGGACCTAACTGCAGTTTGCAGCCCGACATGAGAATGAGTCCAAGACAGAGATTGTCTTGATTGATCAACATGCTAGTGGATGATGCAATTTCAACGTGAACCAACATGAATGGAATGTGTCAGGACCCCAGTGTTGTTTTCTTAACGCGCTCGTTCAAAATGGCCTCTGCAAGTACATGGCCATGTCCTGAAGAGGCGAGAACTGATCCAACTGAAACTGTCCTTGCGCGAACCCGTCTTCCAAGAAGTTATCCATCGAATCGAACTGGAAATCGAGGGCCTTCTCCCAATCTTCCCACTTCGCCTCGCTCTGCACTTCCTTCTCACATGCCAAGTCCGGGGACACGACGTGCTCCGAGCAGCTAGAATCCGTGTGCAGCTTCGGCATCGAATCCGACGAGTCCATGTACATGTGATCCGTAGTCATTGGTGAATGCCCATATTGGGGAGATGTGTATGGGTTCAGCGCCGCCGGCATAACAATCTGTGGTTTGGTCTCCATTTCGGGGAACTCTGCCGTTTGATTATGCGTGGAGGGGAAATACTTCTCGATGGTGCCCTTCTTGTTGTATATCCGGCATAGAACCCAGTCATCAAGCTGCAATAATAGCAAGAATCGATGTTAATCGTCGAGTTTCATTTATGAACTCATCAAATTACATGTGCGGGAACACCATAAACAGTAACAGGAAGGAAAAGAGAGTAAATTACCTTCGAGTTGTTCTTCTTCTTGCCGGCGGATCGATCGACATTGGCGAGGCGATACTCGTGCATGATCCAATTGGTCTTCACTCCTCTCGGAGCTTTCCCGGCGTAAAACACTAGCGCCTTTTTTATGCCGAGCGTCTTCGGGCGGCCAATCGGCTTATCGGCCCCGGTCGCCTTCCAATACCCAGTTCCGGCTGCCCGGTTCGGCCGCGACCCATTGGGATACTTGCGGTCCCTCGGAGAAAAGAAGTACCACTCCTTTTCACCGTAGAGTGCCATTTCTGCAATTTCAAGCCAAATTTCATCAGAAACCACGACCCTTAGCAGACAATCACATCGTCTCGAATTCACGAGAGATCTTGGACAAAACTCGACGACCCTTTTCCCAAAACGGGATGATTCACCTAAATGAACACAAGCAGAAACAGATTTGTTCAGGAACAGAGCCTGGAAAAGTACCAGGAAGGTCCCAAGGGTCGAACTTGTAGAGATCGATGTCGGCGATGATGGGGACGGAGATGGGGTGAGAAGCGCACTTGCGAATCAAGTAATGGTTCACCAACTCCTCGTCCGTTGGGTGGAACCTGAACCCTGCTGGCAACTCCAATTGAGCCTTCTTCATCTTCTCTCTCTTCTCAACTCTGTTCCTCTTCTTCTTCCGCAACTCTCTGGTCCGTGCTTTGAACTGGTCGAATCCACACAGAGACACGAGGCGACCAGGGGTTTATATACAGACACGAAGTCCGCCAATTCAGACACGTGAGGTAGACAGGTCGTAGTGTATCTGGATCGAAAAACGTGGGGAGGAGGGCACAAAACGCAAACAACGTGAAACTTCTTCAGCAACCGGTGGTCAGCGCAGCCAAGACAGTTGAGTCGACTGGTCAATCACAGGTCGACACGTGTCAAAGGACTCTTGGGTTTTGTCATGGCGTCCGTCAGCTAATTTGTCTTCACTCGCCTAGTGGCAGCAACAATAATTAATCCATCTCTTGCGACTCCTCGACCGTCGCTGCTCCTTGCCCATTCGCCCCTTCATGGAGTCAAAACGCTTTAAATCTTCTAGGGCAAAATTTATGTTGCCATGTTGTTCTATATAGGAGAAACGATGATCTCATGTTCTCGTTTTATATCATGTTCTTAATCCTACTAGCATACCCAATTGCAAATTGCGAAATAAAACCACGGTGCAATTGCACCGACATATTCAGATGGTTAAAAGGTAACATAAAAACCTGAAAAAATGGAATATTCGCGACTTCAAATTTTCAGGTACATCACTCACGATCGAGAAGTGAGCATGCGTAATTCTTTCTTTGCTTTATCTCTCCCTCTCTCATCTCACTTTCATCGCGGTTTTCGATGAATCATCTTACTTTCACTGAGTCTTGCCAAATCGGCTATACATAGCACGGATCATAGGTTATTAAAGCATATTATCATAGGTTATTAAAGCATATATAATATGGTTGCATGAACTACCCCACTAGATAATAATGAATTAAATGAAGGTAGATTTTCTCGGTTTCTCCTGCGGATTAACTGGGGGAGGGTTGGATAACCTTCGGCGGCTTTTCCTTGAAATGGGTCAAGCAACGCTAGAAGGTAGTGGGATTTTGACCACATTTGACCAATGTTGCACATTAAATATAAAGAATTCAAATCATTTATGGGCCACGGAAGTAGCAATTAGTCGTGCTATTAAGCAACATGAATAGCTTTGATTACTACTCGCTTTGGGAGGGGTTCTCTTTAATGAAAACCATCAAACCTCAAAAGTCACAATTTACAAAACCCAAGTACAAGGTAAAAAGTCAAAACACTTTGTCGCGGTTGAAGCCAATGGAAGAATCCAAATTAGAGAGTTGGCGTAAATAACTAAAAAAAAATCCATAAGAAGAAAAATATTTTTGTCTTAAAAGTGTTATGCCAGGAAATATATATAATGTTATGTTAAGGATCTTGTATATTGGTATTTGGTTACACCACATCGTATTTGTGATATTAACGGAGTTTCAAATATATACAAGTCATCGATTTCTCAATTTTCTAGAAGGGTGTTTTCTTCTATCTTCAATTGAATAAGTTTCCTTTACCAAAATCTATAATTAGCGGGATGTAAATATTGATGTCACCTGCATGCAAATTTAAATGAAAATAACTATAAGTGAAGCCTTGTAACCCATCCGATGGGAAAAACGGTTTGAGAAGATTTTCTCCAATTACAGATGGAGGAAAATATGTTTTCTCATGAGGATCAATGTCGTTGATGGCTGGCAACTTCCGCCGGCCCTTGATGGCAGGCAAAGGGAAAAAGAAAAGAAGAAGAAGAAGAAGAAGAAGAAGAAGAAGGGGAATAGAAGAAAAGAAAAAAAAAAGGAAAAATTTAAATATTATTAAAATTTGTGCACGTAGAACGGCTGTGTCCACGTCATCAATTTTTGGTAAAAATTGATCAAATGTACTCAATTGGCAAAACATGAAAATGCTTATGACTCAATTAGTAAAATTAAAAGATTTGGAATTGAATTGGTAAAAGTTTAATAAATTTAAGATTTTTTGGACAATTTTATTTCATGAGAGGGAGTAGATAAATAAAGAAACAGGGAAAAGAGTGATGCACAAGCTTCTTGTTTGTCCAATCAGATGTCAATCTTAGAAAAAATATAAGAGAAGTAATTGTCTGGTTAGGACATGGAGGTTGATGTGAGTGACGCGTGCCATGAGAGAAGAATACATGGGAATGTGCAATTATAGAGAGGATAAACATTAGAGGAATCTACTTAGATCTTGCCCATTTTGTTTTCTTGTACCCGGCATTAATTATAGAAGCAAAAAGGAACTTAACCCTTACTCTTTTCCTCTAGTTAGCATCGAGGAGCTGTTGAGGTATAATTCATACTTCTCATCGACAGAAAAGCACTGGGGTCCTGCTCCCAAATGAACGGGTAAGGTCTAGGGAGCGGCCCCAGCAAGGGTTGTGCGTCGATACCTAGCATGAGCAACCGTCCTTGGGTAAAACCTTACTTCGCCAGGCAATTGAATCTTGTTGTATTGTATATATAATATTATATCTCAAGCATTTTCATTATGGTAATTTACCCCATGGCCACGTGTGATTATCACGTTGGGGGACCAAAATGTTTCTTTAGTTGAGCATATTCGATTTCTAAAATTCCATGGCTTTATCTGATAGATTCGACGTATTAGTGGCATGGTGTTTGTCCTGACACCCACAAAAATTTGTTCAACTTAACCCAAACAATGATGTTGAACAGGTATTAATTAAGATCTTAAAACATCAGGATTCATTAAGAGTAAGGCGTGGGGAACCTCTTGGGATCACATATACCCAAAACAAAATCATTTACCTTAGTGTTTTTACTTTCATATGAATGTGTATACGAAGCTTTTTGAGCACCCAAGTAATTCTCACCGATGCTACAATTCTTCATCCCCACATATTGAGGAAATCCCGAAGACACACATGTCTATGTCATTTGTAATTTGGGGTGGCTCTAATAGAATGCACGAATGTGGCGATTCAAGCCCAGATATTGAACGAGAAAGACAAACACACTTACCACTTAAGCGAAGATGGTGTATCAACTAATTCTCTTGGGATTTGCATAGTTGATTGGGGGTGTCAGGCGATTTTTCAACTCGTGAACTATAGGTCATATGTTCGAATCCTATCACTTGCGTACGGAATGCTCTGAGTCGGCTCACTTGCATCGGTCGATGGTTTGAATGTTACCGGTACATAACACTTGTTGGGTGTCTCGTAAGTTCTAAATGGTTGGATCTTTGCGCTCGTGTTCCTGGACGGTGCATCGAGTTATTCGTCAAGCCACTAGCAAGACAACTATATGATTTATACAGTAGTCCCACAAATGCTAGCTGAAAATTCGAATTAGTAAGGCATTTTGAAGCACGCATGTCACCTTCTTGTCCAAATTGGGGGGAGGGTTAGGGCCTGCGTGTTTTCTATTCTTGCCAGAATTTTTGATTCTAGCAAGAATTCATTCTTTCAAGAATCAATTCTGGTAGAGAATCAAAATTTATATTTACCAAACGCACCCTCATTC
>BCNH02000009.1:412416-437186 GCA_001662345.2 Metrosideros polymorpha var. glaberrima
GGGGAAGAATAATAGGCCTGTTTGTTTGGGATTAAGTGAAAGGTAAAAATGGTACGCTTTTTTTTTTCTTGCCATAATTAAAATTTTACTTAGATTTCTAATAAAACGAAAAAAATTAACACAAATCTACATATCAACATTTGCATTTTGTGAACATTTCAGCGCTATTTTAAGCAAATAAAAGTACGTCAATCTTAAGATTTTGATTGAAATAAAAAAAAAAGTTAATAGTTAATGAAGAGTGAAGACATGTTAGTCATGCATGACTTCACAACGATAGAGCGGCAGATATAAAAGTCGTGATGAAGTAAAGATGGAAGGGTTAATATCAAGAAGAATTTCAAATTAGTACATTTGTGATAAATTTACCTCAAACTACTTATTTTGGTTAAATTTGATGACACGTGACAGCTGACGAGACGTACCAGTTTGAGGTTTTACTCTCCGTTTGTCTCTGGTGTGTCAGTTTAGGATTTTTTGTGGCCTGAGACAAACGGAGGGTAAAACCCCAAACTGATACATCTTGTCAACTGTTATGTGTCATCAAACTCAGCAATTTGATGATTAAATTTAACAGAAACTAACGGAGGGTAAATTTGCCATAAATGTACCAGTTTGGAGTAAATTTGTTACAGATGTACTGGTTTAGAGTTTTTCGAGGTTAAAAAATTAATTTTGAGTAAATTTGTCATATGTATAACAGTTTAGTGTTTTTCGTGGTCAAAAAAATAGTTTGAAATAAATTTGTCATAGGCATATCAGTTTGAGATTTTTCGCGATATTAACCTAAGGTGAAATAGCCAAGAAAGCTTCTAGTCGTGCTTGGCAATGTAGAGTGACGTCATGGATGACTTCAATTAGCCATGCACGTGACGTGGGATCGGTCGTATTGAATCTAAATCTCCTTCCACGATTGATTAATTTAATCAATCAATTAATCCTCGTATCTCCTTTTCTATTATTTGCATGGATTGCTTCATAATCATGGGACCCCCACAAAACCTCTTTTTAATAAGTAGCATTTTTTAATAATTCCAAATCTTTTTTTAGGCGAAACAGATAATATGTCAATCGGGAGAGAAAACGGAAAAAATCTCACATGACCCAATATATCTGACAAGTCGCGCTATACGACAACTCAATAGGCACCTTCCTCTCTTTGACTTCGAAAGGGTACTTTTGGAACACCAATAGGCATAATGATTGCTTAAATCTCTTTTTAAGCAGCCATGCAAAATTTGGAATTGTATTAATGATTCTTCGAAATCCTAGTTAGGTACGCTTTTTATTTTGTTTCTCATAAATTAAGCAATGGGGTTTTCAAATTTGCTCTTTTTTCTTTTATGGGGGTCCCTCGGGCCCTTTTGACTGATCTGATGGGTGCAGTCGAGCCTTCTTTATCGCAGATCATTCTCTTCACGATTGCGGTCAATATTAGAAGAGTCCATTTTTATTTTTTTTATTGGTCGAGAATATTACAAGAGTCCATGCACGGTGGAAAAAACCACATGTTCATGTCGGCCGGCGTTGTTGGTTTATGTTGTTGGATGATGAAATCGTGGTGGGTCGTCCAAGTGAAATGAACCACGTGCTTAATTAATTTTATTTATTTATTTGTTTTTCCTTTTGCCCCCCAATCGTTTCACCTTCCTCAGAAGGTTCGCCCCAAATTCAAATTCCATATGCCAGCCGCCACGTTTGACCTTGGACCCCTAAAAAATGGGCCTTGACAGCGCGCATTCCGTAAATGGGCCTGAGGCCCAATTAGTGGGCTTGCTTTGGGTTGATGGGCTTTTGGCGGGAGGCCTGCTTCGCGGGAGCAAGGATCCGGAGATGACGTCTCGTTCCCGCTCACTCGCGATCGGATTTGAACGCCCTACCAGAAACAAGAACGGAAGACTCTATCTCATCCTTCATCTTCATCGTCTTCTATTTCAAATCAACTTCTGTTTTTTTTTTTCTTGTTCCCCTTCTTTGTTTCTTTTGGCAAACTTGCTGTCTCCATTTCGCATGGACACTCCCGAGGAGGACCGCAGCTGCTGCGGTGGCGATTCGGCAGCCCCTCAGCACCAGGTTTTTGGTTTAAATTCTACTTCTAGCATCCTGATCTCTCTGGGTTGGTTTTTTCTCGGGTTTGTGTCGGTTTGGACGTGACCCGTCTCGGGCTTTCGCGTTCTTCTTCCTCTGCTGTCAACCGGCCTGATTCTTGAGTCGTGCCGGGGTGCGAATCTCCTCGCTGCCTTCCTGAATGGCTTTTTGGTGTCTGCAGGAATCGTGCCCCGTCTTCGGTTACTTGAGCAATCTTTATCCTCTTGATTCGGTAGAGTTTTGCTTACAAGCCGGCGATCCTGGCCCCGAGATAGCAGCCCCGACGGTTGACGATGTCAAACCGCTGCTGGGTTCAACATGGGCAGAACAAGCTACGCTTGACCATGGTTTCGGTCGACAAGATGCGGTTCAGAGATTTAATATCTCTCCAGATGTATACCAAGACTGGCATCAGGGAAGATTTTTTAGCAACCAGGTATCTGCGGCTTTTTGTAGCGTTGTTTCGCAATGGTAGGAATAACAGCGACAGGCCTGATGTTATTGACTGATTGTTTCATATTTAGTTCTTGATCAGTATTGAAATCCAGAATTTCATAAAGAAAATTTCCTTTGATGATTATGACTCAGTTTTAATCAACTGTCAGTCAGAGAATTCATGTGCTCGGATAATCAATTTTATTGATGCAGGAAGTGCATCCTCACCACCATGCTACTCGCCGGCATCTCAACTTCGATGCTGTAATGCCCTGCCAAAGTTCCACTCCTAGGAACCACGATTCCCACGCAGAAGACTACAATTATGCCGGGTATAGTTCAGGAGTACCTCCTACTAGCCTCCCGAACTTTGGCCATTCGCTTTTGAGCAATGGCAGACCGCAAGAATCCAGTAGTTGGCAACAAATCAGCGGTCAGTCTAGTAGTTACGATTTAAAGACTAAATGGCCAACCTGTTTCTACGAGTCGCTTGCACGTCTTGTTTCTTCATAGCCTTGACATATAATTTCCATGGATTCAGATGCAATCAAGATGTTCCAGTACCCAAGTGATCAGGAGATGCTGATTCAGATGCCAGATGACTCGAAGAGTAGCTTTGTTTTCGGCAATCCAACTGGGGAAGTCTCCGATCTTGTTGGCTATGGTCAACATGGAGACGGAGCGACCGACACTCTGAAAAGTTGGAGCAGTGTATACGCTTCCAACTTACAAGATCATGAAAGGGTTGCAGAACCAAACTCGGAGACTCCCAGGAGGGGGAGGCAAGTACACATATGACAGACGTGTGTGTACACCATATTGACATACTTACTAGTTGCTGAATTTATTTATTTTTGGTTTGATTTAGGAGGAAAGCAGAAGATGCCGTAGAGAATGGAGGCTGCAAAAGATGCAATTGCAGGAGATCCAAATGCTTGAAACTGTAAGCAGTGACTGTGGTTTGCAGGGCTTTTTGTACTTCTTGTTCTGTCCAGCTAATTCACTGTTTTTCGTTTATGTCCTTGATCAGAACAATGAGCAGGTTCCAATAGAGTACTGTGTTTAACTGAAAGTTCTGCTGTTGTTTTTCCTGGCCGAAAGATAGAAGAGGCATTTGTATTGTTTGAAAGATAACGTCGAAACTTCCATGTTGGCAGATATTGCGAATGCTTTGCGGCGGGAGTTTACTGTATCGAGTCTTGTGCGTGCGAAGGCTGCTACAACAACCTTGACTTCGAGGACACGGTTCTTGAAACACGCAGGCAGATTGAATCTCGTAATTCTCTTGCATTCGGTCCGAAGGTTGTTCAGCAGCATGCCATCAATTCTCCTCCGGATAAAGCGGTAAGTAACCATCCTTCTATCCGGGAAGTTTTATCTCGCTCTTAGTTAATGAGTATGAAGGGAAATCTGAATTTGAGTGGCAATTCAACAGGAAGGCAGTGGGAGTGAGGCAGGCCCATCATCCGTGAGGCACGTACGCGGATGTAATTGCAAGAAGTCTCAGTGCCTGAAAAGATACTGCGAATGCTATCAGGTCTGCAGCTAATTTAACCTATCAAAAAAAGATTCGACAATTAATTCGTAAATTGTAACATTTGGATTTAGCTGTTTTAGATGATTTGGTATAATAGTCAGAACGAACTGTTACATTACTCAGTAAACCTGTTTAAGCTATCGATATCTGCCTGAAAAATATGGACTGGTGTAGATAAATGTCATACAAATGGAATGTCGCCTATTTTAAGACGATTGATTTCTGAAACGGAATGGATCGCACAGATTTTCCAATAGCTATATGACAATCTTACCGGACACTTTCTTTTTCCTGCTGCAAGGCCATGGCTGGATGTTCCCATGAATGCAACTGCGAAGATTGCTGTAACCCTTTTAGCCCGAAAGCAGGTGAGTGCTACACTTGTGGCTATTATTCAGATAGAATTTTTGTATAGACCTTCAACATTCTTGGCATGAACACGAAACCGAAGCAATATTTGGCTCCTCCTGATGCGAATCAAGCATCCTTTGATCAAGCACATTCTGATTTTCTTCCCTTACGACACTGCTTTGGCATCGTAAGATCATTGCCAATTAGCACATTGATGCTTCTGCGAAATAACAAAAAAAAAACAATAGTAGATTGCATTCTTGTTGATATATCCTGCTTGAATTCTGTTTCTGTTCTATCACATTAAGAAAGTCTTAATTCTTATCCATACATGTTCCTCCCTGGGACATGAACTCCAAAGCAGCAGATCAAAGGATCGAAAGGAGGGAAATGTTGCCTCACGGAACGCTGGATAGTATGCAGGGCATACCCAACACCGTCGGAACTGGGACCGGAGGGTGGTCTGTTTCGACTTGGGAAGGACCAGTCAATCTGCTCAACAATACTCCATCTCCGAGTCCTTTGGCATATTCCAGTAGTACCAACACAAGTGGCTGCTCGAGTTCTACTCAAGCTGAGAGATACCAAGGAACTGTGCCTCTCCACTTGCCATGTTCGCCCATCGATATGCCTCCATCAGATGGAGATACAGCGTCACATGACCTCGTCGGTGTATCCACCACGCGCAACATGGCGGAGGGTGTAAATATTAGCAACATGGGTACTGCTCCGCTGTCCAGGCCAGTGAATGCTAGCTGGCCCACTCCAAGACGAGCATCAGCTCTGCAGTTTCAGTCTCCTGGACGGAGTCCAAGCATCTCCTCGAGCTCAAGACGTGTCCGCAGACTCGACTCGCGGGCTCGTCCTTCCCCAGATGACAAGTCCGAAGGCGGTTCAAGCCAAGCTTAAATCAGTAACGGAGAGAACCAGCATCAATCCAGAATAGAGCAATGAAATCTTGACTTAGCATTAGTGCTTTTGCAGTTCAGAGATGAAGACTTTTTCCATCACTTAGTGAAGATGAAAAGCGCTTTTGGTTGTTTTTCTAGGATCTTGTGTTGGTCTGTAGGCTTTTAACCCGTGGCTGCCTGCGATCAACTGATGATTTTTGCTCAATCCTAGTGCCACACTCGCCTCCTTTTCCAATGTTTTTCCATACGCGAAGCTATCAGAACTTTAAATTTGCAGAGTTTTAACTTGTTTGTCTTTCAGTTTTCTTAGGATCTTCATACTTAAGATGCTATCCACTGAGCATGTTTCCTGGAAAACGCCCATCAGGTAGGACTGTCAACCTGTCGGGTATCGGCAAAACGCATGGCGCGCATTCATCGGTTAGTCGAATCCATCCTTATCAGATCCACTGTCTGATCAGAGACGAGTAATCGCCTCCACGGTTTCGATCTCCTGGACGGAGATTGAGCATCTCTCCAAGCTTAAGTCTTCCCCGCAAGCCCGACTTGCTCGAGTCAGACTCTTCCTTTCCTCGTCCCTCGCCAGAACGCGACCCGAAAGGCGATTCGCGTCGAGCTTAAACAAGTTACCGGGGGATTCTGGTTTCTGCACTGAAGAGAGCGAGAATTTGTCAATCTATGATGAAACTGTAACAAGAGAACTGATATGATGACCATAGCGTTTCTTCTTTCCTCCTGCTTGGAACCTGTTTTTAGTATCAAAGCACAAAACTCCATTTGTTTCGCAGAGAATGACTGATTCGAAAAATATTTTTTTTTAAAATAATCATTTATATCGTTTACAAAAATGAATAAACAAAATTCTTTTTCATCATTTAAGACAATGTTTAGACATAAATTATTATCGATTGTGATAACATATACATTTACTAATTATTTCAAGCGATCATTTTTAGGAAAATATTTTTCAAATTGGTTATTTTTCGCGAAACAAACGATGCATAAGTACACTTCGATCATAAATCCGAGGGTCGGCGTAACGATAACGCTCGATGCATGCAAACTCGATACACGCAAGTGAAAGAATCCAATAATTCCACTACGTATAAAATAAGAGAATCCCCTAAATGGATGGGAATGATTCGGATGAGGTTGCTTGTCATCAAACTCGAAATCTATTACTCTTAGATCCTTACACCATGAGCTGAAGGTACAAATTACATCATAGCTTGTTTTCATCCTCGTTACGAAAACATTTTGCATTATAAAAGATTGTTGGGGAAAATTACCTGATCAATCTTAAACTGATTGTACGGGTGTCAATTCTGTTTTAAAATTTTCAATTTTTCCAATTTAGTCCTAGACATTTGCTTGAAATTTCAATGCAGTCCTTTCGATCAATTTTCAACAAAACTTGCCAATGATGATCGAACTGTCACATCGGCAATTTTCGATGGAAATTGGTTGGAAGGAATGCATTGAAATTTCACACAAATGTTTAGGATTAAATTGATAAAATTAAAAAAAATTGAGCTGAATTGGCACTCATAAAATACGTTTGACATAATCTATGAAAAGTACGAATCATACTAAGGAGTAAGGGCAAGCACAATGGATTGGGCTTTGGATTTGGTACGGCGAAGGGCCCAAACAATTAATTGCCAGGCTGGGGTTAGCTGGTTGTTCTTTGAACCGCTCACCTTATTAAACATCACCACGTGTCCTGCTCTCGACACTTACACGTGTTCTCTATTAATGCGGTCGCAACCCCTACAGCCTCATCCTGACAAATAAATGAATAAATAAAAATCCTAGAAACCTACTCGCGATTCTTGGAGCGTGCAGATCACCCGCTTCACTGGACCGTGAATACTACCTTATTCCACTATTATTTTGAGAAAACATTCCAAACAAAAACATAAAGTGTCCTCATTTTCTTAAAAGAGAGTTTAGAGTGAATCTTGTTGTAAAAAAGAGCCTAATATGTCCAAGTTAATCTCACATAAGAGCCTGAACTCGTCGGCCAGCAAGCAAGTGATATTTCCGGTGATCGGAATAAGAGCATTTATGTCTAAATTTTATTTTTAAAAAAAGCCAAAACTCTCAAATTCAAAAAACCCAAAATTAGTATTCTCTTAACCAACGTACGGACTCTCGCTCTCTATGTGGGCTCTCATCGTTATCAAGCTCAGAGCTGATTTCAAGTTCGTTCCTATGCCTCCATTTCAGCTCTCGAGAAATGCCCCTCAAACCCTAGGCCTCTGTCTCGAATCAACAGCTAATCATCTCAATTTTTGGGTTTCGTTTGCACTTCATCCTCGGCAAATAAGCCTATTCTTGGTTGATTCTAACTAGGTTTATCGAGATTTCTGAAGGAATTTGATTCAAATTTGGAGAGGTCTAGAGTTCGATTTTTTTTTTTTTGTGGGTTTGTCGAGAGGGATTTGCTCGAGAAATGGAGAGCAAAAGAGAAGAAGAGCGGAATGAGAAGGTTATCCGAGGTCTCATGAAGCTTCTCCCAAATTAGAGTCACTCGGATATGATCTGCATGTCTAACATATCATTTATTTTAAAATAAAGCAAAAATAAGTTTAAAATTGATTTTATTCGAGAATCTGGATTTGATAGCTTGTTGTAGGCAAGTTTCCCAATTTTTCACTCATGAAACCACCCGGTCAACCTTGTGAACCATCATCCTGAAAATCGATCGACCAAGACAGGTTGGCTTCGATTCTCGAATTCAATCGGTCCGGTTGCTCAATCCTATTCGATATTTGTTCCAAGTGGCCTCGTGGGATATGTCAGCCCGAGCTTGAGCTGTGTTGATCACGCTCGGAACTTGGCGCGTGGATAAATCAAGAGGCCAATATATTTAATTTTTCTCGTTTCTCTGTTTTTATTTTATTTTATTTATTCTGGGGGTAGTCAGAAAATTATATAATTATTTTTGTAGCATCCCACCGAAGATTATGTCGGGGACCGTGTTTCCGCGTGACCATGTATCATTGTTTCTCTTTTCCCTACACAACAGCTTGATTTCATTGGTTCTTGCCCACCGTCAAAGAAAAATCTCTTCTTCTTCTTTTATAGCAGATGTATTTTTTATTCTTTTAATCTGAACAATTTCTTCGAGATTAACCAATAAAATTAGTTTTTTTTTGGTCGAAATATAAAATTAATTTAAGAAATCCCGTGTCACTTGGGTGTGCACGAAGAAAGCCGCATATACGTCTATTTTCGCGGAAGATGAGGCCATCTAAAACATTTTCTTTCGGTGCGGTCGGGTCTTTATATATATATGCCTTACCTCTGTGCTCTCGAACCTGTGAACAAGTCTCCCCAATACTTTAGGATTTATTCTTGATTTTATCACTCATAAGAAAACTAATTAGATTGATTTTTTCTTTGGATTTCATTATCGAATAATGGAATTTAGAAAAAAAAAAAGGGGTGAATAATTTATTTCGATTCTCATAACGGAATGGATTGGATGCACCATTTAGATTGAGACCGACCAATTCCTATCATTTGTAAATGCTTAAAGTATATAGATATATATTTCTTAACAAAAATAAAGTGGATATTTTGAATCTTGATATGTCAATCAATATTGTGAACCTCCTTTTCAGCTCGTGTGCGTTTGAACTAATTTGTTTAAAAAAGGAAAGATGCATGAAATTATAGTCCTTTAAAGTAAGAAGGATTTAATCCTCAAATTCAATCAAAGTCAATATTTTCTTATGTGTGTTCAATGGTTTTTTTTTTAATTTAACAATTGATCAATTGCGATGAAACGATGAGATTGTCCCGTCTTGATGGAACCATTGCACTCAAGCACATAAATCAATCCTAAAGGAAGAGCTTCAATTACATATCATTTCTTGTAATCAGAACTAAAAAAGAAAAAAAAACACTAGAAATCTCGAATCTTATGTAGGCATAGCTTTAAAAATCTGGATCCGTATAAAGAAATTCTAAATATTATTTTTTAAAAAGTGCAACTAAATTCTCACTATAGAAATTATCATTTTTGGAAATTAAAATGGTGGTTTTGTTTAGGTGTAGCAATAGCAAAAGGACAACTTTCAGAAAACCTAGAAGCTAAGGAAACCCAAGCGAAAGCGATGGGGGTGCGCAAACAGCCTTCTCCAGCTTTTGTCTTCTTCAATTTGGGCTCTCGAGACCGTCTCCTTTTTTGACTTTTTGCCCATGATTCATTGCATCCTGTCGTTTTGGTCCTAACCAAGACGTTTTCCCCCTCATTTGTCCTCGGTATAAATAGCCAAACTTATTATATTCTTAACAAGTAAAAAGGAAGGAAGAACAGGGATCAATGTAATTACCCTCTCTAAGCGTCTCTAAGCGTCGTTGAAGGAGTTTTATACTTGTTACGAAACGAGATAAGAACGTCAATGCAATCTTCGTGGCGTTCCAATGAGAATAACATTGTTTGCATGAAGTTGACGGGGTAGCACGTAGTGAGCTTTGGAATTGTGATCTCCATGATCCATGATTATAGTATGTTGTCATAGCAAAATTTGTTACATAAGACTGATGTTAATAGTTAAGAATAATGATGCGGAAGAGAGGAATTTGTGATTTCTGTATATTTCAATATATATTAAAGAGGAATACATTAGCCTATTTCTAGGATTTATTATATGATTATCTAAGATAACCTATCAATCAGGATATACATAATCAAAATATGCGCAATCTTGATAGATATGGAGAATCAACAGAATTGTCAAAATATCTCTAACAAAAGAAAATATTCTAGATAAATCCCTAATTATTTACAACAATAATCATTAATCATGGGATAGATGTAGAAAATGTTACCGTGTATCCAAATACTCTTTAGAGTGTCAAGATAGATTTTTTTCACTTAAAGAATATCGATATGTATTTGTAGGTAAGATAATCCTAATTTACTGACAAAGTGTTGACTCGAACGATAAGAAAGCTTTCTTTATGATCTCGGGTCCAACCCTTGCGGACCACTACCGGACCTGAAATCCAAAATACCTAACATCGATATAAGCGAGTGTGTCTATAAGATCCTAGAGAAGTGGATTAGTCGAGGTGCGCTAAATATGGCCCAAGAACCCGTAACCATTGAAAATACCCAAAAAGAGAAATATTCCAATTCAATATTATATTTTGAAAAAAAAAATCAATATTATATTTTGACCAAATAAAAAATTCAATATCATATTAGTTGAGAAAACATTAATACGGGGGCATGAGGAGACCGCCAAATTCTCTGACTAAAGGTTGTCAGCAACAAGCTTTTTGCTTAGCAATTGACAGTTGTTATCCAGTATATTGATGTAAGAACATTATTGACTTGTCCCTTTATGTTTCCTCTGGAAATTTGCTTCTCTAACCCAATGAAAATAGAAAGTCTGCGGATATGTAGAAATCTGACAGTAGATTGCAATATTTGTCTTTTGGGACCATCCCATCCTTTGCCAAAACACCGCTGGCATGGCCTCACCTCAACACCCTTCTTCCTCATCCACCGTTAGAACCCCAATTAATGTTGGTTTAATTTATTCAGAACTTGGGTCGTTATTTATGGGTTGAACTAATAAAAGTAACATTTTTTTAGAGAAAAAAGTCATACAAAATTCCAAACTTTATTCACCGTGACACATTTACTTTAAACTATTTTTGTGATACAAAAAATCTCAAACTTGTACTCATATGACTCATTAAAACTCCTAAACTTATAACTGTGTGACACATTTACTCTAATTTATAATTTTTTTTTGTGGCACCAATTTTTTGGAATAAATGTGTTATATAAATATAAATTTTTGATTTTTGATATCACAATAAAAAGTTTAGGGTAAATGTATCATACGGTACAAGTATGGGATAAATGTGTCACATGGATATAAATTTTAGATTTTTGTGTCACAAAAAATATTAGAGTAAATATGTCACAATGGACATAATTTAGTGTTTTTAGTGACTTCTACCTTTTTTTAAAATCTTATTTTAAAGGAAAATTCTACAGCAAAATCAATTTTTTAAAGCGATTTATAGAGGTGGATTTCGGGGGAGATATTGTTCTAACTCATCAGTATTAGAGCAAGACAGGGAGAGGTACATTACGAGGCTTATTTATTATTTTCTATCTTGGATATATTAGTGGATGAAAATCACCTCGGTAAGAATTAAATTAGCACACGTGTCGACACTCGATATATCTGACGTGGACCCATTTTATAATTGGTCGTAATTTTTTTTTTCGATTTAACGAAATGAAATTAACAATGTAAAACACCCCCATTGACTGAATTAGTCAAGAATAAGTAAAAAACGAGTCCAAGCTGACGATGACGGTCGATCTCCCCCTCAATTTCTGCCTGCTTTAACAAAAGAGTTTTGGTCGTATCTTCTGTTTAATCCAAAGACACGTCATGTTGTGTTTCAGCTTGCTCCGCTTCCGCTTCCGCTTATATACTGCTCCCTCTGTCGCTCGCCTTCTGCAATATCGACCCCGCTGGAAGAAAAGATGAAGCTTTCTCTCTCGAGAGCGACACCCATTGTGGCCCTCGTCCTGCTTTCATCGCTCGCGTCGTGTTTTGCGGCGAACGTGACGTACGACCGTCGGTCGCTCATCATCGATGGGCAGAGGAAGCTCTTCATCTCTGCTTCGATTCATTATCCCCGCAGCGTTCCTGGGGTGAGTGATTAAGTCAACTTTTCTGGGTTCTGAAAGCGCCGACAATGAAGAAAAGACTAAGAAAGAAAGAGAAATGACGGTCGAAAGAGCTGCTTTCTTCTGCAATGCTCCTTCTTTTGATTGTTTGGTGAACGAAATGTTCTGTTTTTTAATGACCCAGCTGTTTGTTTTCCACGAAAATGAAGCTCATATAATGGTTTGTTTCATGGATTGTTCATGTGTATGTAATTTCATGTTTCTTGGTTTTGTGATTTCTGGTTTCATCAGTTTGTTCTATATGTCAACATGCTGGTTGATGTTTTTTTTTGTTGTTAAATCCGTGGACTGTCATCTGGTGCCACTGTTGTGTCGGTGATATGTGCGAGTCTTGATTGAGATTGTGCTCAAGTGCATAATGTGGAATGTGTTTAGATGTGGCCCGGACTGGTTCAGACGGCCAAAGAAGGCGGAGCCAATACGATCGAATCGTATGTGTTTTGGAATGGTCATGAACCTTCTCAAGGCAATGTGAGTACTACTACTCCTTGTTTTCATCAAGAAGCTGTGACTTGTTTCTCTCCTTTGTTCGGCATAGCGATTTTTGTAATTAATGCCTCCATTTGTTTTGGGAGAATGTAGTATTTCTTCGGGGATAGATATGATCTTGTCAAGTTCGTGAAGATAATCCAGAATGCAGGGATGTATATGATTCTCCGAATCGGCCCCTTTGTCGCAGCTGAATGGAACTTTGGGTATGTTCTTCACCGATAATAGGATCATAAGAATGACGTAGAAACAAGCTACTGAGTATGAAATTTCCTTACATTATGATATACTTACTTCATTAAAGAATGTGGCGATTGCTTTGGAGTGGTTATATATGCTACTGTTTGATACAGAGGGGTGCCGATCTGGCTGCATTACATCCCAGGGACAGTCTTCCGCACTGATAATGCGCCTTTCAAGGTATGTTAATTGGAATATCAACAATACAGTATGCCAACTAATGAATCTTAAATGAGAATTCACATCTCTGACGTGGGTTTGGCATAATGTTTCATGATGTGGCTGTTCGTTTTTTCAGTATCACATGCAGAAATTTGTGACGTTCATAGTAAATCTGATGAAGAAGGAAAAGCTTTTTGCTTCACAAGGAGGTCCAATCATCTTAGCTCAGGCAGGTTGCTTGCATACGAGTATAATGATAATGACAAGAGTTTCAAAGTTTTGATGGTTGTAGTATGTCTATTTGTGAATCTTCTTTGTTTTTAAGCTTTCGCGTTTTTTTTATCTTCATAAGTCTGATCAGCCTCTAAATAGTGGGTGAAACATATATCTCTCACTGTAGGTAGAAAATGAATATGGGTACAACGAACAATATTATGGTGAGGGGGCGAAGCCATATGTTTTGTGGGCTGCTAAGATGGCAGTCTCTCAAAATACGGGCGTTCCTTGGGTTATGTGCCAGCAATCCGATGCTCCTGAATATATTGTAAGAGTTTCATCATAATTTACCTCTTCCACAATGCGTCATGGGTAGATATTTATGCACTGTAGCATTTGTGTGCAGGTAAATGCTAACTGTATATTTTGCTTTTGATGAGGATACTTCTGACATCTGCTCTATGATGTTTCTGACTTTGAGGGGTTGCATTATTGAGACTAGATAGTACTAGAAGTAGCCTTATTCCCTCTTTTTGGCATGGTGAAAGAAAGACTTATTTTATCAACATTCATCTTTAACTGGAGTTTCTCGTGCCCTGCAGATAGATACTTGCAATGGATTCTATTGTGATCAATATGCTCCCAATTCTCCAAAGAAGCCCAAAATGTGGACTGAAAATTGGCCTGGATGGTAATATCTTTTTTCAGGATGCTTATGTCGATTCCTATTCTTTCTGATAGCACTTTCTCTGCGTTTTGGAGAATTTTGATGGCGTATTCTTTCTTAATGAACGCATACTTTACCATTTCCGTTAGGTTTGGTTCTTTTTAGCTATACCTGCCTTTCTATGGTATGTCTGCCTTACTTGAATCATGATAGAACCTGCATCTAATATTGACTGAGTATGTAGTTTAACTTGCATAATGCATTTAGTAGTTTTCAAAAGTATTTGAAATGTATTGTTTGCGGAAGCTGGTTGTCACCTTAATGAAGAATTCTGTATTGTGCTGTCATTATTGGTTGAGTTAAATTCTGATTTGGTGGCAGATGACTATTGCATCTGTTGTATTACGAGCACAAATTGCATACACCTGGTGCATTAGGCCCAGTGTATGTGATCCTCAGTATCATGTGGGTCCCATCTGTTATATTACAAATTTGATTTGTAATATTACCTTCTCCTGAGAGTACCTCCTATCTGGTTTAATAATCTTTAAAGTATCTTACACATAGATTTTTTGTGGGACTGTCTTAAGATTTACTCGAGTATTTATGCTTTTCCTGGGCAAAGTCATTTCTGCTGTTTTTGTTTAGGATAGGCAGGTGAACACAATTTAGTCTAGACACTTTGAATTCTTTCATTTTTTTTTTTTCTCAAAGCTGTACTTGAACGTAATGTCATTAGTGAGAGAGCATCGTGAAGACAAGCCTTCTCTTGGGTTAAAATATTCCACTCTGCTTGTGTATCGGGTCCATAATGGCCTTATACACATATAGTCCATTTGGTATTGCTGTTGCTAGATAACATCTGCGCAGTGCTGTAGTTGTGCTGCAGAGAATTGTAGCTTTGCGGAACTGAGAACTTTTGGACTTAAGTTAGCATTTGAAGCAACAATTGACTAATGAGTTGCTTGATTGATTTTCTTAGGTGAAAGATCTTTAATTGCAGGGACTAGTTGAAATACTTAGGAAACAAGCCCACATAACTTTATTGTCTCATGACACATTGTAGATGTCTCGCATAAAGACCAGAATGTCAGCTTTTTTAGATGGTAACTTGTTAATAGAGTTAGTTCTATTTGTTAAATATGCACCGAGCCTGCGGCTAAAATAATACAGGCTGTTCCTTTCAAATAATGTGATCCTTATTAATTATGATGACCCTCCATTTTCAGGTTTAAGACTTTTGGGGCGAGAGATCCACACCGGCCCCCAGAAGATATTGCATTTTCAGTTGCGCGGTTCTTCCAGAAAGGCGGGTGTCTGCAGAACTATTACATGGTAAACTTGCTTCTCTTAAAATGATTCTCTTATCTATGCACTGGCCAGAGGACCTGTCCATTACCTGTATATAATTTCCTACGTTAAAGGAATTGGAACATTTGATGTCAGGGTTTCAATTGATAACTTTTCTGCAAAAAAGAAATAGAAACATAGTTCTACTAGGGAAGATCCTATTTTATAATACTGCTTTTAGCTTTACAGAAGAAAGAAAATAATCCCTCATCCTTTTACTGGTTAATAAAGTAGGTGGATATGCTACTAGTTGAGTTTTCTATCATCTGCGGAACTTTGTGGATATTTTTCTTTTAATTTTGAAGGAGGTCACCCATCATTAATGAACATCACTAACGATGGAAATCAAGTTTATGGTATGAATTGATGCACAGATAGATTTGGGTGTCTCTCATCCTCTATCTAGTGCTTGATTGGTAATTAACCTCATAAATGACTCATCCTTTCAAATACTAATTACCTATGTTATGCCCTGTCTTGCTTAGTATCACGGAGGAACAAATTTTGGTCGTACTAATGGCGGGCCATTCATCACCACAAGTTATGACTATGAAGCACCAATTGATGAATATGGTAAGCACAATTTTTTCGCATGTACATGCACATGTTTAAACTCGGTAACCATGAATGTTTTTAAAGTTCGAGTATATTTTGGCTACTAATTTGACTGCTTGCTTTCAGGTTTACCAAGGTTCCCAAAGTGGGGACATCTCAAGGAGCTTCACAAATCCATAATGTTATGTGAGCATGCGCTGTTGAACAGTGAACCAACTACTCTGTCGTTAGGTCCCAATGCCGAGGTGATCGATTCTTTCTTTCTTTCTTTTTCTTTTTCTTTTTTCACTTCTCAATGCTATCACTTCTGTTCTGATGCTAACTGGGACTTTTATCAAATATTAACATCAAATAGTGTCACCCTTTCACGTAATCACCTGTTTACTTCCTTTTCTGCAGACCATCATTTCTGAATTTTATTTAGAACTTGTCACATGGAATCCTGGTTAATAGCCTGGTGAAAGAACCAAGATGATATAGGATCATACTAAATTAACATGAGGAATTAATATTGGAAATCATGTTCATTGATATGGTACCTTGGAATATTTTTCCAGTTAAAAGCTTATTTCCTTTTTAAAAGATCTCTTGACAGTTTTAGTCATGTCTACTATAAATGGACCATTGAGAAAAAGTGGCGCACTTAGTAGTTGCAATGACGCATCTTTTGATTCGTACTGTTTATATTCCTCTGTGGTATATTATATGGTTTTCATGTGTCCCAACTTTTACACAAATTTACCCTTTTTTCCCAATGCCAATTAACCTTATTGAATTGTCATTCCCTGACCAATTGTGTAGGCTGATGTCTACACTTCTTCAGGATTTTGTGTCGCCTTTCTGGCAAACATTGATGACAAAGAAGACAAGACAGTACAATTCCGAAACATGTCTTATCATCTGCCTGCATGGTCAGTCAGCATTCTTCCTGACTGCAAAAATGTAGTATTTAACTCAGCAAAGGTAACACTTTGAACTCTCTGCCTTTCTCTAATAAGCATTTTTCCTTAGACTTGTGATGCATTGCATTCTTACCAAGCTTGGGTTTGGACCTATACTCTTTATCTTTGGTGTGCATGCCTTTGGTTTTGATACGAGTCCTCTGTAGAATTGCGCCTGTGTTAACAGCATAACTTGAACAGGTTCGCTCCCAGAGCTCCGTGGTAGATATGGTACCGGAATCTTTGATACCATCTGCCTCATCATCGGATAAGGATCTGAAAGCTCTTAAATGGGAAATATTTACCGAAAATCCTGGACTATGGGGAAAAGAAGACTTCAGTCTGAATGGTTTTGTAGATCACCTCAACACCACAAAGTATACAACAGACTACCTTTGGTATACAACAAGGTTGTTCATGTTCCTGTTCACTAGTAGAAAATTACTCACATATTTCTTAATTTATCATTCCTGCCAAAAATATACATATGGTTATGCATGTCCCAGATTGAAGTGGAACTATATAAAAAGCAAAGATAATGTCTGACCTTCACACTTGAGGAGGTCCATTGTTTCTGCATATATCTGTATAATATCGTTGGTGTTTGTATTCCTCTTTTCTCCCTTTCTAATTCTTCTGCACTTCTTCATACATTTAATCCACAAATGGCCTCATCTTGGATTTTTCACTTTCTTCACAGTTCAATTAGCTTACTAGTGAGAGCGCACAATATTACGAACAAGCACTCTCATTTCAAAATTTTACCCTTCATGTATACATCTGGATGATTGACCGATCTTGATTGAGCAACTTCTGATGAATGCTTTTGCTTCGCATTTCTAGTATAAATGTCGCTGAAAATGAGGATTGCTTAAAGGGAGGAAGCCAACCTTTCCTTTTGGTTGAATCAAAGGGTCATGGTCTCCATGCTTTTGTGAATCGGAAACTTCAAGGTTAGAGTTGTGTCTCCTCTGAGATATCTTTCTATAGGGAACTTCTTCCACTTGTCCTTCAACTTGTGGCCTAGCATTCTGCTTCCAATTATGCCTCCATTTCACCTATGTGTTTATCATGCCAAGTGTGGTGCAAATTGATCTTTGCACGAGAGTTAAATGAGTATGGATTTTTCACCATATAATGTATTCTTCCTTCCATGCCCTGCTTTTAGTGGCATATTGTTTTTTAGGGCAAGCTCTTGTCACGTTAGATTTTGGAGAAAGTTTTTTTCATTCAGTCGTCAGCTCATAATGCGCGGTTGCTATTCAGACTTTGACATTTGAGTATTGCACTGTCAATGTTCAGGCAGTGGTTATGGAAATGGATCGAATGTACCTTTCAACTTCTCTGCTCCCATTTCCCTCAAGGCCGGAAAGAATGACATCGCTATTTTGAGCGTGACGGTTGGAATCCAGGTGAGTCCCATGTTCATGTTCCTGGTCCAAGGTTTATGAAAAAATAACTTGCTTTTGGCCCCTAGTCATGAAATCTTTTGCTTAGCGAAAGAATGGCCAACTTTGATAAAGTAGTGGAGTGCACTTTAAAAGGGTGGCTGACTTTGAAAGCTACTGGGTGCAGTTCTGTAGTGTGAACTTGTTTAGGACATGTAAGAGAGTCTGACGATGATGAAACTGTTCTTGATAACAATGGAAAAGTTAGCAGGAACTTTCTTATATACATTTGGCTTTTATGGTCCTTCCTACTTAATGCCTTTTATTAATTGCACATTGTCCTTGTTTTTTTGGTATGTTTTCAGAATGCGGGGCCTCATTATGAATGGATGCCAGCTGGATTGACTAATGTGAAGATTAAGGGATTGAACAAGGGGATATTGGACATATCTGGATATAAGTGGACCTACAAGGTATTCTCTTCTTCTTCTTCTTCTTCTTCTTCTTCTTCTTCTGTAATTCATCTTTTTTTTTCTTCAAAATTGTGATTCTTCTTTCAAGAGAAACATCAAGTCATATGATGCTTAAACATCAGTGTGGTTATAAATGCGATCTCTGCCTGCAGCATAGAGCAGCTATTCTGTTGGGAATCAAGTTACTCTAACCTAGGAGAAGGGCTTAGACAGAACCTACTAATAACTTGAATTATCAACATAAGAAACTATCGAAAAAAAGAAATATTAATGTAAGCAATGTTCTTTTAAAAGTGTCCAGTCATCTTAATAGTTAAATATCTGTTCTTTGCTCCCTTGGCAGATTGGATTGGAGGGAGAACAGTTGGGGGCGCCATATGGTGTGAAGAGCGTAAACTGGGTTTCGACAACAGAACCACCGAAGAATCAGCCACTCACATGGTACAAGGTAAAGAGTGCTTGGACAATGCCCGCTGCATTCGTTGGAATTGTTTTCGTTGGTCAGAAGAGCGCACTGTTAGTTAAATGTGCCATCTGTCAGAATTAACTTGACATATTGCAGGCTATTGTGGACCTTCCAACGGGTAATGAACCTGTTGGCTTGGATATGATCCATATGGGTAAAGGACTAGCATGGTTAAATGGAGAGCCAATAGGAATTTACTGGCCTAGGTTGGTCACCTTTGAGAATCCGTGTGTCAAGGAGTGCGATTACAGAGGCAACTTCAAGCCAGACAAATGCGTCACTGGATGTGGAGAGCCTAGCCAGAGATGGTACAAAACTCATACTTTAAAAATTAGAACGCGAAGTGATACTGCAACTGCCCAGTCTTCTTCCAAAGATTATTTGGAATAACGTTCTCTATGACAATTCACATGATGCCTAGTGATTCAACTTTCTCAACGTTGATAATATATGCAGGGAAATTTTTTTTGTCTCGTCATGTTATATCTATTGTTTATTCTGCTAATTGGAACAGGTACCACGTCCCGCGTTCCTGGTTCAAGCCATCTGGAAACGTTCTGGTTATTTTAGAGGAGGTAGGAGGCGATCCAACGAAAGTCACTTTCTCAAAGCGGAAAATGTCAACTGTTTGCAGCTCTACTGCAGAAGATTACCCATCCATTGACTTAGAAACTTGGAAGCCAGATATAGATGATGATAGCAGCCAAGATAAAGCACCCAGAGCTCACTTGAAATGCCCCGATTCTACCCAAATATCTGCTGTTAATTTTGCAAGCTTTGGGAATCCGGCAGGATCATGTGGATCTTACAGCTTGGGAGACTGCCATGATCCCTCGTCCATATCCGTGGTTGAAAAGGTAAGGACAGCGCTATTGGCTTCTTATGAGAGCCCACATTATCTAAACTCAACATGTTGCTGATGCGACGTCATCTATCCATGAGCAGAGAGTGAAGCTTAAACTTTTTCATCCTAAAAGCGAATCGGGTTTGACGACAAAAATAGTAATAACTTAGACATTTTATTGACATTTTCCCCTCTGCCGCCTCTGGACGTGCAGTCTTCTTAATTGTTGCAGAAGGTATTTGCCATTTTCTAGTATTCATTTTGTATTCAGGCTTGTAGCTTCTATATAATTTCATGTTTTAAGAGTGGAAATGATTCATTTTCATAGCATTGTAACCTCCCTGACATGCTTCACTGCTGCAGGCCTGCCTAAACAGAAATGAATGTACTATAGAGCTAACCGGAGGGAACTTCAGTAAGGACCTGTGTCCTGGTTCGACGAGGAAACTAGCCGTGGAAGCAGTCTGCAGGTGATATTGGACTTAGCAGAGAGTAGACCGGAAGCTGGAGGTTCCATCCCATCAAATTTGGAGAGGTCGAGGGTTTGATTTCTTCTTCTTCTTTTTTCTGTGGGTTTGTCGGGAGGGATTTGCTCGAGAAATGGGGAGCAAAAGAGAAAGAAGAGCGGAATGAGAAGATCATCCGAGGTTTGATCCGCATGTCTAACATATCATTTATTTTAATATAAAGCAACAATAGGTTCAAAACTGATTCTACTCGAGAATTTAGATTCGACGGTTTGTGGTAGGCAAGTTCCCAGATTTTTCACCCACGAAACTACCGGGTCAACCTTGTGAACCATCCTGAAATCGATCGAGCATGACTGGTTCGCTTCGATTCTTGGATTCAACCGGTCCGGTTGCTCGATCCTATCCGATATTAGTTCTCGGTGGCCTTGTGGGATATGTCTGCCCGAGCTTGAGCTGTGTCGATCATGCTCGGAACTTGGCGCTTGGATAGATCAAGAGGCCAATATATTTGATTTTTCTCGTTTCTCTTTTTATTTCTCTTTTTATTTTTATGTTTTTGCTTGGGTAGTCAGAAAATTAGGGAAAATTTCAATTAAGGGCCCGAAGTGGCAAAAAAGTTTCAAATAAGGATATGATGGAAAATTGGCTAGGATTGGCGAGGGTCGTCGACCCTCGACAACCAAGGTGAGGGCCTGACGACCCTTGCCCAGATCTGGGTGAGGCAGATTTGGGCGAGGGTTGCAAAACACCCCCCCCCAGATCTAGGCGAGCGGTAACCCTCGCCCAGATCTGGGTGAGGGTCGTCGGGCCCTCACCCCAGTCGGCGAAGGTCGGCGGCAACAAGGGGCGGCAGCCTGCCGCCCCTTGCCTTCCTCCTCAAAAAAAAAAAATTTTCATTTTTTTTATTTAATCAATAAAATGAAAATACAAAAGTACCTTTAAATCAAGCTTTTATTTGAGATTTTTTGGCCACTTCAGGCCTTTAATTGAAACAGAGTCCACTTCATGTCCTTATTTGAAAAAATGAGGGTAATTTGGGCCCTTAATTGAAATTTTCCCTAGAAAATTATATAATTATTTTTGTAGCATCCCACCGAAGATTATATGTCGGGGACCATGTTTCCGCGCGACCATGTATCATTGTTTCTCTTTTCCCTACACAACAGTTTCATTTCATTGGTTCTTGCCCACCGTCAAAGAAAAATCTCTTCTTCTTTTTGTTTTTTCAGCAGCTGTATTTTTTATTCTTTTAATCTAAACAATTTCTTCGAGATTAACGAATAATTTTTTTTTTTTTTGGTGGTCGATATATGAAATTAGTTTAAGAAATCCCATGGCACTTGGGTATGCACGAAGAACACCGCATATATTTCTATTTTCGCGGAAGATGAGGCTATCTAAAACATTTCCTTTTGGTGCGGCCAGGTCTTTATATTCATGCCTTACCTCTATCCCCTCAAGCCTGTGAACAAGTCTCACAAATACTTTAGGATGTATTCTTAATTTTATCACTTATGAGAAAACTAATGAGATTGAATTTTTCTATGGATTTCATTATCGAATAATGGAATTTAGGGAAAAAAAAAGGGGTGAATAGTTTATTTCGATTCTCATAACGGCCACACAGGAATATATTGGATGTACAGATTGATTTAGATTGAGACCGACCAATTCCTATTATTTGTAAATGCTTAAAGTGGGTGTGTATATTTCTTGACAAAAATAAAGTGGATATTTTGAATCTTGATATGGTCAATTATTATTGTGAGCTTTTTCTCGGCTTGTGTGCATTTAAACTAATTTGTTTAATAAAGGAAAGATGCAAGAAATTATAGTCTTTTAAAGTAAGAAGGATTTTATCCTCAAATTCAATATTTTCTCATGTGTGTTCAAAGGTTTCTTTTTTGTTTTTTAAATAATTGATAGATCGCGAGGAAACGATGAGATCATCCCATCTTGATGGAACCATTGCACTCAAGCACATACATCAATCCTAAAGGAAGAGCTTCAATTGCATATCGATTCTTGTAATTAGAACCAAAATGAAATAAATATACTAAAAATCTCGAGTCTTTTGTAGGTATAGCTTTAAAAATCTCTATCCTTATAAATAAATTTTAAATATTATTTTAAAAAAAAGTGCATAGAAATTGGAATGATTGAAGTGACTGCCCATGTTGTAATGGATTCATGGTCCAAGGTGTGGCAATGACGAGTTCCCATAAAATTATCATTTTTGGAAATTAAAATGGTGGTTTTGTTTAGGTGTAGCAATAGCAAAAGGATAACTTTCAAAAAACCTAGAAGCTATGGAAACCCAAGCGAAAGCGATGGGGATGCGCAAACAGCCTTCTCCAGCTTTTGTCTTCTTCAATTTGGGCTTACTCTCTCGCGACCGTCTCCTTTTTTGACTTTTGCCCATGATTCATTGCATCCTATCTTTTTGGTCCCAGCCAAGGCTATTTCCCCGTATTTGTCCCCATTATAAATAGCCAAACTTATTATATTCAAATGATCTCTAAACTATAATTTAATATAAATATGATTTTTAAATTTTCAATTTATTCAATATGATCTCTGAATTTTTAATTTGTTCAATGTATTTCCTAAACTTTTGACACATATTCAAACTAGTCCCTAGTTTATATGAAAATATTCAATTTTGTCCCAACTTTTAATACATGTTCAAATTAGTCCTTGAACTTTATAAAAATATTTAATGTGGTCATTCCATTAATTTAAGTTAAGGGACAAGATTGAACATTTTCATATAGTTTAGGAACTAGTTTGAACATGTACAAAAAATTCATGGACCACATTGAACAAATTCAAAATTTGGGGATTACATTATACATTGGACCAAAGTTCATGAACCATTTGTGTCATTATCCCTATTCTTAACAAGTAAAAAAGGAGAAAGAACAGGGATCGGTGTAATTACCCTCTCTAATCGTCGTCACGGGAGTTTTATACTCGTTACCAAACATTTGACTTGAGAGATAAGAATGTTAGTGTGTTCTTTGTGGCGTTTCAACGAGAATGACGATCACTCGCATGAAGTTGACGGGGTAGCACGTAGTGAGCTTTGGAATCGTGATCTCATGATCCTTGATTCTAGTATGTTGTCTTAGCGTAATTTGTTAAATAACAATAATGTAATAGTTTAGAATGATGGTGGGTAATAGATGAATATGGAATTTGTTTATATTTCGATATATATTGAAGAGGAATATATGAGTCTATTTATAGGCTTCACTAGTTGACTATCTAAGGTAACATATCAATCGATATATACATAATCAAAGAGAGATATACATGCAATCTCGAGAGATATGGAGATTCGACAAAATTGTCAATATATCTCTAATAAAGGAAATTATCCTAGAGAAATCCATAATTATCTCAAAGAATAATCATTAATCGTGAGATAGATGTAGAAAAATGTTATGGCGCATTTGATTACTTCATAGAGTGTCAAGATAGATTTTTTTCACTTAAAGAATATCAATATGTATTCATAAGCTAGATAATCCTAATTTATTGACAAGGTGTTGGCACAAACAAGAAGAAAGCTTTCTCATCTTTCTCTATGATCTTGGATCCAACCCTTGCGGAACACTCCTGGGGGCGGAATCCAAAGTCCCTAACATCGATATACTAGAGAAATGGATTAGTCGTGATGCGCTAAATACAACCTGAAAACCCGTAACCACTTAAAACCCCAAGAAGAGAAGATTCCAATTCAATATTATATTTCGACAAAAAAAAATCCAATATTATGTTTTGATCAAATGAAAAATTCAATATTATATTAGTTGAGAAAACATTAATTTGGGGGCATGAGGAGACCGCCAAATTCTCTGACCAAAGGCTGTCAGCAGCAAGCTTTTTGCTTAGCGATTGACAGTATCCAGAATCTTGATGTAAGAACATCATTGACTTGTCCCTCTATCCAGAAAGTCTGCAGATATGTAGAAATCTGACAATAGATTGCAATATTTGTATTTTTGGACCATCCCATCCTTTGCCAAAACACTGCTGGCATGACCTCACCTCAACACCCTTCTTCCTCATCCACCATTAGAACCCCAATTAATGTTGGTTTAATTTATTCAGAATTTGGGTCGTTATTTATTGGTAGAACTACTAAAAATGTAGCATTTTCTTAAAGTTTTATTTCGAAAGAAAATCCCACGGCAAAACCGATTTTTTTTAAAAACGATCTCTATAAGATAAATCAAGATAGAATACAAATGACTTTCAAGAGAGATATTATTCTAGATGTACATTATGAATTTTTTTTTTTCTATCTCGAGTATATCAGTTGATGAAAGTCACTTTCAATAAGAATTAAATTACATATGCGTCGACACTCGACATAACGTGAATCCAATTTATAATTGGTCATAATTTTTTTTTTGTTTGATTTAGCGAAATGAAATTAACAATGTAAA
>BCNH02000009.1:437235-496466 GCA_001662345.2 Metrosideros polymorpha var. glaberrima
CCCCCCATTGACTGAATTAGTCAAGAATAAGTAAAAAACGAGTCCAAGCTGACGATCACGATCGATCTCCCCCTCAATTTCTACCTGCTCTAACAAAAGAGTTTTGGTCGTATCTTCTGTTTAATCCAAAGACACGTCATGTTGTGTTTCAGCTTGCTCTGCTTCCGCTTCTGCTTATATACTGCTCCCTCCCTCGCTCGCCTTCCGCAACATTGACCCCGCTGGAAGAAAAGATGAAGCTTTCTCTCTCGAGAGCGACACCCATTGTGGCCCTCGTCCTGCTTTCATCGCTCGCGTCGTGTTTCGCGGCGAACGTGACGTACGACCGTCGGTCGCTCATGATCGATGGGCAGAGGAAGCTCTTCATCTCTGCTTCGATACATTATCCCCGCAGCGTTCCTGGGGTGAGTAATTAGTCAGCTTTTCTGGTTCTGAAAGGGAAAGCGCCAAGAATGAAGAAAAGCTAAGAAAGAAAGAGAAATGACGGTCGAAAGAGCTGCTTTCTTCTGCAATGCTCCTTCTTTTGATTGTTTTGTGAATGAAATGTTCTGTTTTTTAATGACCCAGCTGTTTGTCTTCCACGAAAATGAAGCCCAAATAATGGTTTGTTTCATGGATTATTTATGTGCGTGTGTTCATGTTTCTTGATTTTGTAATTTCTTGATTGTTTATGGCTTGTTTCATGGATTGTTCCATGCGGGTTGATGGTTTTTGTTGTTGTTAAATCCATGGACTGTCATCTGTTGGCACTGTTGTGTTGGTGATATGTGCGAGTCTTGATTGAGATTGTGCTCAAGTGCATAATCTCGTATATGTTTAGATGTGGCCTGGGCTGGTTCGGACGGCCAAAGAAGGCGGAGCCAATACGATCGAATCGTATGTGTTTTGGAATGGTCACGAACCTTCTCAAGGCAATGTGAGTACTACTCCTCCATGTTTTCGATAAGAAGCTGTGACTTGTTTCTCTCCTTTGTTTGGCATAGCGATTTTTGTAATTAATGCCTCCATTTGTTTTGGGAGAGTGTAGTATTACTTCGGGGATAGATATGATCTTGTCAAGTTTGTGAAGATAATCCAGAATGCAGGGATGTATATGATTCTCCGAATTGGCCCCTTTGTTGCAGCTGAATGGAGCTTTGGGTATGTTCTTCACCGATAATAGGGTCATAAGAATGACATAGAAAAAAGCTGCTGAGTATGAAATTCCTTACATTATGATATACTTACTTCATTAAAGAATGTGACGATTTCTTTGGAGTGGTTATATATGCTACTGTTTGATACAGAGGGGTGCCAATCTGGCTGCGTTACGTCCCAGGGACAGTCTTCCGCACTGATAATGCGCCTTTCAAGGTATGTTAATTGAAATATCAACAAATCCAGTATGCCAACTAATGAATCTTAAATGAGAATTCACATCTCTGACGTGTATCCACATAATGTTTCGTGATGTGGCTGTTTGTTTTTTCAGTATCACATGCAGAAATTTGTGACGTTCATAGTAAATCTGATGAAGAAGGAAAAGCTTTTTGCTTCACAAGGAGGTCCAATCATCTTAGCCCAGGCAGGTTACTTGCATACGAGTATAATGATAATGACAAGAGTTTCAAAGTTTTGATGGTTGTAGTACGTCTATTCGTGAATCTTCTTTGTTTTCAAGATTTCACATTTTTTATCTTCATAAGTCTGATCAGCCTCTAAATAGTGGGTGAAACATGTATCTCTCACTGCAGATAGAAAATGAATATGGGTACGAAGAACAATCTTACGGCGAGGGGGGGAAGGCATATGTTATGTGGGCTGCTAAGATGGCAGTCTCTCAAAATACGGGCGTTCCTTGGGTTATGTGCCAGCAGCCCGATGCTCCTGAATATATTGTAAGAGTGTCATCATAATTTACCTCTTCCACAATGCGTCATGGGTAGATATTTGTGCACTGTAGCATTTGTGTGCAGGTAAATGCTAACTATATATTTTGCTTTTGATGAGGATACTTCTGACATCTGCTCTATGATGTTTTCTGACTTTGAGGGGTTGCGTTATTGAGACTAGATAGTACTAGAAGTAGCCTTATTCCCTCTTTTTGGCATGGTGAAAGAAAGACTTATTTTATCAACATTCATCTTTAACTGGAGTTTCTCGTGCCCTGCAGATAGATACTTGCAATGGATTCTATTGTGATCAATATGCTCCCAATTCTCCAAAGAAGCCCAAAATGTGGACTGAAAATTGGCCTGGATGGTAATATCTTTTTTCAGGATGCTTATCTTGATTCCTATTCTTTCTGGTAGCACTTTCTCTGTGTTTTGGAGAATTTTGATGGCGTATTCTTTCTTAATGAACGCATACTTTACCATTTCCATTAGGTTTGGTTCTTTTTAGCTATACCTGCCTTTCTATGGTATGTCTGCCTCACTTGAATCATGATAGAACCTGCATCTAATATTGACTGAATATGTAGTTTAACTTGCATAATGCATTTAGTAGTTTTCAAAAGTATTTGAAATGTATTGTTTGTGGAAGCTGGTTGTCACCTTAATGAAGAATTCTGTATTGTGCTATCATTATAGGTTGAGTTAAATTCTGATTTGGTGGCAGATGACTATGGCATCTGTAGTATTACGAGCACAAATTGCATACACCTGGTGCAGTAGGCCCTGTGCATGTGATCTTAGTATCATGTGGGTCCCATCTGTTATATTACAGATTTGATTTGTAATATTACCTTCTCCAGAGAGTACCTTCTATCTGGTTTAATAATCTTTATAGTGTCTTACACATAGATTTGTGGGACTGTCTTAAGATTTACTCAAGTATTTATGCTTTTCCTGGGTAAAGTCATTTCTGCTGTTTTTGTTTAGGATAGGCAAGTGAACACAATTTAGTCAGGAAACTTTGAATTCTTTCATTTTTTTTTCTCAAAGCTGTACTGGAACGTAATGTCATTAGTGAGAGAGCATTGTGAAGACAAGCCTTCTCTTGGGTTAAAATATTCCACTCTGCTTGTGTATTGGGTCCATAATGGCCTTATACACATATAGTCCATTTGGTATTGCTGTTGCTGGATAACATCTGCGCCATGCTGTAGTTGTGCTGCAGAGAATTGTAGCTTTGCGAAACTGAGAACTTTTGGACTTAAGTTAGCATTTGAAGCAACAATGGACTAATGAGTTGCTTGATTGATTTTCTTAGGTGAAAGATCTTTAATTGCAGGGACTAGTTTTAATATTTAGTAAACAAGCCCACATAAACTTTATTGTCTCATGACACATTGTAGATGTCTTGTATAAAGACCAGAATCTCAGCTTTTTTAGATGGTGACTTGTTAATAGAGTTAGTTCTATTTGCTAAATATACACCGAGCATGCAGTTAAAATAATATGGGCAGTTTATTTTAAATCATGTCATCCTTGTCAATTATGATGACCCTCCATTTTCAGGTTTAAGACTTTTGGGGCGAGAGATCCACACCGGCCCCCAGAAGATATTGCATTTTCAGTTGCGCGGTTCTTCCAGAAAGGTGGGTGTCTGCAGAACTATTACGTGGTAAACTTGCTTCTCTTTAAATCATTCTCTTTTCTATGCACTGGCCAATTGACCTGTCCATTACCTGTAATGGATAGCTTTTCTGCAAAGACGTATCTTCCCTAGTAGAACTATGTTTCTATTTCTTTTCTCTCTAGATCCTATTTCATAATACTGGTTTTAGTTTTACAGAAGAAAGAAAATAATCCCTCATCCTTTTCGTGGTTAATAAGTAGGTGGATATGCTACTAGTTGAGTTTTCTATCATTTGCGGAACTTTGTGGATATTTTTCTTTTAATTTTGAAGGAGGTCACCCATCATCAATGAACATCACTAATGATGGAAGTCAAGTTTATGGTATTAATTGATGCACAGATAGATTTGGATGTGTCTCTCATCCTCTATCTGGTGCTTGATTGGTAATTAACCTCATAAACGACTCATCCTTTCAGATACTAATTACCTATGTTATGCCCTGTCTTGCTTAGTATCACGGAGGAACAAATTTTGGTCGTACTAATGGCGGGCCATTCATCACCACAAGTTATGACTATGAGGCACCAATTGATGAATATGGTTAGCACAATTTCTTCGCATGTACATGCACATGTTTAAACTCGGTAACCATGAATGTTTTTAAAGTTCGAGTATATTTTAGCTACTAATTTGACTGCTTGCTTTCAGGTTTACCAAGGTTCCCAAAGTGGGGACATCTCAAGGAGCTTCACAAATCCATAATGTTATGTGAGCATGCACTGTTGAACAGTGAGCCAACTACTCTGTCATTAGGTCCCAATGCCGAGGTGATTGATTCTTTCTTTGTTTTTCACTTCTCAATGCTATCACTTCTGTTCTGATGCTAACTGGGACTTTTATCAAAATATTAACATCAACATAGCGTCACCCTTTCATGTAATCACCTGTTTACTTCCTTTTCTGCAGACCATCATTTCCGAGTTTTATTTAGAAATTGTCTCATGGAATCCTGGTTAATAGCCTGGTGAAAGAACCGAGATGATATAGGATCATACTAAATTAACATGAGGAATTAATTTTGGAAATCATGTTCATTGATAGGGTACCTTGGAATATTTTTCCAGTTAAAAGCTTATTTCCTTTTTAAAAGGTCTCTTGACAGTTTTAGTCATGTCTACTATAAATGGACCGTCGAGAAAAAGTGGCACACTTAGTAGTTGCAATGACGCATCTTTTGATTCTTACTGTTTATATTCCTCTGTGGTATATTATACGGTTTTCATGTGTCGCAACTTTTTATACAAATTTACCCCCTTTTCCCAATGCCAATTAACCTTATTGAATTGTCATTCCCCGACCAATTGTGTAGGCCGATGTCTACACTTCTTCAGGACTTTGTGTTGCCTTTCTGGCAAACATTGATGACAAAGAAGACAAGACAGTACAATTCCGAAACATGTCTTATCATCTGCCTGCATGGTCAGTCAGCATTCTCCCTGACTGCAAAAATGTAGTATTTAACTCAGCAAAGGTAACAACTCTCTGCCTTTCTCTACTAAGCATTTTTCCTTAGACTTGTGATGCATCGCATTCTTAACCAAGCTTGGGTTTGGAACTGTACTTTTTATCTTTGGTGTGCATGCCTTCGGTTTTGATACGAGTCCTCTGTAGAATTGCGCCTGTGTTAACAGCATAACTTGAACAGGTTCGCTCCCAGAGCTCCGTGGTAGATATGGTACCGGAATCTTTGATACCATCTGCCTCATCATCGGATAAGGATCCGAAAGCTCTTAAATGGGAAATATTTACCGAAAATCCTGGACTATGGGGAAAAGAAGACTTCAGTCTGAATGGTTTTGTCGATCACCTCAACACCACAAAGTATACCACAGACTACCTTTGGTATACAACAAGGTTGTTCATGTTCCTGTTCACTAGTAGAAAATTACTCACATATTTCTTAATTTATTATTCCTGCCAAAAATATACATATGGTTATGCATGTCCCAGATTGAAGTGGAACTATATAAAAAGCAAAGATAATGTCTTACCTTCACACTTGAGGAGGTCCATTGTTTCTGCATATATCTGTATAATATCGTTGGTGTTTGTATTCCTCGTTTCTCCCTTTCTAATTCTGCTGCACTTCTTCATACAATTAATCGACAAATGGCCTCTTCTTGGATTTTTCACTTTCTTCACAGTTCAATTAGCTTACTAGTGAGTGCGCACAATATTACGAACAAGCACTTATATTTATCAAATTTTCACCCTTCATGTATACATCTGGATGATGGCCCGATCTTGATTGAGCAACTTCTGATGAATGCTTTTGCTTCGCATTTCTAGTATAAATGTTGCTGAAAATGAGGATTGCTTAAAGGGAGGAAGCCAACCTTTCCTTTTGGTTGAATCAATGGGCCATGGTCTCCATTCTTTTGTGAATCAGAAACTTCAAGGTTAGAGTTGTGTCACCTCTGAGATTTCTTTCTATAGGGAACTTCGTCCACTTGTCCTTCAACTTGTGGCCTAGCATTCTGCTTTCAATTATGCCTCCATTTCACCTACGTGTTTATCATGCCAAATGTGGTGCAAATTGATCTTCGCTCTGGAGTTAAATGAGTATGGATTTTTCACCATATAATGTATTCTTCCTTCCATGCCCTGCTTTTAGTGGCATATTGTTTTTTTGGGCGAGCTCTTGTCATGTTAGATGTTGGAGAAAGTTTTTTTCATTCAGTCGTCAGCTCATAATGCGTGGTTGCTATTCAGACTTTGATGTTTGATTATTGCACTGTCAATGTTCAGGCAGTGGTTATGGAAATGGATCGAATGTACCTTTCAACTTCTCTGCTCCCATTTCTCTCAAGGCCGGAAAGAATGATATCGCTATTTTGAGCGTGACGGTCGGAATCCAAGTGAGTCCCATGTTCATATTCCTGGTCCAAGGTTTATAAAAAATAAGTTGCTTTTGGCCCTAGTCATTAAATCCTTTTCTTAGCGAAAGAACGGCCAACTTCGATAAAGTGTTGGAGTGCACTTTAAAAGGGTGGCCGACTTTGAAAGCTACTGGGTGCAGTTCTGTAGTGTGAACTTGTTTAGGACACGTAAGAAGGTCTGACGATGATGAAACTGTTCTTGATAACAATGGAAAATGAAGAATTTAGAGAAAAGAATTGTGATTATTCTATTTTCTTTGTACCACAATTACAGAGCTATGTATAGGACTATTTTAAGTACAAACTAGGAAAAAACAGATCTGAAAAATACAGCAATAATCCCACAGACTGAGGGATACTAAGAAATCAATTCCTATCTAATTATTTACAGCTATTTCCTAATAATCAGAACCTAAAAATCAGGATCGAATATTCCTAATAGTTAGATTTTAGAAATCAGGATAATTCAACACTCCCCCTCAAGCTGAGGAATAGATGTCTTCCATTCCCAGCTTGGAAATTATTTCGTGAAGGATCCCACCATTAAGTCCTTTGGTCAACACATCTGCCAGTTGATGTCCAGAAGGTATGTAGGACATGCAAATCAACCCCTCTTCTAGCTTTTCTTTGATGAAGTGTTTGTCAATTTCAATATGCTTTGTCCTATAATGCTGTATGGGATTATGAGCAATGTTAATTGCTCATTTATTGTCACAAAACAGCTTCATAAGACCCTCCCACTTGGTTTTCAAATCTTCTAGGGTGATTTTGAGCCATAAAAGCTCGCATATTCCTTGGGCCATTGCTTGAAATTCTGATTCAGCACTTGACCTTGCAACTACATTCTGTTTTTTACTTCTCCAAGTAACTGAATTTCCACCAAGAAATGTGCAATAATCAGATGTTGACCTTTTGTCCACTGTGGATCCTGCATAGTCAGCATCAGTATAAGCTTGTAGGACCAGTTTTTGATTTCTTCTGAATAGGACTCCTTTTCCGGGACTAACTTTCAAGTAATGTAGCACTTGATTGACGGCTTGTAAGTGTGATTCTCTTGGGTCATGCATAAACTGACTAATCACACTCACTGAATAGGCAATATCGGGCCTAGTATGAGCCAGATAGATGAGTTTCCCAACCAATCTTTGATACATTTCTGGATCTACCGCAGGTTCTTCCTTTGCCTCCCCAAGTTTTTTATTAGGCTCAATAGGTGTAGCTACTGATTTACAACCAAGTTTTCCGGTTTCCTTCAAGAGATTGGTCACATACTTCTGTTGTAAGACAAAAATTCCTTGTCTAGAGTAAGAAACTTCAATGCCAAGGAAGTATTCCCAGCCTATGTTACACCGACACCGACACGCGACACGCGACACGACACGCCGACACGTAATTTCTCAAAAATAGAGAATTCCGACACATTCCGACACGTTGTATTTTAAATATATATTTTTATATATACATGATAAATTATTAAAAAAAAGTGTTGCAATAAATTTATAAGCCATGAAATTGATGTCAAATGCTTACTTTTAAAAATCATGTCAAGCACCATAGTAATCTAGCAATAAAAGAGCATACAAAGGGGCATTTCACCAAAAGCAAGAGAAAAGGTTTGCCCAAGTATATGATCGATCGGATATAGATGAGGTGGGACTTGTTGGGTAGAGCAAGAAGGAAGAGAGAGAGAAATAAAACTTACAGAATTAGAGGACGAGGAGGAGGCCGCCATTAGAGCTCAAGTGGAAGACCACCTCCAAAAGCCACCAAGTTCAGCCTTTGAGCAATAGAATGCTTGCTCAAAGGCTGTCCCACATCGGCTAAAAAGGAGAGAAGGGACGTGGGGTATGATTATAAAAGAGAAAGGAGAGTGAAGGTTTCTGGTACATTTGGTCGGGCTCAAATGGGAGATGAAAAGGACCCATGGCCTAGGTTGGGCCGAGTGGTCCTCATTCCATTTTGTGGGCCTAATATTTTCAGTAGTTTGGAGATTTGAAGTTCGGACTCGCGTATTGAAGCGAGTCCAGAATGTAACTCCGTGTCAAATTTTCCGACACGGGTCAACGCTTGCGACGCGTGTCAGTGTCCGACACGTGTCAGACACGACGCACATGCTTATGTAACGTGTCCGTGTAACATAGTTCCCAGCTCCTTTATTTCAAACTCTTTAATCAAACACCGTTTTAGCTCTTGACAATAATATCATTGACGTACACTAGAAGTGCCGTCACTCTCCCCATCGCCGAATGCTTAATGAAGAGGGTATGGTCGCCTTGGCTTTGTTTGTAGCTTGAAGCTTTTATAACTCTGGAAAATCTCCCAAACCAGGCTCTTGGTGATTGCTTGAGCCCATATAATGCTTTCCGTAATCTACATGCTTTGTTTGTTGTCCTTTCTCCTTCAAAGCCTGGTGGAATACTCATGTAGATCTCCTCTTCTAGGTCTCCATGTAAGAATGCTTTTTTCACATCATACTGTTGAAGTTGCTAGCTAAAGCGAGCTGCCAAAGAAAGTAAAATTCTCACGGTGTTCATCTTTGCCACCGAAGCAAATGTCTCCTGATAATCTACTCCATAAGTTTGAGTCTAACCCTTTGCCACTAATCTTGCTTTATATCTCTCAAGAGAACCATCAGCTTTGTATTTCAAGGTAAAAACCCATTTGCAGCCCACAAGATTCTTTCCCTTCTGTTTTTCGACAATCTCCCAAGTCTGGTTTTTTTTTAGTGCATCCATTTCTTCTCTCATTGTATTCCTCCATTCTTCTTTAGACAATGCCTCGGATAAAGTATTTGGAATAGCAATGATGTTCAGACTCACAATGAAATTTCTATGAGGTGGTGATAGGCGTTCAAGTGACACATAGTGAGATAGTGGATATAAGGGTCGCTTTGTGCACTCTCTAGTACCTTTTCTAACAGCAATGGGAAGGTACGAGTCATTTTCTGGCATATCAATCGACTGTATATGCAAAGGAGAGTCGGAACTTACCGGAAATTCATTTGCAAAACTCGGATGGGAATCTTGAACTTGTGTTTGGTCTGGAAGAGCTGCCTTTCCTGAGTACACCTGAGGAAATCTCATAGAGTCATAAATGTGGGTAGATATAGGGGTGGACACTTGTTCCAGAATATACTCAGACATCGGGAGTGAGTCCGGGATTAAAGTTGCATGAACTGATTCATTAGAAATTGATTGGTCAAGAGCTGATTGATCAAGGACCGGTTGATCAGAAGTGGGAGCTTGGATTGGAAGATTAGCAGGATGTAAGTCAAGATTAAAGTCATCAAAGTTTCTATATTCCACTAATGATTTCTCCCCCTGAAGATAAGACTGTGAAAAGTAAGGTTTGTTTTCTACAAATGTAACATCAGCTGATATGTAGGTCTTTCTAGAAGGAGGATGATAACATTTATTCCCCTTTTGTGTAGAGGAATAACCAAGAAAGACACTTGATTGCTCTAGGATCTAGTTTTCCCCTTTGTTGATTATGAACATGTACAAATGAGGTGCAACCAAAGACTCTAGGCGTGAGATTATTTGTTGTTGCGGATTTCAAAGAAGAAAAGTAGTTTCTTCTATTTCTTATTGCTCTTAATTGTTATAGAGAACATAACATATTAATAGGGCCTAGGAAAGCTAGAAAATAGTAAGAATATACAAGCAGAAATAAAAAAAGGAAAAGATTTCCTACTTCATAATTCTGCCGATCTACTTCCTAATTCTGAGGATTCAGAAATAAAAGGAAATAAAATAACTGGAAACAAATAATTTCATATCCCAAGATTTTCTCCTAATTCCTCGAGATTTTCTCTTGATTCTTCGACACCCCCCCTCAAGTTGGTGGGTAAATATCTATCATGCCCAACTTGTTGATGAGAGACTCGAAATTAGGTTTGAACAGTCCCTTTGTAACAATGTCAGCTATTTGTTGTGTTGGCACAAATGGCACACAAATAGCTCTTGCATCAATCTTCTCCTTGATAACATGTCTGTCGATCTCAACATGCTTGGTTTTGTCATGTTGCACTGGATTATGTGCAATGTTGATTGCAAACTTGCTGTCACAGTACAACTTCATAGGCAATTTCACTAATACTTGAAGTTCTTCTAGTACTCGCGTTAGCCACAACATCTCACAAATTCCCTGGGCCATTGCTTGGTATTCTGCTTCTGCACTGCTTCATGCCACCACATTCTATTTCTTACTTCGCCAAGTAACCAAGTTCCCCCATACATATGTACAATATCTTGAAGTCGATCTTCTGTCAATAATCGACCCTGCCCAATTTGCATCTGTGTATGATTCAATTTCTTGTTGAGTAAACTTTTTGAATAGCATACCTTTTCCAGGTGTGCTCTTTAGTTATCTCAGGATCCTATACACAGCCTCAAGATGTTTTTCACAAGGAGAGTGCATACATTGGCTTACCATGCTCACAGTGAAGGCAATATTTGGCCGAGTATGTGATAAATAAATAAGTTTCCCTACTAGCTTCTGGTATCTCGATATATCAACAGCAACCCCATCTTTGTCATCTCCAAGTTTCTGATTGGGATCTATAGGAGTTTCTGCTGGTCTACAACCACTCATTCCAGTCTCCTTTAGAAGATCTAGGACATATTTCCTTTGTGAGACTACCATCCCCCTTTTTGATCGAGCTACCTGCATTCCAAGGAAATAAGAGTTCCCAAATCCTTGATCTCAAACTCAGAAGCTAGACACTTTTTCAACTTGTTCATCTCTGCAATATCATTCTCGGTGAGAATGATGTCGTCCACATACACTATCAGAATAGCAACCTTCTTATCACAAGAATGCTTTACAAACATGGTATGATCAGCTTGTCCTTGAACATACGCTTGTTTCTTCACAGAATGAGTGAATTTCTCAAACCAGGCCCTTGGTGACTGTTTCAGTCCATATAGTGACTTCTTCAATCTACATACCTTTGATCCAAACCTTCTATCAAAGCATGGGGGGAAATCCATGTATACTTCTTCCTCCAAATCTCCATTTAGAAATGCATTCTTCACATCTAGTTGCTGCAGAGGCCAGTCAAGGTTTGCTGCAAGTGACAGGAGCACTCTTATAGTGTTTAGTTTTGCAACTAGAGCGAAGGTCTCAAAGTAATCAATCCCATAGGTTTGGGTGAATCCTTTGGCAACCAACCGAGCTTTATACCTTTCTAGGGATCCATCAGATTTATGCTTGGTTGTGAATACCCACTTGCATCCAACTGTGGTCTTTCCCTTGGGTAGATCCACCATATCCCACTTTCCATTTTTTTGCAGAGCTTTCATCTCTTCAAGAATTGCTTCCTTCCACTCAGGAACTTGTAGAGCCTCCTGTACAGTTTTTGGAATTTCCACACAAGACAAAGTTGAGGTAAAGGCACGGAAATTGGGTGAGAGATTTTTGCAAGACACATAATGAGACATAGGATGTTTGGTTCAAGACCTAACTTCTTTTCGGATAGCAATAGGTATGTCAAGTTCATCAGTAGACTCATTTTTTTGACTAAGATTAGATTGGACAGATTGAGTTGGAACATTACCTGATGACTGGTCATGCCCTGGTTTGGACTCATGGCACCTTAAGGGAGCAGGAGACTTATTTCTTTGAGTTTTGTTCCTTCTCGTGTAGACTTGAGAATAGGATGGAAGTTTAGTATTCTTAGTACTAGTTTCGCACCTGTTATGCTCATAAGTAGGAGGAGATGTCAAAATAGGTGGACCTGAATTTTCATTATTTAAAAAACTTGGTTCAAAATCAGGTATAAGGGTTGCTGGAAGAGGATTTTTGGGAAGAGTCTTTTCAGGTTCTTCAAGACGGAAAGACTCTATGATGGTGTTGTGCGAATCTGCACTTTCTTTCCCTCCCTGAAGATGAGCTCCAAAAAAAGGTGTTAATTCAAAAAATGTGACATCTATGGTGACAAACGTTTTTTTGGAAATTGGGTCAAAGCATTTATACCCTTTTTGGTTAGGTGCATAACCAACAAACACACATCGTTTTGCTCTAGGATCAAGTTTTCCCTGATTTCTATCATGGATATGGACAAAGGAGGTACAACCAAAAAGTTTCAAGGGTAAGGTTGAAGCAAGTCTAGAGGCTGGATAGGTCTCTTGAAGGATTTTCAGGGATGTTTGAAACTTTAACACTTTGGAAGGCATCCTATTGATAAGATATGTGGATGCAAGAAGAGCTTCACTCCAAAGGTACATGGGAACTTTAGTTGTGAAGATTAGAGCTCTAGTCACTTCTAAAAGGTGTTCATTCTTCCTCTCCGCCACCCCATTTTGTTGAGGGGTGTCAGGGCAAGAACTTTGATGCACAATCCCCTTTTCCAAGAAAAACTGTCCCAAAATTTTATTGAAATATTTTCTTTCTAGTGTCACTCCTAAAAATCTAGATTTGCACTTGAAATTGTGTTTGTATCATGGTGTAAAATTTTTTGAAAACAGCCTCTACCTCAGATTTCTCTTTTAACAAGTACACCCAACTTATCCTCGTATGATCATCAATAAATGTGACAAACCATTTTTTCCTTGAGGGTGTAGGAATTCTAGATGGGCCCCAAACATCACTAACATCACTATGAATTAAGGAGAATGGTTTCGACAGCTTGTAGGTTTGTGAGGGAAAATTGGTTCGATGATGTTTGGCTAACTCACAGAATTCACACTGAAATGAAGATGGACTTTTATTCAAAAACAACTTTGGGAACAAGAACTTCAAATATTGAAAATTTGGATGACCTAGCCTATAATGCCATAACATAATATCATCATCCGTACAAATGGTAACAGATTCGAAACAGCTACCTTGAACTTGTCTACTTGAGCTTGTTCCATCTTCAAAGAAATAGAGTCCTCCACTTTCTTTAGCACTGCCAATCGTCCTCCCCAAGGTCAAGTCCTGAAACTCACAATGAGATGGGAAAAAATTAGCTCGACACTTTTGATTGGGGGTTATTTTACTAATGGACAGCAAGTTACAAGACAGCTTTGGAACATGAAGAACATTATGAAGTGTGATAGTAGGTGAGAGCTTGATGGATCCTGTTCTAGCTATAGTCGAAAGAGAACCATATGCAATTGTGATTTTTTTATTCCCTGCACATGGACTATAGGTAGAAAAGAGTTTTGAACAACCTGTCATATGATCAGTTGCTCCTGAATTGAGAATCCATGGAGTAATTTGGTGAGGATTTTCTATGAGGAAAGCAGTAGAAAGATAATTACCTTTCTGGGCTAAAGAACAGGATGGATTTAGAGAAGGTTGTGGAGGTTGAAGGAGTTTGTACAAGCGCTCTAACTGTTCCTTTGTGAATGGAACCGAATCTGGCTTGATATGCTCTTCCTCATTCGTTGCTTGGAATGCACGGCCATCACTACTGCTCCTTCTCTTCCAATCTTCTTTCTTCCAATTCTGTGGTTTCCCATGAATTTTCCAACAGGTTTCTTTGGTATGCCATGGTTTCTTGCAATGTTCACACCATGGTTTCTTCCTCCTGTCTTCTTCAGAATTAAGTCCCCGAGCTACCAGTGCAGAATTTTCAGATATAGAGTTCACATTTGTTTCCGAATCACGTAGCATGATTCGCCTCCGAGATTCCTCCCTTCTACCTTCAGAGAAAACCTCGCGGATGGATGGAAGAGGTTTTCGACCAAGGATTCTGCCTCTCACCTCATCCAAACTTCGATTGAGGCTTGCTAGGAACATGTATACTCTACCATTCTCCTCTCTTCATTTGTCTCTTGCAATCAGTCGGACTTTACCATGTATCATCATAGCATTGATCTAATTCCTGCCACAAGGTCACCATTTCATTGTAGTATACAGTGACCTCACGACCTCCTTGCCTTGATTGCCATAGCTTTGTCTTTAGTTTAAAGATCTGGGAAGAATTCTCCAAATCAGAATATGTTTCTCTCACAACATCCCACATATCTTTCGCGGTCGGAAGGAACAAGTGCGGTTTTCCAATTGTTGGCTCCATAGAATTGATCAGCCAAGCAATCACTAAGGAGTACTTGAATCTCCAAATCTTCCAATACGGATCGCTTTTTTTTGGTTCTTTCACCTCGCCTGTCAAGTGGCCTAGCTTCCCTCTGCCATCAATTGCTAGTTTCACCGATTGAGCCCACTCCAAATAATTTTGGCCATTCAATCGGTGAACTGTTAATAGCAGATTGGAGTTGTGAGAGAATTGCTCTCCACTATTACTCGATTGTCTAGAGAGATCTGTTGGGTTGTTCTCTGGTATGTCACCTGAAGAAACGGTGTCCCTAAGAGCTCTGGTCATCGCCGTTTTCACCATAGTAGGAGCCGGATTCAGAACCTCGGCTCTGATACCATGCAGATTTCAAAGAAGAAAAGTAGTTTCGTCTATTTCTTATTGCTCTTCATTGTTACAGAGAACATAACATATTGATAGGGCCTAGGAAAGCTAGAAAATAGTAATAATATACAAGCAGAAATAAAAAAAGGAAAAGATTTCCTACTTCCTAATTCTGCTGATCTACTTCCTAATTCTGAGGATTCAGAAATAAAAGGAAATAAAATAACTGGAAACAAATAATCTCATATCCCAAGATTTTCTCCTAATTCCCTGAGATTTTCTCTTGATTCTTCGACAGTTGTCCTGAAATGGGGATAAAAGCTGGAAAGAATTGCCATAGGAGTTTTGAAATCTAATACTCTTGATGGCAGTCTATTAATCATGTATGTAGATGCAAGGACGGCTTCCCCCCAATATGACTTAGGGACATTTCCATGAAACAATAATGCTCGAGTAGTGTTAAGCAAATGGCCACTTTTCCTTTCAGCAACCCCATTTTGTTGTGATGTGTTTACACAAGATGACTCATGAATAATCCCTTCTTTTTGGAAATAGGTTGACAAGGTCTGATTAAAGTAGTCACGGGCATTATCTTACCTAAAGCTCTTAATTTTGACTCCAAATTGATTTTGAACCATGGAATGGGAATTAGGAACAATACTACTTACATCAGATTTGGGTTTGAGTAAAAATATCCAAGTAACCCTAGTGCAATCATCGATTAGAGAAACAAACCATCGAGCCCCCGAGATATTTGGAATTGTGGAAGGTCCCTAAATGTCATTGTGAATTAAATCGAAAGGATGAGAACTTCTTTTGTTGTTAATAGGAAAAGATACACGGGTGTGCTTAGCAAATTCACAAGTATCACACTGAAATTCACTCATATCTAATCCTTTAAACAACGAAGGAAACATGATATTTAAGACACGAAAAGATGGATGACCAAAACGAAAATGATAAAGCCAAATGACATCTTTATTTGAAGTACTAAGAAATGACAAGGATGAATTATTCATGACTTTCTTTGAAACCCTCGGCGTCTCAAGATAGTACAACCCATTTCTTTCCTTAGCAAGTCCAATCTTCCTCTCCGAATCCTGTTCCTGAAAAACACAGTAGGTAGGGTAAAAAATTGCATAACATTTGAGGTCTTTGGTGAGCTTTTGTATGGAGACAAGATTAGCTGATAATTTCGGCACATGTAGGACACCTTTGAGAGTGAGAATGGGCGTAATATGGATATCACCAATTCCTGCAACAGTGGCCACGGAACCGTTTGCCACCACTATTTTTCTATTGCTTGGACATGGAGTATAGGTACTAAAAACATGTGAAGTGTGAGTCATGTGATCAGTAGCACTTGAGTCTGTTATCCAAGCTTCACTTGAAAGTGATTCTGAGGCATTCAGACCAAAAGAGAACGGAGGCTTACCTGAGAGTGCCAAAGAACATGCACCAGAGGGCTTTTCAAGAGACCCGAAAAGGCCTCTAATTCTTTCTATTTCCTCACTGTTGCAGGATTCTTTCTCCTGTCCTTCACTATGACTGATTTGTTGGTTGGTCTGTTCAATTAGATGAGCCTGGGGCCTTGGCTGTCCTCGTCTATTTGCCCCACTCTCGGCTTGAGGTTGTTGGTTTGCCATTCAGCTTCCAGCAACGCTCCTTTGTATGCCTTGGCTTTTTATAGTAGGTACACCACATACTGTCTCAGTTATCCCTCCATGCAGGCTTTGAAGCATCCATCCTTCCTCTTTCTTGTGTTGACACATTGTGAGATATTAATGCTGAGCCTAATGCTGAGCCTTCCACAACTTGAGGCTCTAGCATTATTCCCCTTCGACTTTTTTTTTGCACGGATTAGAGAGATTGTCTCTTCCAAAGAAGGGATTTCTTCCTTTCCAAGTATTTGAATCCTGACTTGATCAAATTCAGAATTAATACCTGCCAGGAAATCATATACTCGGTCCTTTTCAATGAAGGTCTTTAGAGTTGCAGCATCATCCACGCACCTCATCTCAAATACTTGATAATGATTGAGTTCTTGCCATAGATTTTGAAGGGAATTGGCATATTCCATCACGGTTTTGCTCCCTTGTCTTGTTGCGCTTGTCTTTACCTTGATTTCATACACTTGTGCTGCATCTCGAGCCTTTGAATAAGTCTTGCGAATAGAATCCAAATCTCCTTTGCAGTCTTGAGAAACATACATGTATCACTTATGGTCGGATTCATTGAATTCCATAGCCATGACATGATCATTGAATCTGCTTCATCCCATGCGTTAAACGTGGGATCTCCTGGTTTTGGACCTGTTCTGAGAAGGTGGTTGAGTCTTCCTTTACCCTTCAGGTAGGTCTTGACGAACCATGACCATTTGAGATAATTCTTTTCATTCAACCTATAAGTTGCCCTCAAATTCTGTAGATCTCCGATCATATGGTTGGTGTTGGCCTCCTCAGTTTGACCCGAAGTATCTGGGTCTTGATTTTTTGTCTCAGCCATGGATATTTCCAGGTACAGGGAAGGTACTCGGAAAGGAAGAGCAAAACAGAAGCAATAAAGGCTGCAAGTGAATGAGGTTTTAGGGCAAATAACCGAGACAAGATTAGAGGCGAAGTGAGAAAAATATAGCTAAAGGGATCACAACTATGATGGTTGCAATCAGATTGTTAAGCTCAAAAAACCAATCCAGCAATGAAGGCTGTGATTGGAAGATTATTGCAGCAATGAAGGCCGCACTGCAACACTATCCCAGAAAAACGAGCCTAAAGCTCTGATACCACGAAGAATTTAGAGAAAAGAATTGTGATTATTCTATTTTCTTTGTACCACAATTATAGAGCTATGTATAGGACTATTTTAAGTACAAACTATGAAAAAACAGATCTGAAAAATACAGCAATAATCCTACAGATTGAGGGATACTAAGAAATCATTTCCTATCTAATTATTTACAGCTATGTCCTAATAATCAGAACCTAAAAATCAGGATCGAATATTCCTAATAATCAGATCCTAGAAATCAGGATAATTCAACAGAAAAGTTAGCAGGAACTTTCTTATATAGATTTGGCTTTTAAGGTCCTTCCTACTTTCCGACCAAAAAAAAAAAAGAAAGGTCCTTCCTACTTAGTGCCTTTTATTAATTGCACATTGTCCTTGTTTTTTTGGTATTATTGCAGAATGGAGGGCCTCATTATGAATGGATACCAGCTGGATTGACTAATGTGAAGATTAAGGGATTGAACAAGGGGATATTGGACATATCTGGATATAAGTGGACCTACAAGGCATTCTCTTCTTCTTCTTCTTCTTCTTTAATTCATCTTTTTTTTTTCTTTAAAATTGTGATTCTTCTTTCAAGAGAAACATCAAGTCATATGATGCTTAAACATCAGTGCGGTTATAAATGCTATCTCCGCCTGCAGCATAGAGCAGCTATTCTGTTGGGAATCAAGTTCCTCTAACCTAGGAGAAGGGCTAAGACAGAACCTACTAATAACTTAAATGATCAACATAAGAAACTATCGAAAAAAAGAAATATTAATGTAAGCAACGTTCTTTTAAAAGTGTTCAGTCATCTTAATAGTTAAATACCTGTTCTCTGCTCCCTTGGCAGATTGGATTGGAGGGAGAACAGTTGGGGGCGCCATATGGTGTGAAGAGCGTAAAGTGGGTTTCGACAACAGAACCACCGAAGAATCAGCCACTCACATGGTACAAGGTAAAGAGTGCTTGGACAATGCCTGCTGCATTCGTTGGAATTGTTTTCGTTGGTCGGAAGAGCGCACTGTTAGTTAAATGTGCCATCTGTCAGAATTAACTTGACATATTGCAGGCTATTGTGGACCCTCCAACGGGTAATGAACCTGTTGGCTTGGATATGATCCATATGGGTAAAGGACTAGCATGGTTAAATGGAGAGCCAATAGGAATTTACTGGCCTAGTTTGGTCACCTTTGAGAATCCGTGTGTCAAGGAGTGCGATTACAGAGGCAACTTCAAGCCAGACAAATGCGTCACTGGATGTGGAGAGCCTAGCCAGAGATGGTACAAAACTCATACTTTAAAAATTAGAACGCGAAGTGATACTGCAACTGCCCAGTCTTCTTCCAAAGATTATTTGGAATAACGTTCTCTATGACAAATTCACATGATGCCTAGTGATTCAACTTTCTCAACGTTGATAATATATGCAGGGAAATTTTTTTTGTCTCTTGTCATGTTATATCTATTGTTTGTTCTGCTAATTGGAACAGGTACCACGTCCCGCGTTCCTGGTTCAAGCCATCTGGAAACGTTCTGGTTATTTTAGAGGAGGTAGGAGGCGATCCAACGAAAGTCACCTTCTCAAAGCGGAAAATGTCAACTGTTTGCAGCTCTACTGCAGAAGATTACCCATCCATCGACTTAGAAACTTGGAAGCCAGATATAGATGACGATAGCAGCCAAGATAAAGCACCCAGAGCTCACTTGAAATGCCCCGATTCTACCCAAATATCTGCTGTTAATTTTGCAAGCTTCGGGAATCCGGCAGGATCATGTGGATCTTACAGCTTGGGAGACTGCCATGATCCCTCGTCCATATCCGTGGTCGAAAAGGTAAGGACAGTGCTATTGGCTTCTTATGAGGGCCCACATTATCTAAACTCAACATGTTGCTGATTCGACGTCATCTATCTATGAGCAGAGAGTGAAGCTTAAACTTTTTCATACAAAAAGTGAATCGGGTTTGACGACAATAGTAGTATAACTTAGACATTTTATTGACATTTTCCCCTATGCCGCCTCTGGACGTGCATTCTTCTTAATTTTTGCAGAAGGTATTTGCCATTTTCTAGCATTCATTTCGTATTCGGGCTTGTAGCTTCGATATAATTTCATGTTTTAAGAGTTGAAATGATTCATTTTCATAGCATTGTAACCTCCCTGACACGCTTCACTGCTGTAGGCCTGCCTAAACAGAAATGAATGTACTATAGAGCTAACCAAAGGGAACTTCAGTAAGGACCTGTGTCCCGGTTCGACGAGGAAACTAGCCTTGGAAGCAGTCTGCAGGTGATATCAGACTTGGCAGAGAGTAGACCAGAAGCCGGAGGTTCCATCCCTTGTTTTTTTTCTTCCTTTCTTTTTTGCGAAAGTAGCTGTTCGGCTTATAATTCGTTAGCTTTAGGTTATTTTTTCTCTTTTTTCCAGCGAAAGCTGTGCAGAGGACATGCTAGTTTGTGATATCATTCCGCGTTACTATGTCAGAAGGCATCAAACAGTGCTCTCTGAAATTTACCTACGGTGCATATCTATGAATAAATGCGAGATCCGCGGCATAAATACCCGTTGATCTTATGAAAATAATGTCAGATCTTCGAATCAAGGTAATCTCAGATACCCCAATTGCGATCGGGAGGCTCTTCATTCTTCCCTTGAGAAACATTTGTGCAAATCTTAGATGCCAAATGTCACAGTTCTGAGGTTCCCTACGGGCAAAGGACCATTCACAACCCAAGAAGCGATCAATCCCTAGAAAAGGCTTAACTTAGGCGCTCCACCGATTCAAGAAAGCCTAAGTCGCTGCACGGATCCAGTCCAAGCCATCGGCCCGTGACACCAAGTCTCTCATTGACTACTTTGCTTTCACTTTATTCCCTCATTGCCTGTTTTACTTGCAGAAACATTCATAATTTGGTAGCGAAAAATTCGGCGAGGGACCGAAACGAAAAGGAGTATGTTAAAGAGTGTGCCTTCATTGTAAATTATGCTTTGGAGATATTGACAGCTTCCTATTTAATGTACATGGTTCTCTTGTGGTTGAGCATTGAAGAGAGGCCTGAACGATGAATCATGCCGGGTCGGATCCCAGCATCTCTCGTGCCCAGGAAAAGTGAGGTTTAAAAGAAATAATCGGGTTGTTTATGATAACTTTGGGAGACTTATGAACTCCATTTGGTATGTAGTCAACTATAAGAAAAGTTATAATCACCATGGTAGAATCACACGTGCGAATTTAAGTATTAAATGTATTTGGATCTCAAATTTTCCTTTTTGTTTATTAAGATTTCGCTAGGAAAATTACCAAAATAGTCTCAAATTTATTGCAATTATGCCAATTTAGTTTTTTTTTTTTGCCAATTAAATCCTCTATTTTTTACATTTTTGTCAATTCATTCCATTTGGCTGTTTGGTGTTGACGTGACGCATGGGCCGTCGAGCTGGTTGGCGAGGTTGCGGCCCTCGCCTAGGCGTGCAAGGCGCAGGCTTCAGCAACCTCTCCACGGCCTCGCTGATTGCCGGCAAAGGCGACCTCGCCCGCAATTGGCAAGGTGGCCGCGCCTCGTGTTGGACTAAAGTGTAGGGACTGCGTTGTACATTAGACCAAAATTCAGAAATCATTTGTGTCATTCTCCATTTAGTTGTTAACTTTTGACAAAAATACATTATCTTATTCCACGCAAATCACGTATTTCAATTCCTACGTATCAAAGATCAATTCTCTTATTCTATGTGATTAAAAACCCCGATATGTATATACTTTTCTCTTTTTACATTGGTGTAAAATTTCGTTTTGCAAACATGTCGTAGTGAGATATACAAAATCTATTATTAACGTTTTTCTTTTCTGTGTTTTAAGGGAAGGAAAACCCCAAATTAATACACTTGTAATAAATTTATCATAAACTAATTTTTTGATCACGAAAAATTTCAAACTGGTACATCTGTAACAAATTTACCTCAAACTGGTACACATGTGACAAATTTACCAGTTTGAGGTTTTACCCTATGTTTATCACATATATGCCAATTTGAGATTTTTCGTGATATTAACCTGATTTAATGAAAACTAACTGAAGGTAAATTTATCACAGGTGTATCTGTTTGGGGTAAATTTGTTACAAATGTATCAGTTTAGGGTAAAATTATCACAAGTGTACAAGTTTGGAGTTTTTCGTGATAAAAAATTGAGTTTGGAGTAAATTTATCACATGTGTAACAGTTTGAGATTTTTTATGGTATTAACCTTTTTAACTTTTAACTTCTAATTACTGTAAAAATAAAAATCGGACAGATATTTTTCCGCTTAAGGGGAAAATTGCCGCTTCAATTCCTCTCTCTGCTGCTACAAGAAATCCAAAACCATCAACCTCCTGAGATTCTTCTCCCTCTCCTTCTTCTTCTTCTCTCCGCCATTGCAGACTAGCCCCGACCTTCGAAGCTCAACCCTTCTGCGACCGTATCCGTCGCCGTTTCGGCACGGAGCAACAGTATGTCCTTCGTCTCAACCTCTACTCCTCAGCCTACTCTCCTCGCTTCGCTCCATATCCTATCCTCCTCTCTCCGCCGCCGAAGCCCCAAGCAGCCTTCGCTTCTCTCGCTCGCGGTCTCGAACCACCCGAGGCCTGATGCCTCCGGCCTCCTCCTTTGTCGCGCCTCGAAGTCGCAGGGCAACCCGGTGAAGAAGCGCCAGTCTTCCGGCGCCAGCAAGAGGAAGAAGAAGTCGCAGGACGCGAGGGATGTCGAGATCGTCGATGATTTTGTCGTAGGTGAGGACGAGGGAGAGGGTTCCGGCTTGAGTGCAAGCCCGGCGGGGTATCATCCCACGCCTTTGCCTAAGCCGCCCGCTGGATTCGTCGTGGATGATCAGGGCAGAGTCGTTATGGCTTCGGACAAGCGTCTGGTTACGATTGTGAGCCGGGTTTCTATTATCTTTGTGCTGTTTTCTTGCGTGGTTGGTTGATGATTCTCGTAGTGGTTATTGGGTAATCTGGGATTCTGCTTGCAGACCTTTATTTATCTATCTATCTTTTTTATTTTGAAGTTTGAACTCGTTTATGGTGTTTGTTCCGGCTTCTGCAACATATGTCTGTGCATTTGGGTCTATTATTGGGAGTCCAATGCCAAATTTGATTTGAGGGTTGCTTAATGACTGAAAGCTGAGTGGTGGGCAACATGGATGGTTGTTTTAAGACGAGGGTTCTTCATATCCGCAATGTGGATGGATGAGTTCTTTGAAAGCTAAGAATAGACCGAGAATACCACGTGTGTGGCTCCAATCTCACTTCAAATCCGCTCCTTGTATAGTCTTTTCTTAGCTATCCAGTAGAGCACAAAAAATCGAGGTCGAGGGAATTAAGTGAAATAGGAATGTAAGATAGATAAAAATGACTCATGGCTCTTTGGCATTAACCTTTCCATTAATTATCACACTAGATTGGCAGATCTTGATGTGTTACCGTTAGATCTGTTGGAACACCTTACCTTTCATATGACGGTACCATTTCGATGAAAATTTTACTGTTATTAATGAAAAAGAAATGAAATAGGAATATAAGGGAACTTTAACTTATGTAGCAAACTAGACAGTTCCTAAATTCGAAAGGTGATTGAAGGAGTAGTCCTTTTCGATGGTAGCGTTATTTGAATTATTAGTATGCACAAGATTTTTCTCTGTGAATAATTTAACCATTAGATACTTTGAGTGTTGTATGCTGTGGTGCTGGTATGCTAGTTATTTAGAATTATCACACCCTGGATTTGTATTTTAATGCACTACCTGGCCACGATGACATCCACAATCCGTGTTTTGTGCCGTTAAATATTACAAACTAAGGCACACTTTTGGCTTAGGTATGTGATATGATGATTGGCTCTGGTTATAATGGATATTTAACAAATGCACTTTCCTTTAAACATATTATGTTGCAGTCTTATGTCTCTCTTTAATAAAGAGTTCTTTTAGTGATAAATTTAAGTTTTCATGACTTTTGAAGTGGTCATTGGCAGGTTGATCCTACTAACAACTTTCCCTTGGAGTGTGTTATAAGGAGAATTTTCAGAAGTTCAAGCGGTGATGAATGTATGCTGCTTTGCCCTGCAGACACGTAAGCTATGGTTCCATTGCTACACTAGGCTATAAAGTATAGAGTTGTCCCCTCAAATAATATCTATAATATGGATTTGTCTTTTGAGCAGGCCCGTCCAGATATTGAAGAGCACCAATATTGATGGCTGGTCAGCTGTATGTTCAATGTCTCTAATTTAAAGTTCTTTAGTTTTGAAGTTATTCAGGTCTGTTTTTGTTGTTGACAAATCTCTTGATACTTGTGGTTTGGTGTCTTATTGATGCATATGGAATTTTCCTACTTTTACATTGTTCTTTTGTTTGATTTGCGTGTTTCTTCCTCGTGTCAATGCCTTTTTTCCCCTTGTTGATTCTCTCTAGCCTCTCCCACAATTTGCCCATAGCATTGGAAATGTCAACATCCCATTGTTTTTCAACCAAGATACTAGGAGGATGCATTATAGGGTTTTATGCACCACGCACGGAGCTAAATGCATTTGCGGTGTAGTTTTCTTATAAATTACGGCATGCTTGTGCAATCATTCAAATACTTATGCTAGTAAGATCATTGTTCGGTGTTCAAAGATTTTGATAGTAATAGACTGTAAAATGTAAACTATTTTATGAAGAGATGGTGTAAGTTAAGGCAGATCTTTTTGGTTTTAATGCACAATGTATTTGTGGTTATTGAATAGTGATATGAAGCCTGGCATAAGCTTATCAGTTTGATGCATATCTATAAGCTGGTTCACAATTCATGAATGATTATAAATTTTTCTTACCTTCAACTCAGTGGCTTCTGACGAGAACTTGTTTCTTTCAATGGAATCTTAGATTATTTTTCTAAAACAAAAAGGGGCAATAGCAAGATGACTGTTCTGAAAAATATAACTAAAATAGCTAAGATGGGACAGAGTAGGGAGGGAGAAGAACAGGATGTGTGAAAGGCTGGGTGAGAATGGACTTGAGAAGCTCCATGTACTTCCAATCAGTTGTTAGTCTTTCTCTTATAGCTATACATTCATCTAAGAATGATGGCTAATGGTAGCTATGAAGCTCTTTATCAGGAAGATTCTCCTGTGTTGTAATGGGCATCGATTTCTAAAGCTACATAATATTTGCTATGGTGTTTATATTTTGTTCGTTGAGATTCACTAAGTTTGTTTTATTAGGTAAGTGACGAAGAAGTTGAATCTATACTTCCTACAGCAGCTTATGCTCTTGCAAAGATACATATGCATTTGGTATACAGTGGGTGAGTACTCTCTGCTATAAGAACTTTATTTTTTCATCCCTTCAAATATTTTTTTGCTGGATTAATTTTCTTGCATTGTTCCTAACAGATTCTGTTATACTGCTCGGGGAGGGTTTTGCTACTCAGAAGATGATATATTTGATTTCCGAACAGGCAATGACCTTCTTTTCTGAGTTAAATGTTTCTTCTGACTCTTGAATTACTTATTTGACTGCATTTACATACTTGCTCCAATTGTTGGTGTATGCATATTCACATATAGACCGGTATATTTAGCTCATAAAATGCTTACAAGATAATGCTGATGCAAGTGCCTACCTCTCTTGCAAGTCAATAAGTTGCTTATGCATCACTGGCCCCTTTGTCACACTTGATGGGCATACTGATATGGCAGGTGCAAAATGCATGCCTGTATATATGAGTCGAGACTCCAGTAGGGTTTGGCGTCTGACTTCGTTCGATCAGTAGTTAGAAGACAGTCTCTCTCTCTCTTTTGCTTTCTCTGAGTAAAAAAGTTTAGAATTCTGGAAGATAAATAAAAGCTGGTTGGGCCTTCCTCAGTGAATGCATTCGGCATCTCCTTCTGTGTATTATTGGATTTTAAACATGAATTCTCATGTTTGTGGGAGTTTTCTGATGCTAGATCCTTTCTTAGAGAATCAACTCCACGCTGGAGAGTGAAGACTCATGTATTGTGTCTTTAGATTACTGAGTATCCCTGTATATCTATACATGTGGCTTCACTGCAAAGCTGATGATATAATTTAAACATGACCAGTACTTTTGACCATATTATTTAACTTGAGTTTTGGTTTAAATATGGCAGCGGCGAGCAATCTAATGTGAAACTCTGCTATCAAAATACCTTTCATAAATTCTTAAATTGTTCTTCCAAATCTAGAAAGAAGTCACTCATTATTATAATTGGCGCACTTAGCTAAGATTTAGAATGTTGGTTGGTTTAATTTGGTCTATCAAATGATAAAATCTTGCTTCAGAACTTTTACTGATGCTATACATCTTTCAGCTTCCCGATGTTAAAAAATGCCACTAGAATTTTAATAATTATATTGGAAATATTTGCTTATGTGATAGTCAATTTTCTAAAAGCCTGCATTCTCATTATCTGTTCAGAATATTTGAGTCATTGTCACTTGTGAAACTGTTTTAAGTACTTCTCATGGTCTCCTCTTCCCCTTTCTATGTGCAAGGAACCTCAAGTACCATGTTTTTGTCAGTTGCTTTTTGTGATGTATTTACAAACATCAATTGACAAATCCTGAAGATTTTTCAGAAAGACAATTAAAGTAAGATGCTTATTATCTTGCAGATGATGGTCAAGATGTTGATGGCTTACCCACTGAAGGAGTGGAAATTACATGCTTCCATATGGTAATGCAATGATCATTTTCCCAATAGAAACGATTTTCCCTTTCCTTTCACCTCGTTTCCATTCGTCCTATTATACCTATTGTGTTGGACAGTATGATCCTGCAACACTAATCAATAGCGTTAGATATCAGTTTCCAAACATGATAGCTTCTGTGTTGATGAGGTATTAGACATTTTAGATGAAACTATTGATTCCAATTCTCTTATGCTCTCTTTCTGTTGCTTTGTGGTTGTAGGATGGTGCACATTACATGATTTATACACCCTCCGATCCACTTCTTTTTGTTGCTGTAAAGGTAGGTTCCTGCTACTGAGTGCCATAATGAAAAAAATTGTGCTCTCACCCAAATCAAGTGATTGAATTTATCCCCCTACTCATTCGCTTTTTAATACACAAAAAAGGTAGAAGAAAGAACATTGCCTGTGATTTTGTAGGTTGTCAGATGCCTATTAGCTGAGTAGAAAAAATGTGATTGCTAGAGTTAACCATGATCTCTCAAGCTGGATTTTATCCTGCAGGATCACAATGGGCAGTTGCAGATTGCTGATGATGTAAGCAGTTCTTTTCCTGATTGAAATTTTGATTTTGGATGGCTGAAAATGTTGATATTTTTTCTCTGCTTCAGCAGTTTCTTGTAGTTAGGTTTAAATAGAATTTTACTCTGTCACTAATTTTTTGTTCTTTGAGGGATGCATTGCCTATTCCTATTAGATTGCAGTGATGGCTTCTATGCTATTTTGTAGCAGTTCAAATTACCCCATAAAAACTAATATCATCTTGAAATTGCAATAAGTTTGTGAAAGGACATGTGAGTCGAAGTTGATAGATCTCCAATTGATTGGTGCTTTCTCTTTTGAGTTGCTTTACTCATTTCCTGCTTTTGGACGTTATTGAATTTCTGTAAACTGAGAATATAATTTGATGACTGACTGATAGCTTGATGTTTGTTGCGGACATATTCCTCATGTAACATGCTGTTTTGTACCTGTTTCTGATTGAGCACAGACAAACTTCTATTTCAATATCATATAGTATCGTTTGATTTTCTATTATGTAACATGTTTTACTTTATAAAACTGTTTAAAGGAAAACATAGTTGTGCTTTGGCATGATAAGCTGTGCTTTGCGATAAGGTGTTTTAGTTTTTTAGGTGATGCTTCACAATTGACATGCTTACTGGGTTATTGGGTTGAAATCATAGTGTAGCATGTCGTGTATATGCTCGAATACATGCAAGTGGATTCTTGATTATATTAATGCACTGGATGATTGCGAGTTAATCCCATGCTGGAGAATTTGAGGACCTAGAGTGCATTTTAGTGTTGCGACTTATTTACTCATGCCATCCCGACAACAACCAGAGTATATGGTAATTAAGTCTGTTATCGACCAATCTATTTTCTACTCTGTGGGTGGAAACTCAATATGAATGCTAATGCCCTTCTAGAGAACCATGGTCTGACATGACTGAACGGCTCATGTGAAGGGAAGAGGCCAATTGAAAGGATCTTTGATCAGTATGAATGCTAGTGTCCTTCTAGAGAACCATGGTCCGACATGTTCTAATGGCTCATGTGAAGGGCAGAAGCCAATTGAAAGGATCTTCTGATCACTCTAGAGATCATTCGATTCAATTTTTTCTGATTCTAATTTCCAACATGAAGAGGCTAAGTGATGGAGGACCCTTGCATAATAAATGCCATAGGCTAAGTGTCGAATGATCACTCTAGAGATCATTCGACATATGCTTCATAATACTGAATCCACATTAATATGCACCTATGTGGAATATTTTTGAAACAATTCTTTGTTTTTTGAATTAATAGGATCTGCTGGAGGACTCTTGCATAATAAGTGCCATAGATGAAGAGACTGAGTTCAATGCCTTAGTGGTAAGGATCATCTTTTGCTGATACCAGACGTATGCTAGTAAAGAAAATAATAACATGGTTCCTCTCTCTCTCTCTTTCTCTCTCAGGAGGAAGAAGCTGCCCTGCTTGAATCACTTATGGGAGAAAGATGACAAAGGAGCTTGGCCGACACAAAATATAGGGTGTTTTGGAGGTGGCTGTCTCGAAAGACCAGTCTGGCTAAAGAAGCATTGCAAAAGAAAGGCCTTAAACTTGTAGTGTTCTTTTGCCCTTATGCCTGTCTTCTTGTAAATGGTAAAATCTCTCTGCATTAAGGTGCAAAACTGCAGGTAGTCCTTGTTTGCTCTATCCCTCTTTATTGGCCCCTTTGACCAATGGTTTCTGATGAAGAAAGCTTGCTTCACATCATTTTGATTGGTCTATCTCCAAGAATTCAGGTCGATATAGAAGTTGAGGAGATGTTTGTTCTAGGAAAGACATGGACACTGTACATTATGGACGTGAATTTTGTAATCCATAAAGCATTTAGCCATCAGTCTTTTTTTTTTTTGTTTCCTTATTTCGATATGTTGGAGATCCTGCTACTGATGTAACAGTTGGGATGTGGAGACGCGACTTTTATCATCTTTTATTATGAGATGGCTTGCTCGGATGATTGTTTTTAAAATGTTTGTTCTGGAGATTATTTGGCTAAAACATCGAGGTGTGGGACTTTAGACATTTGTTAGTCCATTGAGAATCACATAGCTTTCTTGCCTGATGCACTTCTTGTTGCTGACAGGTTCTGGTCTTAGTAGTGGTTTTGTTTCAGATCTCTTATCGACAGTGAAGATAGCCGATCTCAAATTTTCAGGTGTATCAGAAGATTTTTCTCTTGATTTGCAAGAAATGGGTAATACAGTTCATGTTCCCGGCGACGGTTGCAAACTTACCATGAGACGAGTGATCAGTCGACCCGGTCATTTAGTCTTATTTTCTTATGTGCAGAAATGCCAACCTTCTCATGCTTTCTCACCGGTCTGTGCAAGAATAAGATGTAGCTCTGTGGAGCCAAGAGGGCGACTGAATCCTATTACTAGTTTAATCATTCACCAACATTCTCATTCTCCTGCATGAGATTTAAATGATGACATAATCTTCTGAACATCCTTGTTCTCTTTACGCTGTATGCCGTAGATTTGCTATTTAGTAAGAGGAAATGTCACTTGAAGAAGCGATTTTCCATGATACAAATCATCCAAAAAGTCCTAAATCTATTGCTTTTTTACCTATTCAGTTTTAAACTTTTTGATGGTGCCAGATAAATTCTAAATCTTTTCATGTTTTGCTAATTGAGTCCATTCGATCGATTTTGATCGGACATCGTTGGTGTGGACTCGTGGTTGATTAACGAGGCCTGGTGACCTTCGTTGCCCTCGCTAGCGGTCGGCGAGAGCCTCGTGTCCCTCTTTGGCCACAATAAAAATAAATTAAAATAAGATAAGATAAATAAAAAAATTCAAAAAGTATTGAAAATTTTAAAAAATTGTTCACGTCAACGATGGAACAAAACTTTTGAGCTACATGGGCCAGTCATTAACTTATCATAATTGATTGTTAGAGTGTCCGGCTCTGTTTCATAGGCCAATATAGAACACGATTGAATCAACTCAATGCCAAAGGACATCGAGTTTTCGTTGCAAACATTGTTTTTGGATATTTAGGGTGCGTTTGTTTTGCCGAAAAGTTCATGATAAAGGAATTTTTTTTTTCATTGAAATCATTGCGTTTTTATTTATTTGGTGGTTTAGGGAAAGTAATTTCTTTCTTACTAGAAGGGAAAATCGTTTTCTTTTAATCTATTTTGTTTGTTTGTTTTGAAATCAATTAATTTTCCATCATCAAAATGTTGGAAAATCGGAAACTAATATTCCTGAAACAGTTTTTCAATAAATTGTCATCAAGTGAAGAAGCATTTGTGCGTCTATCTTTTCAATTGAGGTACGGCTTTTTGCCCACATATGATATCCATAGTTCTATATGGTGAATGCATCTACCCATCCATTGGGAATACTCGTCGGATCTCAAGCAAATTTTAGACTGCGAATTCAGAATCAAAATGCATTTCGGAGTGAAAAAATCATTATTCTCATTTTAATTTCAATGACGTAGGAAAACTATAGTGCTTTCACTTTTCTATTTCAGAGATTGGTTGAAAACTACTGGAAAAAGAAATATTAAAATCACGTTTATTTTTGTCCAACTTCTACAGAAATAAAAGTAAAATTTAAGATTAATCTCAAACGAGATGAAAAAAAAAATATATAGTTAGGAAGAAATTGGGTCAAGAAAACTCGAAAACTATACGTAATTACGTTCCCCGCATATGGAGAAAAGTATTAATTTTTAGAAAGTATTCCCTGGAAAACCACAAACGACATACCGTTCTGAAGCACTCACTCGTTCTCTCAAAACGGCGCTGAGTTTTGGGAATAGTCTTCCTCTCCGCCAGGTCCAGTGCAGTTTTTGCAGTACATGACTTCGCAGGCCAGCGACTCCATTGTTATAGCTCTCTCTCTCTCTCTCTCTCTCTCTCTAGGGTTCCCACCATCTCCACTCCCCCTTGCTATGCTCGTGCACCCCTCATGAGGACTCTGTCCCTCTTCCTTCTCTCTCTCCTCCTCCTCCTCTTGAGTCCAGCCACCATTCACTCATGGAAGAAGGACGAGTTCAGGAACTGTAACCAAACCCCGTTTTGCAAGCGTGCCCGAGGCCGAAAGCCCGGTTCTTGTCCCCTGATCGCAACCGACGTCTCCATCTCCGACGGCGATCTCGTCGCCAAGCTCGTCCCCAAAGAACCAGACCCAGATCATGAAGATCAAGAACCGGTCAAGCCGCTCGCTCTGACCCTCTCCGTTTATCGGGATGGCATAATGAGGCTCAAGATTGACGAGGACCCATCTCTTGAATCCCCCAAGAGACGGTTCCAGGTCCCCGATGTGATCGTCGACGGGTTCGACTCCAAGAAGCTCTGGTTGCAGAGGCTCTCCACCGAAAAGGTCGGCAGCGACGAGCATTTCTCGTCGATTGTGTACTTGTCTGATGATTACGAGGGGGTGGTTCGTCACGATCCTTTCGAGGTTTATGTTCGCGAGAGATTGAGTGGGGATCGTGTGTTGTCTATCAATTCCCATGGTTTGCTTGATTTTGAGCAGTTGAGGACGAAGAAAGAAGGGGACGAATGGGAAGAGAGGTTTAGGAGCCATACAGATAGTAGGCCTTATGGTCCTCAATCCATTAGCTTCGATGTTTCGTTTTATGGGGCTGACTTCGTTTACGGTATTCCCGAGCACGCCACTAGTCTAGCCTTGAAACCCACCAGGGGACCCGGGATCGATCACTCGGAACCATATAGGTTGTTTAATTTGGATGTCTTCGAGTACCTACATGATTCTCCCTTTGGGATTTATGGGTCAATTCCCTTCATGATTTCCCATGGGAAGGCAAAAGGGACTTCTGGGTTCTTTTGGTTGAATGCGGCTGAGATGCAGATTGATGTTCTTGGTGAAGGGTGGGATGCCGATTCCGGAATTTTGCTTCCATCCTCACAGAAGCGGGTGGATACTTTTTGGATGAGCGAGGCTGGGATGGTGGATGCTTTCTTTTTTATTGGTCCAGGGCCAAAGGATGTCGTGAAGCAATACATTAGTGTAACGGGTACCCCTGCAATGCCTCAGCTCTTCGCCACAGCTTATCACCAGTGTAGATGGAACTACAGGGATGAGGAGGATGTTGAGAATGTGGATTCCAAATTTGATGAGCATGACATCCCTTATGACGTTCTTTGGCTTGACATTGACCACACAGACGGCAGGAGGTACTTTACTTGGGATAGGATGCTTTTCCCTCATCCTGAGGAGATGCAACGGAAACTAGCTGCAAAAGGTAGGCACATGGTGACAATTGTGGATCCTCATATTAAGCGTGACGAGTCATACCACATACACAAGGAGGCCTCCATGAAAGGCTATTATGTCAAGGATGCTTCTGGAAACGATTATGATGGTTGGTGTTGGCCCGGTTCATCCTCATACATTGACATGTTAAATCCAGAAATCAGATCATGGTGGGGCGACAAGTTATCATTTGAAAACTATGTCGGCTCAACACCTTCGCTGTACATATGGAATGACATGAATGAGCCTTCTGTTTTTAACGGTCCTGAGGTATATATGTGCTTTGTGTCCTTTACTTTGGCTCTTAAAGTGATTTTATTTTGTTACTATTCATGATACACCTTCACTTGTTTACAGTAGACACAAATTATACCTTAAAGTGTACCTGGGTCACAATCACTCTGTAGGGAATGCTCATAGGACCTTATGTTGGTGCTAGTGCGAAGAACTAGAACTATTACAGACCATGAAGAGCTTATAACCCCTGACTGTTTGGATGAGAGTTGGCAAGTCGTTTTATGATAGTAACTTTTTAATGCTTGTGGAAGTCATTAATCATATCTCTGCATTTCTTTTGCAAATTTTATGCGAAGTGTCTTAGCTTCACCAGAAAAGAAAATAGTTAAAGAAGTCGATATCCTTAACAAGGTTAACTAAGCAGTCTTTATCATTTTATCTGTATCTTGGAGAAACGTCAACATTGGGGTTTTATGCTGTGTTATCATTCCATTCAAGAGAATTTAATTTTTATTTTCTGACTGATGCTCATGCATTCTGGTTTATATTCAGTGGCAGCACCAGGAGTTACTGACTTTTCCCTTTTCAAATTAGGGGGAGGATGTGTTTTTTTTCGTGAAACCTGTGTACTAGAACTGTCCCATGGTAACTTAGTAGACGAATTAAATTTCTCAGTTAGGCATGTGTAAATCACAACTTGCTAGTTCTAAATCTATTATACACCATCTGTCTCGAAATCTAGTGACTTGACTATTGGGCTGGGAACAATTATAGTATTTACTTGTCATACAAAATGTAGATTGACAGAAAAAAAGAGAGAAAGAAATTGAATAAGCTTTTAAGTTTTTAAGATGGTAGACTGAAATATGTGTCTAATGTAGACTCATCTCAAGCTGTGTAACTTCATCTTGGTTTCTTTAGGACTTTTTGTGTCTAATCATTATATACAGAAGGTTACGCTTTTAAGCAGATCGAAAAGTTCTACCGTCCAAAAAAATCTTGTGCTTGGAAACATGTAAGAAGCATCTGCCAGTTATATGTGGTTCAGGGGAATTTGGTCTCCCACTCCTATATATTGTGGAAGAAAAACATGAATCGAGAGTGGATAAACGTAATTTGTCATATAAGTAATGTCTTATAGCTAATTTATTGACCTGGGTTTGTATGAATAACAGATCACGGTGGATTAAATCTTTTTTTGTCATCAGGTGACGATGCCAAGAGATGCTTTACACTATGGAGGTGTGGAACATCGAGAACTACATAATGCCAATGGCTATTTTTTCCACATGGCAACATCTGATGGGCTCATAAAGCGAGGAAATGGAAATGACAGGCCTTTTGTTCTTTCCAGAGCTTTTTTTGCTGGAAGTCAAAGGTATGGAGCAGTCTGGACTGGAGATAATTCAGCAGATTGGGATCACCTCAGGGTTTCAGTTCCCATGGTTTTGACTCTTGGTCTCACTGGAATGTCATTCTCTGGTTAGTTTTGATTGATTAAAATTAATTATTGATGTGACTTTTTTTTTTTTATAGTTTTTTCTTTGCAATGTAACTTTACATTGTTTGTAGGTGCGGATGTTGGTGGTTTTTTCGGCAACCCTGAACCCGAGTTATTGGTCCGCTGGTATCAACTTGGTGCATACTACCCTTTCTTCAGGGGGCATGCCCATCAGGACACGAAGAGACGGGAACCTTGGTTATTTGGGTAGGTTGTCCTTTAATATTCGAGTTGTGAATGCTTCTGTGGGAAAGATGTTACGCTTTTCCTAATTAATAGGAGGACAAGTGGGTCTGTAACTCGATACAATGATTTAAAGTAGCATGTCCATATAATAGGTCTTGGAGAGCATTGGTGGTAGTCCCTCATCAAGGGTGACCATTGATACAATACTTCACTGTCAACCCTTGCAGTTCCTTCTGATGCTGATTTCGGTCTGCCGTTGTTATTTATGTTGTTACAGAGAGCACAATACTGAACTGATGAGAGATGCCATACGCACACGTTACATGTTGCTCCCATTCTTTTACACATTGTTCAGAGAAGCAAACGTCACTGGTGTTCCAGTAGCACGCCCTCTGTGGATGGAATTCCCTTTTGATGAAGCTACTTTTGACAAGGATGAGGCATTCATGGTGGGAAATAGTCTGCTGGTCCAAGGCATCTTCATTGAGGTGCTTCATTATTGCTTTTTTGTTCCTCTTTGGAACCTCAGTTTGTTGTTCTTTTATTGTCTGTTTTAGTTGCGATATCAAGCATACTTTACTCTTCTGGACCAGCGTGCCAAACATGTATCAGTATATTTGCCGGGGAAAGAGTCTTGGTTTGACCTAAGAACTGGGACAGCATACCTGGGCAGTAAGACTCACAAGCTGGAAGCTTCAGAAGACCATGTTCCAGCTTTCCAGAGGGCTGGAACCATCATACCGCGAAGAGATCGGTTTCGTCGTAGCACCACACAGATGGTGAATGATCCTTACACTCTGGTATGTGTTGACAATATCTTGTCCTTTCCAGGCTTATGTTGTTATACTCCGACCTTACTAAATACACACAGCAATTTATAAATGCTCCCTTGCTTATTTTTCCTGAAAGCCTCTGGGCCTCTTTAATGTAACTGGGAATCATGCAACATATGAATGATCGATTTATTCCTATTATGCGGTTCTGATATGATATTGGAGAAAAAGAATTCTTGATGCACTTATCTGATTATTGCACTTTGTGCAATATGAAGTAACCTCTAGAAATAACCAATGATTATGTTGGAATCATACTGGTGGTTTATTGTCATTATGATAATTAGCATTTAAAGAGAAAAGACCATCTAGTAAAATGCTTCCTGGAAATGGCACTTCTGAATTTTGCAATAACCTCCAAGATGGCCTAATTGCTGTCTTCATGTTCTTTCTCAGTACTGTTCCTCTGTGGATACTGTTATCCATTTATTTCATTCACCTACTATATATCTAGATTCTTGAGATTTTTCCTTTGAAGCTGAGATGCTTTTACGCCTCTTTCAGTGTTGCTTGTGCCTCTGATTGTTTTCCTAATGCAGACATTATAAAGGCTCATTTTTCCCCTCCCGTGAGTGCTGATACTGATGACATATAAGTGATGCTTACGGCATTCCTATCTCATTTCAGGTAATAGCTCTGAATAGTTCCCAAGCAGCTGAAGGCGAACTCTATATTGATGATGGGAAAAGCTTTGAATTTAAGCATGGGGCATTCATTCACCGGCGATTTGTTTTCAAAGAGGGCAAACTTACATCATTGAACATGGCACCTGCTACCTCTGGTAATTTACCATTTAAGTCGGAGTGCATAATCGAGCGGATCATACTTCTTGGACATGCTGGCGGGCCAAAGAATGCTCTCATCGAGCCAGGTAATCTTAAGGCCCAGATTGAATTTGGGCCCCTTCTGCTTCAAGGAAGAAGCAGCTCCGGTGTTTTGACCATACGGAAACCTGGCATCCGAATTGCAGATGATTGGACAATAAAAGTTTTGTAAGAACATGTGAGTTTTCCCGAATTCCTTATTTCAGTCGCACATCTGAAATTCATGGTAGTCTATAGGTCCACCTTGTCAAGAGCACAGGTGGATTTCATGCTTTCTTGATCAACTTTGGGTAGCCAACTCATAAATGCTCGTATATTGCCCATGCTTGTGTTATGGAATCATCACACTTCACCCTCCTGTCAACCATTGTATGGCGGGACCAACAGTTGGTGATTCACAGGGAAAGGAATTCTGATGTTCAGAAGAAGCTTCTTTTTTCCTTTTTTCGCCGCTATTATGCAGTGACAAATTGACGCTCTTAATTGATGCTAAATTTCTCAGTCCTTTCCACGTTCAGCCATAAATGCTGGGTTTCTTTTCTTTGGAATTTATGCTAAGGATTGCACAACAAGAACTCTCCCTTTCCTTTTGCAGAGTTCGGAAAATGGGCTAATGGAACTAACAACTTGGTTGGTTTTGTTACTGAGAAGTAAGAACCAAAATTCTGGGATTGCTCCAAGATGACCTGAATCACTATGCAACAGAAAGTCATACGTCTGGTTATTTTTCAGTCAATTTTTGTTCCACTTACTCATTCTCTCTTGAAGAGTGAATGACAGTGAGGAATGTTAATGCGAATTTGCACTTTGAGGATTATACTAGATTAACTGTTCAGTATTCAGATTACAGTAAGAGAAGCGTTAGAGAGATGGTTAGACCATTACTAAGTGTTGGAAAGTTGCTAGCAGAAATTTCAGTTCAGTGAGTTTAGTTGAGCAGAAGTAGCCCTCCATTGCATTTTCTGTGCAAGATTTAGGGTTTAATTGCACGAATTTGAAAATTTTAGGATTTGATTGCACTTTGAACATACGATTATGGGTAACATTAAAAGGTGAATTTAGCATAAAAGTATATGGAAGAAGATATTTGATCAGATCCAGGTATCAATACAACAAAATGCTGCTACAGCGATTGCCATTCGCCTCTTGACACTTCCAACCACCTCTCCTTTACCCAAAATCCAGCTAACTGATAATGAAAAATGATCACTTCCACTCAGAATAGAAGAGCTCATTCGATCCCAGCACGCGATCAAAAATATTATGATCATCATGTAAGCTCGATGATGAGTTGGAGCCTGAGTCGAACACGGAATCGAGAGTCGAATTGAACCATGACTCGGGTTGCAATGATCGCTTTGTATGCTTAAATTTACTCCAGCTGTCGGTAGTCCTTTGACCTTTGAGTTCACTTGGAGCGGAAAATTGAGTCAGGATTGGCTCAGGAGATTCGAACCAAGTACCTTCTCGGTACTTATTTGAAACCATCTTATCTCTCAATCCTCCCATCCTTTATTTTACTGCTAAACTCACGAGATTGAGCGGCTTTAGGCAAAGTAGATCATAGTTTATCGACGATAATTATATAATCTCAATAGTGGAAACCACCATATCGAGTTCCATAAGTTAGTTCTGTTAGACTGATCAGGACTTGGCCACCTATATCAAGGCCATGAGGTACTTAAGCCGCCCTGATCTGGATTGCTCAATGCCTAGTTAAATTACTCCATGTCTCACAGATATCACTACAAGTTGTATGTTCGCGCCAGCCGCCAAGGGCGTCATAAAAACCGGTGGGGAGATCCGAAACCTTGATCTGAACCACGCAAACAAAGTACTCTTAATAGGTTTTAGGGCAGTTTTAGTTTAGTATATTCGGTTCGAAACAACCCAGAGCCCAAAAGGAACAAAAACGGCCTAAACGACACTCAGAATTTTTTCACTGTTCCATTGCATTCAGACCCAATTGAAATCATATATTTCCCTACACACTTCCCTGGAAAAAGTAACTCCGCTGTAGACACCTAACATATCCAAAAATCTCTAAATACGAAAAGAAACTCATCTCCTTCAATGCTATAGAAGACTATGATAACTGGGCTGAGCATTTGTAGCATCCCTGTTCATGAAGAGAGCAAAAGAAACAAATCAAAGGGAAGTACCTGTCGCCATTCAGCTTTTTTATAGACAATAATCTGAATACAACCAGAACAAAGGGTTTAGTCGTCGAGAGTCGAGACACCTCCACTACTTCAGCAATTTTAGCCAGTGATCCCTCTAGTTTAAAAGTAGTATTATAGTTCATCCATGCTTTGGATATTGGCGAAGACCTCCATCCAACTTTTGACAAGAATTCTTTTGGAGTTGGGAAGCTGGTGAGTAGCAATCTCAACATGCTACAGCATAAATTGTTCCCGCTAGGAACCCTAAGGGAAGGGGTACAGAGGGACTTCTTTCACCAATATCCAAAGCATGGGGACTGCTTTCACTGTTTTCAAAGTGGAGGGGATTCACTAGCTAAAAACCTCAAAGGGGAATATCGACAATTTACCCAAAAAATCTCTCACAAGAATACCAGCAAACTGGTACAGATGTTATTGTTCCAATCCCATGAGATGTATACACAATGCTATTATATTTGTTGGGTGGCAGATTGCAAAAGGCGAGCCTCCTCACTCAGACAAAGCGAGGGAATTCATTGCAGGTGCGACCACAGGATCTTCCATTCAGTAACCTACAACATAAGGATCACCAAGATCCTTATAGTCGCCGAGTGAATGTACTTGTTTGGTAACCCTGAGTAAATCATTGGCTACAAGGAGAACAGTTTCAGCAGCTCCTGAGGATAAACTTCCTTAAATATACTGTATTTCAATGGGTGCAATATTGGCAAGATTATATTCCTCATAGACATCGATTGTCCTCCAAGAGTATCCGCCAAGGAAAAAAATGGTATGCTTGCCTAAAATAGCTTGAAGCTGAAGGTTTGTCTCAAGAATTCAGAAGAGCTCCTCAGAATTAAATTTGTTCCAAGCTTCCTGTAATAACAAGGACAATTCAAAATCAATGCTGACATTGGAATGTCATATTACTAAAACCACGAAGCAAGAACTAAATGGCACTCATAAAAGTAGTAAGTGAACTTCTTTCCCTGCATAATCACATGGAGTAAACATTACCAAAAGCAGAAAGCACTGAGAGAGAATCTTCAGAAGGGTCATTTACCCTCCTCCAGAAAAAAATGTTAACAACGTATTGTGATTACAGCAAACCAACAAAGAAAAGGGGACTTCCGGAAGTGCAAAGACTGATAAAGAGGCACCACTGCGAGATGAGGGAACAAGAATTGCAGACCTGGTAGGGTGTCCACGTGCCAAAAGATGAAGAAACTTCTTACCAATTCTTTTTCTTTTGGAGAAAAGTCTCACTGTTATTCATTTGGCAAGTACAGAAAGGGAAAGGAAAAAAAAGGAAGTCTTTGAAGAGGATGGATCTTCTTTTAATGATCTTCGACATGATTTAAAACATTAAATGAAGCATGTACTCTTGGAATAACTTCTCAATCATGCAAATAAGCATTTTCTTTATATGAGCTCTTTCCTAGATGTCTTGGTGCCCACCGTCAACAAAATTCTCATAACTAACAAGAAAATAAGCAGACAGGCTTGTATAGCCGGAATTTCCTAAAAAATGGCAAAGCAAAAGTTTACCAAACCCAATAACATACATTATGAATTTTATTTTACTGATCTACACATGCATAACTGAATCAGGTGCCAATGGAGGACCTACCATCCATTTAAACCTGATAAAATGGGACTAACCCTACTCTCCAACCACAGAATTACAAACAAAAGCGTAATGTCAAGATTAAGACACGATCTACTGCATCATGGATGTGGCTTATGGCATGCCAATGAATGGGTTTAAGACTAGAGACATTTAATATTTTTCCGATGTTAGCAATGCTATTTTTGTGTCCTAATGCTTTTCAGCCCACCAAACAAATAAGATGATAATTTCAAAGCTCTTGGTTGTTAAATACCTTAAGGAGGTCAAAAACCTTCTCAGCGATATATTTCTGCTGAAGATTGGCACCTTTTTGCTGCACCTTGTCAGGATGAATACACAAAGTTGCCTTCCTATAGACCTTTTTAACTGAAGCAGCAGTAATCAAATCCGTCAGAGAAACAGGTTCCCAACCACATTCAGGCCAGAGCACCTAATAAGAAAATGATTTACGGAAATTGCTTAGCCTGACCACCAGAAAGGTATTCTTCAAACACATTAAACAGCGAAATAAATGGTATGAGGATACAATCTATAAAAAGTTGATATGAGACTTGAGCAAAATATCAAACAATAACTTTGGGTAATATATGCCGATAAACACAGGGTAGCTTAAAAATACGTAAAACAGTCTCATGCAGAAGTACATCCAGATCAAGTCAGCATAAGCTCATCAATGTTTATGCTATTAGTACAACATGGCTCACAATCAGTATTTCTTTGGAGCATCTTCCTCCCTTTGATAGGAACGCTCAATGTGTCCAGTACAATTTTTTAAGGCAAGAAACATCTGAACTCATGCACACGAAGCAAGAAAATAGTTACTTTCTCTATCAAGTAGACCAATGAGGAATTTCTGTAAATGCATGACCCCTCTTATCACCACAAACAGCTTTAAATCTTCTGGGTTTGCTGTGTTATTGTAGGCACTGAGATGTGACACAAAGTTTGCACCTACATCTTTTTCATGTAAAACTGCTTACTATGTACTGCTATCCAATGAAGAGCATTTGTTTACTTTGAGAGAGTGCCACAACTGCCATTCAAGAATAAAACTCAGACATCTCCTTATTGTGTTTATAAGGAACATTTACAGGGCAAGTCCCAAAATCTGTTATGATAATGCACTCGAGTCCTAAAACTTTCATTTAGTGCATCTACATCCTAAAACTTGCAACTTAGATGCACTTGGGTCCTAGAAACGCCTTGTGGCTTTTTTTATGTGGCCGTTAAGGGGAAAAAAAAAGCCACGTAGATCTTCCATCCACTAAAGCCTAATGGAGTTAACAGAACGATTAAAATGAACGACTGAGACAAGTTTTATGTCTTAAGTGCAAGAAGTGAGAGTTTTAGGACTCAAGTGCAATATTGTGTCAACTTTTAAGATCCTGCTATAATTATCCAATAAGCCCACATTATACATACTGATTTCAAGGATCTCAAGAACTCGTCACGAGTAAAATGCTAAAGAAGAATGGCCATCCCATATTCAGTCAAATTTACCTCTACAAATTTCAATATTATACCACATAAAATCCACCTGTTCTCTTGGAGCCTTGAAAACGGGGCACATCAGTTTTTTGCTCTGGTGAGGAAAAATATTTAATGCTCCATTTCTTAAATACTGAAAAATTGCACTTGAATAAAACATGCACTCTTTTGGCTAATCTATGCTAGAATTAAACTAAGACAAGAGACAGTAACAGCATCATTCTCTCCCGTGTATTTGTCTTACTCTTGTCGTTGCATCCTGTCCAATACCAATATCAGTAAATCTGAAACCATAAAGCCTAAAGTACTCAGGCCACGTCCAAAGCATCATTTACCTAATTGCATGCGCATTAATACGACAGCTACACTAATAGAAGTCCCATGGGATGGACTTCTTGATGTCCCAAAGGATGAGTAAAAGAAGATTGCATGACAAAGAAAAGAACATGATGAGCATTTGCCTTACTCTTGTTGTTCCACCCATCCAATGCCAGTAAATAAAAAACAAAGCCTAAAGTACTCAGGCCATGTCCAAAGCATCACTTACCCAAAAAGCATGCGTTAGCTACACTAATAAAAGTCCTCATGGGACTTCTTGACGTCCCAGAGGCTAAGTACCAGAAGATGCAGCCTGTATGTTTGCAAGCAATGCACAACAGGGAAGAGAATGTGGAGGAACACAACTAACTTACATATTGCAAAGTGGATAGCAGAGCACGCAAGTTCCCCTCTTTTCCAGCAGCCCAGCGCTTTATCTCAACATCCAGTGTTTCAGCAATCCTCTGAAGGAATTCGTCAGATAAGCGGTTAATGTTAACTTAAGGAACACTTAATAGCCAGGAGTGTCAGCAAATAGCCACAGAGGATATAGCTTTTCATCGAGAAGATAAAGTGGAATCAGGAGCAAGAGGAATTAGTTAAAAGTAAATCTATGCAACTTCAAGCATTTATGGGCACCATGATGACAATTTCAAAGTTTCCAAAATCTTACTTGCAAGGTACACATTTCAGACAGTCAGTCACTTGCTTTTCCCCTTGGTCAACCATGGGCCATGCATCTAATGTTTCTTAGGTGTAGTGAAGTCTTGAATCCCTTCTTGGGGAAGTAACAAGGCAAACTAGCTAATATTATAAGTCTTGAAATCCCAAACAAATTGTGTGTGTGTGTGTGTGTGTGAGAGAGAGAGAGAGAGATTCAGTCTATGCAGTGAAGCCCCTGTGTTGCTCTCAAATGCTAACACCCATTATAGTCCACACTACAGAAACTACACCTCCTACTCTACTTATCACTTTCCTCAAACATTGGATAGAAATTGTAGCAGAATGTATCAAATGGGTCATACAAATTCCACTTTGACAGGTTACATTGATAACTCCACCTTTCTCACTTGTGTCACAGCCACAACATCAAATAAGCATGACAGAAAAACTTGGCATCTTGGTGAGACTATACGCATAGAGTGGGAAACTCAAGCTTCTTACATTTCTCTCTTCCTGTTCCTTTAGAGTCTGAAGATCACGCTGATTTTTCTCAGCTAGTGCTTTGGCCTGAATAAAACATGCGAAGAGTGATAACATAATACACTCAACATTTGAAATGCCTTCAGCTGAAAATGCACTCCATTCAGAGTTGCAGAAGATAAAAAGTCAAAATTGCCAAAATGAAAACCTACCGTTCTTTCTTGCGTTCTCTGATGGCGGTGCAGTCTGGCTCTTCTTCTTTCTTCACTTTCTCCTTCAACTTTCTGGAATTCTCCGGATGGTGCAGCACCTTGTGCCCAAACAGATTAATAAAATTCAGCAAGCAATCAACATAAAATGATGATCATGACATTAAAAGAACAACCATCTTTGTAGAATAGTACCACCAAAAAGAGAGGAAAGATCATCAGCAAGATTGGCCGTTAAAGACACTTTTCTTATGCTAGATGATGTTGCAGCAGATGTCTTTGCCGCTTCAGGCCCTTGCCTTTTCTGAGTTTTTGCATCAAATTCAGGATCCTGAGGCATATGTTTCAAGAGGTTAGCAACAGAATGAGCAATACATGAGAAGAAAGACCTTCACATCCATACCGATGAACTTGGTCTTGGCCTTGGAGCTGTGGTGGCATGAGAACCCATCTTGAAAAAGGAATCAAGATCATTATCATTACTGTGTTGACTAGCCCTCGAAGCCCCAGCAGCAGCTGCTGCTGCTGCTTTTTGACGAGCCTCTGCAGTAGCCCTTTGCCTAACATCTGCAGCAGCTCTTTCTACAGCTGCTCTTTCTGCTCTTATCCGAGCTTCTGCAGCCTTCTCACGTGCTTCTCTGTCCCTTGCTTCAGCAGCAGCCTTCTCAGCTCTTTCCTTGGCCTCATTAGCAGCCCTTTCACGGGCTTCTGCTTGTACTCTCTGGACAACAGTCCGTTCTGCTCGTTCTCTGACTTCAGCATTAGCTTTCTCAAGAGCAGCCCTTTCAGCTCTAAGGCGAGCTTCAGCAGCTGCTCTCTCACGAGCTTCCCTTGTAGCCCTTTCCACAGCTTGTCGAGCCCTTTCCCTCTCAATCTCTCTAGTTCTGTCCCTCTCCTTCTCAAGTCTCCTTTGCTCCGTCTCTTCCTCTTCCCTTTGTTTTTCTTTGAAAGTTTGCTCTAGAGAGTCATGTACATTCTCATCCTTTTCTAGCTGTGCATCTTTACTTCTGGCAGCTTTAGTACTCTCTCTACCCCTTACTTCCTTCGCATGCCTGAACTTTGCCTCAGCTCTATCCATAGCCGCTTTCATAGCTGCAGATGATGCAGCAGCGTCTGAATTCCTAGCCTGTTCCTCCCTAGAGGGACCATTTGCTAGATCATCAGGATTATTAGGGCTACTGCCCCTGGCAAACTTTTCAAGTTCATCTACAGCTGATGGAGATGAGACCTTAGTCATCGAAGGGATTGGCTTTGGACTGTGGTAGCGTTGAGTGGGATTTGGGAATGAAGAGGATTCATTGATCTTCTTTGCACTTTTTGATCCGAATAATCTACTTCCTGCCTTTGGAATTCGGGCTGGTGGAGGGGGCGGGGGTCTAGATGGCGGAGGCGCAGTTGATGGATGTGTAAAAAGAGGAATCTCAGACACAGTGAGCCAAACTTCATCAGATGATCCCACATTCTGTTCAGACCAAGGGGAATTATCGCCCTGGGTCTTTGTGTCATGCGTACTACCCATGCCATATATTGGTGAAGAAGCAGTCTGGCCAGTAGATTTACGGGAGTTGTTCAAGCCTGAAGCCATGTCAAAAGATGTATGTTGAAATTTTCTGCCATTCTCCACATTCATTTCCCTCCTTGACTGGTCATTCTTATTGAATGAAAAGGATGGTGCAGATTTTCTAATACTATTAAGCATTTCCAAATTATTATCGAACTCGCCGGCGGAAGCTGATGAATCATCAGCTGCTGTGCTTCCAGCTTTACCTGTCTTATTAGAAGATGAGGCAACATGGGGTGAGGTAGATCCCAATACCACAAAGGGGTCTTCTGTCATTTTACTAGTGTGAGCCCTAGGCCTAGATGACCAACTTGACTCAGGATTTGGTCTGAAGAGGAGAAAGATAAAACATGAAGTAACCAACTTTTTCATATCGAGCATAGAGTACAAAAGTCAAAAGAAAAAAGGAAACTAAAATAGAAACAATAGCAAAGAATAATGATGTCATGCCTTAATTTTAATTTTTTTTTCTCATAATGCGACATATTATAAGAGTGAACATTATTTGCACATTCCCAAATGAATTAATGAGATCTACTACAGATGCCTCTCGTCAGAACAGTCCCAAGTGAATACCATCCAAATACCAAACAATTTACAGGAAAGAGTATTTACCAAGTATAACAATGACAACTTAAAAGTATTAAAAGGATAACGACACCCCTAGCAAAGCACCACCAACCCACCAGACCACTGATCTTAACTCATCAGTCAACAAGAAAGAGGGGAGGGAGCAATGGACATTCTAGATACCCCTTGTTCTTGAAGTAAAGGCTCACATACTCAGCATCGCATACCACGTATATATAGTGTCAAATTGCGAGAGCAAGACAAACTCATTTTGCAACTTAATAAGAGACAAGTCACATTCATAGAGATTTAGTAAACTCGAGACAATATCACAGCAGAGTCGAACACACCAAACCATTCACCAGCATTGAGAATTCGTTTGCCCAGGCCAGCTGCATAACGGCATCACTCGTCGTACCAAGAATTCTTAGCTTGCAAGAGGACATGAGCAAGAACTAACCACTTGCCAGGAAATCACACTATACGGGATTATGCAGGCCCTTCACATCCACCATAGACCAAGCATGTTCACTAATGTATACATGAAACATTGAGAACACAGGCACACACCAATACAAAAGTCCACTAGTTGAAATCTAGATGTCTCATAGTACCTTCCAATCGGAGAAGACTTCCTACCAAATCCAGGTATCAAAACATCGAAATGCTGCATACCCTTATCGCCGTTCTTCGCAGCTTTACTCTTAGAACCGTCGTCCTTCTTCCCAACTCCAGCTAAAAGATCGTCGAAGTGGTCACTGCCACTCACACTAGAAGAGCCCTTCGATCCGAGCACGCGATCAAACACATCGTTGGCTTCATCATACGCAGGCTTATCGTAAACCGGCAGTCTCGAGGACGATTTCGAGCCCGAAATGGGGACGGAACTGGAATCGGGCTTTCTGGGTTGCTTCGTATGGTTGAACCCACCATAATTGGCCAAGTCCTCCGATCTTTGGGCGCCCTTGGAGCTCAAAACAGGATCAGGGTCAACGGGAAAGGATCGGGAATTGGAAGGGGGCCTGGAGGCGGACATTGGGGCCGACTTGATCTGCGATTTGAGGCCGAAATCGGTGGCGAACAGACCATCGAGGTCGTTCATCGGGAAGCAGAGACGACGAGAGGGATGCACAAGAAACTAATCATGCGGCGATTCGCGGAATTGGGACACGGAAAGGGAGGTGAATCTCGGAGACGGAGCACGTTTTCGGAGCACTCAAGGGAGAATTTCAAGAAATGGGGGCGTCGAATCTGACCATTTCTTGGGCAGATTGTTTCAACTAATCTTGAATTGCCTCCTCTTCCATCTCCTTCATCTTCTCAGTTTTTAAAAAATTACAGAGAGAGAGAGAGAGAGAGAGAGAGCGCTCTATTTAATGAATTCGAATGTCGGCCAAGATTCATAGTAATTTGTGTATTCCTATTTATATATATTTCAAATAAGGTTTACAAAAAAACACTTTAGATTAATAATAATATATATTTTGCCAAGATTAATAGTAACTTGACAAATTATAATTGGGCTGATAATTCGTCTCTCCAAGGTATGATATAATCCGTAAGTAAACATATCTTGTAAAATATGAGAAACGCCATATCCCTTCGATTGATATTTGAATTATAAATTCTTGGGGAGCTTATAAAAAAAAAAACACTATACTATTATCGAACGCGTTGAGAACTGATTGTATCAAATAAGTATATTCGAATTTGATTACATCAATTAATGAAAAAATAATTTTACTTTCTCCAAGAAAGAGCTACGTGTACGTTCTTAATTTTGCTTTGGAAGAATTTGAGAAAAAAAAAATCATTTGAAGTTCATGTTTAAAAAGTCGACTTTAATTTTTCTTTCAAGAAAACAACTTCGAGAATGTAGGGATGAAAAGTGCGTCGATTAACGGAATCAACTTTAGTTGCGATTGCAAAGTGAATCCACTAAATGCGGCTTATATCGATAAAAATAACAACTGATGCTAACAAATTAGAATCAACATCTATTTATTTTTTTAAAATTTTGTAATCCATCGAAATAACATTGATATAAAATTAGGAAAGAAATTATGAAATCATATTTGTAAAGTATTATATGTGATCGTGTTTTTTGGGAATGTAGAAGGGCATGGGTATTAATGAAGTAAATTCAAAACATAGAAGAACAAAATTGTAAATCAAATTGAAAAAACATAGAAAAAAATTGATGAGAGATAGGAAATAGACATGGAGGTACCTAATCTTTTCACTTGGACGCAACATAAGAAATCAGGAAAAAAAATTTCTTTCTTACCAGAATGGAAAGCCATTGTTCCTAATCAAACTTGTTTTCATCCATGAAAAATGCTTTCCGTCGATTGATTAGCTTACCATCATCCAAACATTGAAAGGTCTGAAAATAATTACCCGAGAGTGGATATTCATCAAACAATTTGACCCAAAAATTATATCGTAAACCGGTGAATGCACAGCTTTCCTTTTAGTATTTTCCGTTATCCATCCGTGTCTCATTGTTTGAAAGTTTACTTTTGCTTAAAGACAAATAATCACACAAGAAATAAGAAATTTTCATTGAAATCTCAGTGCCATCTTATCTTGTCAACCAAAAATTACTGGTTCACAAAAGAGGTTACCGAATAAGACAAAGACTCATCACTCATCCCTTGAATTTAAACACATCCCAATCATAGCACAGTTGATTTGTTCATGCGCCTGAACCAAAACTTGGAAAGGCACTAAAATACAACCACTTGAGGCCAATTCGAACCGACTCCTGAAAATGCACATCTTAAGGAATTCCATATGATTTTGAAATATCCATATTTATGTCCCTAAGGATTTGTTCCTATATTTCACAAGTTCTCATAATCACGATCTGTACATTAGCCGTGACTATCTACTAACAACAAGGTATCGAGGCTTATCGAGACCGCTCGTGAAGAATTTCTCATCCCAATATTTTCGACAAAAAGCCAATCCATTCATCTATATCTCCATCTGTCCATATGAAAAATACTGGAAGGTCATCGTATGCATGTAAATTTGTTGTGTGACTCTATTGCTGTTGAGCTTTAACGGTCATCTTATTTTCAGATTGTTACCCTAGCCTAATTTTGAGCTGGTTTAGATTGGCTTGAGCTTTGATGTGTATTATTACACTTGAACTTTGCATACTATAAATTGAAAATCCACAAGATTTGAAACCTTTTATAGGTCTTATGGATGGTATAAGAGGAAGCATACTCTAATGATTAAACATAACTAGTGTTGAGGCGCATGATTATAGGTTAATTATGTACGAAGAGAAAGGAGTTTTGTTTTGAAAGAAAACTCTGGTGATTATTTGATTGAGTGGATGTAGTGAGTAATTGTTAAACATGTGTACATTGAGTGATTACTTGATGAAGAGGGAGTAGTGGCCAGTTCGTTTTCGTATATTTTGACATTTTATGACATCGCCATTGTTTTTGGGGGAAAAAGCCATAAAAATACTCCAAACTATATCATTTGTGACACATTTATCAGGGATTTTTTTGTGATATTAAAAATCCCAAATTATGTCCACTGTGATACATTACCCTATAATTTCTTTTTGTGACATAAAAAATCCCAAAATTATACCTATGTGACACATTTACCTTTGGTCAACATTTCGTTAAATGATTTTTCAGCTAAAACAATACCCTTCTTATTTCCTTCAAGTCACGTGAATGCCATGTCAATACTGTTGCTTTCTGGCGTCCATTTAGACAGATTTGTAACGGTTTTGATCAACAGAATTTTGATGGAGGGTAAATGCGTCATAAAGGTACAAGTTTTGGATTTTTGGTGTCACAAACAAAAAAATTTAGGGTAAATGTGTCATAGTAAGCATGGTTTAGGGTTTTTGTTGGCTTTTGCCCTTCTATTTATTCATCAAACGGAAATAGGAAATTAAGCCATTTTAAAAAGTTAATATTATTTAACAATAAAATAATTTATGTACTCGATTAAACAGTGCTAAAGAGTTAGGTAATTTGGTGCGACAACCCCTTAATCATATTGATAGGGTATATGTTATATTCAAGATACATTGTTGAAGACAAATTATATATGTGTATGTATATTAATTGTTATATCTAACACTTCAATTTTTCCAATATCCACTCAATGGAGTGCGCTACCATATAGTTAGTTCATGTATTATTTTGCAACACTCAACGGAGATACAATTTTTTTTTTTTTTGTAAAGGAGCAATGATATGAGTAATCTATAAACTTTTCTTTAATGTTTAATTTGAACTCCAGAGTTTTTTTATATTCAATTTAGTTTCTAAATTTCAAAAATCCGCTCAATGTACTCCTTCTGTTAAGTATATCACCACGTCACGTGCATTTTTTTTTTATCTGGACTACACATGTTAGCATTTTTCGGGCCATAATAATGATGTGGACTATTGCATTGTTTTTCCAAATCAGAAAATCTTTTTTTTTTTCTTTCTTTCAAGGTCAGATTAATGTGAGACAGAGATGACGTGAAAGCCACATGTAAGTCATGTGGATACTTGTATGACAAACTTAATATTAATTAATAGAATTTATGGGTACATTAGCTAACGGTGTTTAGAATTTTTAACGGAATGATTACATTGATTGAATTTTCGAAAATTTAAGGAAAGAGATTGAATGAAAAAAAAATAAAATTCTAAGGACCACATACAATATTGAAGAAAAATTCAGGGTCGTTATCCCATAAAAAAACCCCATCAATAAAAATTTTGGCGCGCAATTCACTCTTTATGTATACAAGACCTCCCACGCTTGCAAAACAACACAAAGCCTCATAACATATCTAAGAGTGATTTTCTGAGAAAAATCTCCGCACTGGTCCAAATTTTCCATACGCTTCATTCCCAGATGGAGAGAGAGACGAACGAGAACCACCGTCGAAGCGACGGCAGTTTGCTCCCGACAAGACCTAGAGAATTGCTTCACTTCGGTCTAGCGGAATGAGCGACTGATTCAGAATCTCCAGATTCGATCCTCATGCAATACGACTTGTCCATTGAAGCCCCGATCACTCAGTTGCTAGCCGAGTTCTGTGGGCTGGAGTTGTACATGGCCATCAACGTCGGATTCAAAGCAAGAAGACTGCAAGTGCGACGAGCAGCAGTGATTGATCATGATGCCATTGTCGATGAATTTGGAGATGACCAAACTATGAACTCTGTTGGAGTTGAACAAGAGGAAGGGAACGTTTGTGAGTGCGATGACGATCAAACAGCAACAGTTCGTGATAAAAAAAAATTCAATCCATACTTGTAATTACTTGCTCATTGAAGCCCCCATTCACTCAGTCGCTAGCAAAGTTCTGTGGGTTCGAGTCGTACGAGGCCATCAATGTGGCACAAGAGGAATGGAATGTTCATAATGGTGACGATTATCAAAAGAAGACAATTCATGATCAACAAGATCCAATCCTCACTCAGATTAATGACTTCTCCATCGAAGCCCCATTCTCTCAGTCGCTAGCTGAGTTCTGTGTGGATTGGAGTTGTTCAAGGCGGTTCAAAGCAAGAAGACCTCCAGCGCAACGAGAGGGACCTGTGTCTGTCAATGAGGTTGGAAATGATCAAACTACGTGCAGACCTTGAAAGAGAACAAAAGGAAGAGAATGTTCGGAGACGTGATGAGGATCGAATGGCGACAATCGATGATCAAGAACCGCTGGGGAGATCACAAGGGACGGAAGGTGTTGCAAGCAATTTTAGCAATTGGGTCAACAACGATGGAGCGGTCGCTAGGGTTCAGTCATGGAGAGAAGCAAGACAAGAAGAAGAAGAAGAAGAAGTGGAACAAGGAGGTTATCATCATGAAGCCTGAATAGCGGCAGATGGAAATATATATTCATCGAACTTTTTCTTGGAATTTCTCACAACACGAGGGTTATAACCTTTCTGAGGCTTTTCTTGGGTTAGGGTTTTGTTAGCTAATTCTTGGGTGATCAGTTCTCTTTCTGCATTAGGGTTTTGTATTAAAGGCTTTGCTTCCAGATTTTCATGGAATTGTAAGTTTTAGTTCGTGACTCGTGAGTACTATCTTGGCAAGAACCAACGACTACGAATTATTTTTCTTGTGGAAATAAGCTTTGGCCATGGAAAATTGAAATTGGATTAGTATTTCTTGGAAAGATTGGACGACTCAGTGAACATTATAGTTAAGCTGGGATCATATACTTAAGAGAAAATAATGTGCTTAAATATTTTAAGATATCACATTATATAGTCCAACGTATATTTTTTTTTCCTATATTTTTGTTTTCTATATGTGTGATAATTGGATCCTTTTCAAATCTAATTTCAAATGACCAAATCCTATACTCTTATTCAACAGTATAAATTATGTGTATTATTGGCATGATTGTGCTTCATGCCTAGTTTTGTTGAAAATTGATGTGGAACGATTTTCTGGGAAAGAAAATGCCACTGGCAATGACGTTAGCACTGAATCGAACCTATTTCGAAAGGCTATGCAGCATTCTAATCAAAACGCTTTGAATTTAATCGATGAATGGACGAAAAGTTTAGGTCTCCTATTGTACTTATTTCAGAAAGTATTATGGTTAATTAATTGTTCAAAGAATGCAAAGCTTATCTAGTTATTGCATGGTTAAATGGAGATATATACTTTCTGAAGAAAAGAATGGACATACACGCGGAAGATTAATAGAGGGTTTTGTTAAAGACTTAACAGGACTAGGAATCCACATGCTACACGGATTAGAAGCCTTTCCAGCCAGTGAGGGAAACACCTACTTACTATCTCACTTCTTGTAGGATTAGAAATCGTGTTGTATATATAAACCAAAGGAACTTTTCAAATTCTAACTTGGTTGTTTCACAGACGATATGTCGCATGAGAACAACAATTCCACACTCACCTTCCCAAGTAACCCCGACTTCTTTTTAATGGAGCAAGAAGAGCGTAGTTCAAGGCTCATCGGCCTGGACCTTCTTGTAGAACCGACATTCATGCAGTCGCCAGCCGAGTTCATTGGATCTGTTTTGTACTCACTTATCACTGGACTCGAAGACGATGATGACAAGGTGGTCGGACCAATAGGGAGCTCTGCTTCCAGGGCTTTCGAGCGAGTGCGCGCTTTCAAGGAAATCAAGGAGTTTCCACATCGGAACGATGGCTCCGATCTTTCGTTCTTCACGAAGATGCCGGAGCAGTATTTCGGCTTGAACCTGTAACCAAAATCGACAGATGGAGCGACTAGAAGGAAAAGAGGATAGACTTGAAGAGAACATACTTGCTTAATTTGCAAGACGTTTAGGAATTAGGACTTTCCTTAAAATAAGTAAAAAAAACTGCGTCAAATATGTATTGAATTATGTTGGTTTAGTTTTTCAGCTCGTACATCAAATCAAGCATGAAATAATATATCCATATATTTTTCGAGCTCCAGTTAACTCCATGATCCTTCATATGTCTCTAGATAGTCACTATCTTTGGAAATCTAAATCCATAAAATATTTAAGAATTCTAATTCATCGACATTGGTTTATTGTAGAATACACTGAAGAATAAACAGTGAAAGGAACTTAATAATAAGTTCACGTGAAGTTGAGCCACGCGACACAATTACCAGCGAGTATTATATGCTTATTTAATAAATCGATGAAAAGATATATCTATAAGATTTTGTTGATTTAAAGGATTAAGATAAATAGCTGGCCAAAAACAAGGGATATAAATTATAAACCTTAGCCCGTTTGGGATCGAAAATTAATCAATTAAAATTCTTTTATGAGCGGCTTTCAATAGAAAAATTAGGCTTGAACAGGCCTTAATCCCATTGGACCCATCTATTTCAGAAGGTCTATTTTGCAAACAACAACAATCGTATTTTTCTTTCGAAACAAAGGGAATTCACATAGAGATAAGCATGGCCAAAGAAATATGTGATAAGCATGGCCCAAGAAATCCACGTAGTGATAATCCAATTAAGTATTTTAAACCAATAAGGACTTCAAACGTTTGAAGAACGACTTGTACTAGGAGTCATTACTGGATTTAGAAAACCTTTGCCTATTAGGATTTAGGAATCACGTAGTCTTAGTATATAATCCTCCTTAGCAAACAAAGGGAATTCTTCGTATACTCCATAGCTACATTCTTCCAGTTAATCATGTCTCAGAACAATTTGCGTTCTGGAGGCATCTTCCCAACGAAATCCAACTCCTCCACCATGGCACAACAACAACTAAATCGTTCGACACAGGCGCCGACCGCACTCATGAATGGACCAAGAGACGATGACAGCGGAGATAATAGTTACAAGCTTTTCAGTGGAAAGACTGCTTTCCAGATAATCAAGGAGGTCTACAATCGGGATGATGGCCCTAATTTTTCCTACTTCACGACAACGCCGGAGGAATATTTTGGCTTGGCCGCGAAACCAAAATCGACCGACGGAGCGGCACCGTCGAAAGGAAAGGAGCATAAAGTCGAGGAGAAGGGAGGAAAGTGCGTCTCCCGTCCACATTGATTCGCAAACTGTTTAGGAATAGTTAGGTTGAAGATTTGACTTGTTTCTATTTCTTTTTTTGTTGGAATTTTTGAGTATTTAGATTTTATTCATTATTAGGGTAATTTCCATATATTCGTTATGTTAGTGTTGATGCATGAAATATGCGGGCGCTGAGAGCTGGCCAATTTCCTTCGACAACCATTATTTTTTCGTGCCTTTGATGTTTAGATTACTTGTCTCCTCGTATTTCATGGATGCCGTGGTACATATAACTAACTTTAGATAGAATAATGCCAGCAATGATAAGGTTGGTTCAACATATAAGTAAAATTAATGAATACGTGACGTCACTTAGCAATAACAATTGAATAATTCGGTCTTTCTAGTAAATAACTGTGATTCTCCATTGATCCCTAGTTATTCTTATTCCAACAAAAAATATTTAATCTCTTCATATAGTTATTTTTTCAGAATTATACGCGAAAGCTCTTAGTGCATGAAATATATAGATTATTGACTCAGTTCGCGCTTCATATAAAGATCGGTATTTGCAAATTAAATTTCCACGAGCCATTCTTAGTTTATAAGAGTTCCGAGAGAGATCACCACTCAAAGATTTGAGTTTTCCACTGAAGCTACAAAAGTTTTTGTTCCCAAGAGAGCCGAGAGAGTTCTCTTCTCTCTCTGATCTGATGGAGCGAAAAGAAGATTCGCAAGATACGAGCGGTAATGCCGACGAGCTTGGAGAAAGATCAAGACCGTCGCAACCGCGTCCGCGACCTGATTATTCAGTACCTGGTTTTTCCTACTTTACGCAAACTCCACATGAGTACTTTTTTGTTTCTGGCAAAGAAGTCGATGCTGCTGATCAAGCACGAGATGATCAAGCTGCAAGGGTCAACCCCGGACGAGAGAGAGAGTATGATGTTCCTAATGATCAGATGGTGACGGCTGAAGATCAAGAATCGACAGAGGGGTCACGTCGAAGGGAAAGCGACCATGATGTTGGTGATGATCGAAGGCAGAAGGCAAGAAGATCGTCAGAGTTGCCCGAAGAAGTTTCGAGTGCACCAAGTGCCGGTCGAAACGTAATCCCTCCCATGCGAAACATCGATGCCGGCGATCAAGTTGGAAATGATCAATCAACGGAGGAACTTGTCCCAGTAGATAGCACGGATGCGAGTTTAAGCGAGTGGCCTAAACTTGAGTCCGATCCTGGAGTGAGAGATCAAAGGAGGAGGTCGTCACGGAAGCCATGAACTTCTTGGCAATGGTGCAGTATTTTCTTGGAAACTGTCTCAAGAAGCGCGAGGATTCGTTCCTTCTTGAGCTTTTCTTGGTTTTTAGGGTTTGGTTAGGCACTTCATTGATTGGTTATCTCCGTGTATAAGGATTTGTGGGAAATTGATTTTCATGGAATTATCGCTTTTATTTCGTGAGCGAGGATGAATTTTCTAGTGAAAATAAGATTGGGCGATGGAAAATGAATGGATTTTTCTTGAAAGTTTGAACGTGGATTTAGAATTTGTGCTCTCTTAATCTTTATGTTATCTTTTGTTTGTAAATTTGGATCGTCGCATATGTGAGAGGAAGAGCCACCTTGAATTTTTTCTTTATTTTTTTACTTCTTCTGTTCGCAAGGCTAATATTGACTCAAACATTAGGTGAGACGAGGTTTTATTGATTACAAACCGAGCAAAACTATTCCTGTTACAAAAAGTCCACAGTGCCATATGCTTATTTATTATTATTATTATTATTATTATTATTATTATTATTATTATTATTATTATTATTATTATTATTATTATCGTTGTCGTCATCGTCGTTTCTTGTTTTATCACCCATAGGTTAAACGGTTCTTGTTTAAATAGAGAGGAGCAAATATTTCTCCAATAACAGAATTACTAATGTATGTTTCATGACTAAGGTTCTCTTTATTAGCGATATACTTCCCACCCCTAAACTTTTGTAATAGAAAATTCCAATGGATTGTTGTATATTAAAATATAATCTAAATTTTTTTTTTCGTGATCTCTTTCCTCTTAAAATGGAATGTCGGTGTGATAAAATCAAAGTCAATTTTGGTCTGCCAATTAGAGTCCTCCAAGATAGGGGCAACAAATGAAAATACTCTTAAAAACATAAAAAAGACTCTAGTAAAAAAATGTATGTATTTGATTCGACAAGCACAAAATATTAGATTAAGTATGATATAACTCGAAATGATGTATCACTTAGTTATTAACAAAGCATCTAATTATTGATGTGCATACACTTCTAGAACGACAATCAATTGTTAGTCCTTATTCCAAGAATGGAAAAAATAATTTAACTTAAAAAGAACAACTCCATAGTGTTAACTGTTAACATGCATTTTATCTTCAATTTTTGACTAAACACGAACAAAGAGAGGTGCGCGTGTTTAGTTGTGTCATGATTTTTTTTTGCATTTTTTGTTTGAGGAAATTGGGACGCATCAACATAAGAGTGGGAGATTGTTAGACGCTGGAAATGTAATTGATCGAATATTCTATTTTTAATAGAGTGACTAGCTTGATTAGCAAAATCTATCTTAGGTCATATTAAAAAAAGCAATATTAGGTAGGTGATATGTGGAAAAGGCAAGCAAATCCCATGACATATGGTCATCCCTTTTTAGCATCGAAGAGTGACACCGAAAATATCAAGTTCAATTTCACAAATTATAGATCAAAAATAGTTTAAGGACATTCCTATCATGTTTGAAGCGGAGATGAATTTATGCATGCAATTGTCAAGATGCAGATACTTACGTCGTTGTTTGTAAAGATGACGAAGAATAAAGAAAACATCTCAAGCTGTATTTGCATGTAAATAGAAATGACATTCTCCTGCTATTTAAAAGAAAATTAATTTTTTTGGGGGAGATGCAATGGTGAATGTGATAAAAATCTATACACGGGGAATGAACAAAAAGTCACGAAATGTAATACACTGCATTGGCTTTTCATAAGGGGATGTGATAAATCAGAGAAATAATATCAAATCATTAATCCATGTTGAACAAATCAATTAACAGAAATCATTGACATGAGATAAACTTATAAGAAAAAATCATTTATTTTGTGATACATTCAACTGGTACACAACATAGAATAAGAAATACTATCGTCTATAACGGAATTGAATTTGCTATGTATATACAAACATTAATGATGTATTTACATACTTCAAAATATTTTTCTACCTTGTAACTATTAGACATTGCCGTTATACGGCAGAACTAAGTATTTATCTTATAGATTGAGATATCAAAAGTTGTTCTCTTAGGTCTTTACTTTTGTTAGATAACTCTTTAAAGTTTTATTTGGAATGGAAAATACCCATGCGTTGCATTGGTCTTTGTTGTTGGAAAAAAGAAGAAGTGAAATTAGAGAAAAAAATTCTCCCCCAATGCCTCTCTCTCTCTCTGTATATATATATATGTTATACAATAGAGTTAGATATTTATATTCAAATATTCTTTTACTAAACTTCTCTAGGAAGAAAAGACTGTTTATTAATGAACTTCCACATTGAATGCACTCAAAGGTAGTTTTAGTATAATATATTTGATTTGATTATTATTATTATTGTTATTATCACAGTTATGATATCACCTCTAAGAATGTACGATTTTTTCAATATGACAGCTGGAAGAAATACTATTCAGTATGATGAAAGGCTCCTTATCTCTAGAATCTCAATAATGTAATCGCACAATGTCATAAGTTGAATGTCGACACCGTGATATTAAATGCAGTAATTTTTCGAGGAATCTATATCCAAGTTAGCATATTAAATGTCTGAGATTTGTTTATACGTATTCCTCTTTATATCATTGTTGGATATATATGCTGTTGTATCTAACCCTCAATCCTTCCAATAACTATGCTAACAAAGTGCGCTAGCATTTAGTTAATTGAGATCTGGCTGTAACTATACCTGGTAAGTCAAATCCTAAAGGCTCAAAATTAAGAGTAACTTCAAAGTTAGGGGCAACTTTGTTGAAGTGCAATCCCACATCGCTTGATTAGTGGGTTATACCGCGCCTCATATCATCGAACAATTTATGCTTTTAGGTTAGACTTTCTAAGATGATATAAAACTAAACTTCCAATATTTTCTAAAGTACGATGCCGCATGGCCCTCCATCAAATGATCAAGTTTTCTGAATTAAACATTCTAACAAATTTCCCTTGTGAGAGTGCTCCTTTAGACCAAAACACTTGTTTTGAGCAAACTTTTCGCAAACACTCGAGAACCCCTAACATCTTTCGCAAACACTTGAGAACCCTTAACATCGCCATCTCTTGCATTCGCCGGTCTCCGTCCCCATCAATTAGCCCGGTTTTGAGGTTGTGAGCCTCAGATCCAAGGTCTGCCATGCTCGATCAAGCCATTGGAGAGAGAGAGGGGGGGGGGGGTGGTTTGCAATGCGGCCGGCCATGGCTGCGAATCATGTGATGGCTCGGGTTGGTGATGACAACAGGGCTGCGATGACAGACCAACAGTGGCTGGTGCGGATCTTTGCTGCCCCTTCAACACCATTTGACGTGTTTTGCTGGTGCAAGGAGGAGAGCGTTCTTGGGAAGCTGGAAAAAGGGATAAAGAAAGAAAAAGAAAAGGTTAAAAAAAAAAAAAGAAAGAGGAGCAAAGGGAAATCCATCCTAGCCATCCAAATTAATTGTGCAGATAAGTATATATCTACAAGGGTAATCTTAAGATGTAAACATTTATCCTTAACTTTAGAGAAGCGTAATCTATAAGCAAAACATTTGATGGGGCAGTGAGAAAATTCTATAAATTTAGAGAATCTGAAAGACGGAGTGACTTGTACATTGAAGACCCAAGCAAATCGTCTTCTTTCTTTTTTCCTTTCTTCTTGACGGCTTGCTCCGATGAGAAAGCCGCTAGGGTTCCACTATCTATTGGAGCAAGGCGGAAAGAAGAAAGAGAAAGAGAAGAAGAACAGGGAGGAAGAAAAGAGGTCATCAACGGAAGTCAAAGTGAGTTTCTTTTCTGCGGTTTGTTTTGGTCGACTTTTGATTCAAGAATTTTTCTCTACCCATCAAAATTGCCAACTTGACCGTAGAAAGAAAGAAAGAAAGAGAATATTAGATGTAACTTATATGCTTTCTTGCTTCGATAAATACTCTTTTTTCTCTTCATTGATGCAAAGAAAATTGATTTTCGACAAAACCAATCTTAATTTATATGGAGGTGTCTCAAAGAGAAATCTGCACGCGGAGTTTCAATTGCCATTGCTAATCAACATCTTGTGATTTCACGGCTCGTTCGTTCCCAAGATTTAATGGAACGAGATGGAACGAGCCGCGGATTCACAAGATATGATTGCTAATGGCAAAGAGTCTGGAGAAAGATCAAGAATGGTGCAGTCCGCCTCAAGTAGTCATAAAGGCTACACAACGAGAAGGTACTCTAGTTTTTCCTTTTTTTGTTTGAGGATTAATAATGATGCCATTGTCGATGAATTTGGAGATGACCAAACTACAAACTTCGCTGAACTTGAACAGGAGGAAGGGAATGTCTGTGACTTCGATGACGATCAGACAGCAACAGTTCGCAGAATTACTTGTCCATTGAAGCCCCATTCACTCAGTCGCTAGCAAAGTTCTGTGGGTCGGAGTTGTACGAGGCCATAAATGTGGCACAAGAGAAATGTAATGTTCATAATGGTGACGATGATCAAAAGAAGACAATTCATGATCAACAAGATCCAATCCTCATTCAGATTAATGACTTCTCCATCGAAGCCCCATTCTCTCAGTCGCTAGCTCAGTTCTGTGGATTGGAGTTGTACAAGGCCGTTCAAAGCAAGAAGACCGAGAGCGAGAGGGACCGCGTCAATGGGTTAGAAAAAAACAAACTACCTACTGACCTTGAAAGAGAACAAAATGAAGAGAATGTTTGGGGAATTGATGATGATCGAATGGCAAC
>BCNH02000009.1:518429-612536 GCA_001662345.2 Metrosideros polymorpha var. glaberrima
TAAAGACCGAGGGACTTGTACATTGAAGCCTTCATTCACTCCGCCCCAAGCAAACCGGCTTCTTTCTTTTTTCCTTTCTTCAATTCCCCTTGCTCCGATGAGAAGGCCACCAGGGTTCCACTATCTATTGGAGCAAGGTGGAAAGAAGAAAGAGAAAGAGAAGAAGAAGAAGAAGAAGAAAAGGGTGGAAGAAAGGAGGTGATCGTGTTCAGCATATCGGATATAAGGCAGGCTGCAGATGGCTTCCTTCTTCAGAACCCAACAGGTGATCGCATTCTTCTTTTTCTCTCTTCTGGTGGAGTTCATGTAACCGTCACTTGCAATTGATTTGCGCATATATAAATAAGACAATCAGATTCCAAGGAAATTGTCCAATATCTGTGAGCATACTTGACCTTTTGCAGTCATCGTCTGCTCCGTTTCTTCTTTCAGTTTCTCGATTTTGGATTTTGAAAAGAAAAGGAAAAGATTGTTTGCTTTTAACAATTCTATACACTAGCTTACACAACAAAATTACCCGAAAGCAATCGTGATCAAAAGACATTAGCCAAACTAACAATAACTTGCACGAATTGCTTGGGTAAATAGTTTCGATTAGATATCCAAGTGTCTCAAAGAGATACTTACGCCCAAGTTCAATATGTATGCAATCAATCAAGATGTGGATACTTACGTGCTGCGGAGATAATATCTCTAGTCGTAAAATATTTATAGTAGAACCAGATATTTAGTAAGAGATTGAGATATCAAAGGTTGTTCACCTAGGCTTTTTGCTTTTGTTAGAAAACTCTCCGAAGTTTTTTTTGGAAAGGAGAATAATTGTGCATTTTGCTGGCCTTTTATCTGTGAAATACAATAAGTTCTTATTTTGTACTCATACGTTATCACTTCATTTTATGCATGCCTCAGATCCAAGGTCTTCCATGCTCGATCAAGCCACTGGAGAGAGAGAGAGAGAAAGGGCGGCCGGCCGTGGCTGCGAATCGTGTGATGGCTCGGGTTGGTAATGACAACAGGGCCGCAATGACAGACCGACAGTGGCTGGTGCGGATCTTTGCTGCCCCTTCAACACTATTTGACGTGTTTTGCTGGTGCAAGGAGGAGAGCGTTCTTGGGAAGCTGGAAAAAGGGATAAAGAAAGAAAAGAAAAGGTTTAAAAAAAAAAAGAGGAGCAAAGAGAGATCCATCCTAGCCATCCAAATTAATTGTGCAGATAAGTCTATATCTACAAGGGTAATCTTAAGATGTAAATAGTTATCCTTAACTCTAGAGAAGCGTAATCTATAAGGAAAACATTTGATGGGGGCAGTGAGAAAATTCTATAAATTTAGAGAATCTGAAAGATGGAGAGACTTGTACATTGAAGACCCAAGCAAATCGTCTTCTTTCTTTTTTCCTTTCTTCTTGACGGCTTGCTCCGATGAGAAGGCCACTAGGGTTCCACTATCTATTGGAGCAAGGCGGAAAGAAGAAAGAGAAAGAGAAGAAGAACAGGGAGGAAGAAAAGAGGTCATCAACGGAAGTCAAAGTGAGTTTCTTTTGCCAGGTTTGTTTTGGCCGTAGTGGAATCTCTTGTGGGACGTTCGAGTTCGACACAACCCTTCTTCTTATGGTACTGTCGCTCAAGTCTTTATTTGTTATACATCTCTTCTTCTTCCAATTCTTTTGAGCTTTTTTTCCACGGTTCGTTTTGTCGACTTTCAATTAAGAATTTTTCTCTATCCCGTCAAAATCGTCAACATGGCCTTTGAGCAATCTTTTCAATTTATTTAGAGTCTGTAAGTTGTCACCCCTCTTTTTTAGAATTCTTGTTGGCAGGTTCAGATTATATTTGACATTGCTACAACAACCAATCCTTTTCGATAGGAAAACGATCATGAACAAAAGTTGTTCTCTTAGGCTTTTACTTATGTTAGAAAGCTCTCTAAAGTTTTATTTGTCCAGGAGAATAATCATGCATTTCACTGGTCTTTATCTTTAAAATACAACAAAAAATGTGAAACTAGGAAAAAATTTCTCCCCAATGCGTGTGTATTTAGATACTTGTATTTAAATTAAGGTTTCAAAGGTTTCTTTTGTTATTAAACTTCTCTAGGAAGAAAAGAGACCTCTTCTCAATGGAAAATATGTTAAATTATGAAAAAAAAAATCTGGTGTCAAGTAAAAGAGACTTTTTGAAAAGATTATGAAATATTTCTTAATTTTGCTAAAGAAAAGAAAAGAAAAGAAAAGGTAAACATAAAGGAGCAAAGGGAGATTTATCCTAGCCATCCAAATTAATTGTGCGGATAAGTCCATATCTACAAGGGTAATCTTAAATTGTGAATTGTTATCCTTAATTCTAGAGAATCTTAATCTATAAGGAAAACATTTGATGAGGTAATGAGAAAATTCTTTAAATTTAGAAAATCTTAAAGACTGAACGACTTGTCCATTGAAGCCCCAAGCAAACCGGCTTCTTTTTTCCTTTCTTCTTTACGCCTTGCTCCGATGAAAAGGCCACTTGGATTCCAATATCAATCGGAGCAAGGTGGAAAGAAGAAAGAAGAAGAAAAGGGAGGAAGAAAAGAGGTATCGACGGAAGCCAAAGCGAGTTTCTTTTCTGCCGTTTGTATTGGGCGACTTTTGATTTACAATTTTTTGTCTACCCCATCAAAATTGTCAACTTGGCCGTACTCAGGAATCTTGATTTATTTCCAAGTGTCTCAGAAATAAATCTCCAAGCAGAGTTTCAATTGCCGTTGCTAATCAACATTTTGGGATTTCGCGGCTCGTTCCGTTCCCAAGATCTAATGGAACACGCTGCAGATTCACAAGATATGATTGCTAATAACAACGAGTCTGGAGAAAGATTTGGAACTTGCGGTCATCTTAAGTAGTCATAAAAGCTATGTATCGTGAAGATTACTAATCAAATCTTTTTTTAAAAAAATGGGGAGAATTTCATAGTAAATTGGATAAGACTAGATGCAAAAGAAAAGAAGAAGAAGAAGAGAACATTAGATGCAACTTATATGCTTCTTTCTTCAATAGATATTTGATTTTCTTTTCATTAATGAAATTTCATTTCATATATAATCGTAGTCTTCATCTCTTCTTTTTCCTTTCTCTTCCTCATTCTTCTTTTACGGAAATAATAATTATTTGGACACTGGTCAATCCATTCTATTCATTCATAATTTCTCTCTTTTTAAAGAACATTAGATGCAACTTATATGCTTCTTTCTTCAATAGATATTTGATTTTCTTTTCATTAATGAAATTTCATTTCATATATAATCGTAGTCTTCATCTCTTCTTTTTCCTTTCTCTTCCTCATTCTTCTTTTACGGAAATAATAATTATTTGGACACTGGTCAATCCATTTTATTCATTCATAATTTCTCTCTTTTTAAGCGTCGTAGGGACAAATGACTATTAAGTTTGTAACCCATGAGGATGAATTCATTCAAAACTCCTTAACTAAGAGAATATAGTAATCTATTTTGTCCCAAAGCAATGGTTAAATATATGGGTAGCTTCTACTCAACCGTGTACTACTTTTGATATATTTTTCTTTCAACTTAACAAACAAGACTATATTGACCCAAAAAAAAAACAAGACTATTGTTAGAGATAATTAGGATATTTCGCTTGATTATGCCTGTTGTAAAAGATCATAACATGAGTAAATCGACAAATTTGGATTCTTATATATCCACTCATGGAGTACTTCATTATACGATATATATATATACACACACACAAGAGAGATTGTATACATCGTTGATTGATTAGGAAAGATATCATGATTATTATTTTTATCTTAGAAAGTTATCTGATAAAACATATAAATAGGCCCATGCATTCTTCATTATTTAAAGAAAAAATATATAGAAATTACCTAATTCTCTCTTCCACATTATTCTTATCTATGCAAGTTTGACATAGATTCAACACTACTCTTTGGAGCAACTACTCCCAAATACTATCCCCTACCATTATTTTGCATTCATGCGTAATCACTTAATTTTATGCATGCACATAGCAAGTGTTATATTCAATGAATATTATCCTAAACATGTCGTGAACAGCATGAATGACTAACTAGTTGAAGTGACCTGCATGTATCGTTTAATCAGATATGACATTTGGATAGAGCACACGTCAATAGTTGAGATCCTAACACTCCAGTTGGCTCACACAAAATAGGAGTCGTGCCCATTTGACGAAAGCTTAATTGAGTCAAGCACGTGTACGGGAGTGGCTTACGTGCGAGGTGGAGTATTAGTATAATCTCATATCGTTTAATAACCTATTATAATGTGTCCTTATATATATATATTTAAGTGATGTGATATTATACTAACATATGTGGCTTCAGGCGACAATCATGACATTTGCGACCACCACCAAAGTGGTCGCTGTAAACAGCGGAGCACCACCACCGGGCTAAACATTTTTGGGGTCAACGATAATATTTATGGTTTATTCATTTTTGGAAGCGATAGGGATCGTTTTAGGAAAATGTTTTTAAGATTGTTCATTTTTCATGAAATAAACGGAACCTAAATACATAAAACATAAGGCAAAAAGATCCCATGAAAGATGGTCATTGTTTTTTAGCGTTAAAGAAAACCTATCAAAGAGTTATGTAAAAAATATCAAGTTCACTTTCACAAATTATAGATCAAAAAGAACTTGAAGTACATTTCTATCATGCTTGAAGCGAAAATGAATTTATCCAAGTTCAATATGTATGCAATCAACCTGCAGATACTTACGACGCTTGTAGAGATAATGAAGAACAGAGATATAGTAGAACCAAATATTTATTAAAAGATTGAGATAGGAAAAGTTGTTCTCTCAGGCTTTTACTTTTGTTAGAAAACTCTCTAAAGTTTTATTTGAAAAGGAAAATAATCATGCTTTTTTTTTTGGTAAGGGAAAATAATAATCATGCGTTTCATTGGTCTTTATCTCTAAAATACAATAAAAGATGTGAAAATAGGATAACTTTTCTTCCCAATGCGTGTGTATGTGTGTATTATATAATAGATTTAGATACTTGTATTTAAATTAAGGTTGTAAAGGTTTTTTATTATTATTTATAAAACCTCTCTAGGAAGAATATAGACTTCTTATCAATGGAAGCTTTGTATAATTACGAAAGAAAAATGTTACACATAAGAGACTTTTTGAAAAAAAATATGAAAACTTTCTTTTAAAATTTGATTTTGAGTTCCTGGGTTGATTTAGAGATTATTGAACCGTGAAATCATATTGTAAGGAAACTTTGGGGGGTCACGGCCGTGTATAATTTTAGAGAAGTCAATTTGGGTTTACATTTTGGTCGAGATGAAACTTTGAAGTTTATTGCACACTGTGTGAACTGGATTAGAACTATTATGTTTGGTGCCGAATTCACCTATCTCCGACTATCTTTTCGATTGGATGCAAGTTCACTCGAGTTAACTTTCCAATGACTCTAGACTCACTTGAAATGGACACCGGTAAAGTTCAAATGAACAGTTTTGAGTTCAACATACTATCTGCCACAACATAGAGAACAACAATAGTTGCTTTGCTTTGATCTAACTTTGCATTAGCTTGTTGTACTCGTTTTGTTACTGGATAAGCCTAGTTTAGGACAGTCTTAGTTAAGGTAGTTAACCACTTGATTTTGACATCTGTTTCTCATTTAATTGATAGTATTTTGAGGATTTTTTCGCTTGAGGTAACTTTTTTGTTTGGTTTTACACTTTCAGGTGAGTAATGCTTATCTCTTGTACAATTTATCGACTTATGTTTTTGAAAATTATAAGAACAAGAGATGTTTAGAGCATATTTCGTTGGACAAAACTAGATTGCGCATTTACTATCTTTTTGGTTACTTGACATGGCATAGTAAAAAATTTTCAATTACATATTTGATTATTTAATATATATATAGAATAAAAATAAATCGACAACTCCTATATATTTGTTAGTTGTATTAATTATGAAACTAGTCAACACGATTCATTATGGAATATAATATATCTTGAATATACATGCAAAATAGATTATTCCAAAGAATTAACTGTATGAACTGGAGACCCGGTGCTAATCGATACGTCACCATTAAGCAAACTTTTAGAAAAAAAAATGACCATGATACACTTCAATAAAGTGAACTGTTGAGAAATCATCATTGATTTATTAGTAAAAACAAATATAATATAGTAAGCGTCCCCTCCAATTTGGCAAGAAACGGAAATTTTCGTAAAATGTGTCCAGTTTTCTTGATTTAGAGGAAACAAATTGGGGACCGAATTGTCAAAAAGAAAACGGTTTTGAAAATTTTGGCGCTCAGTTTACTCTTTATATAAGATTTCCCATACTTGCAAAGCTACACAAAGCCAAATTACATATCTAAGAGCAAGATTTTCTGAGAAAAATTTCCCCATTCCTCCAATTTTCCATACGCTTCATCACCAAATGGAGAGATCAGGGAATATAACTCACCATCGAAGCGGCGGTTCGTTCCTGAGAAGATCGAGAGAATCCCTTCTTGCCCGTCTAATGGAACGAGCTAGGGATTCAGGATTTCCAGATTCAATCCTCATGCGAAACGACTTGTCCATTGAAGCCCCGTTCACTCAGTCGCTAGCCGAGTTCTGTGGGTTGGAGTTGTATGAGGCTGTCACTGTCGCATTTGAAGCAAGAAGGCGGCCGGCTCAACGAGAGGAAGAGATTAGTAATGGCAATCAACCCACCGTCGAGTTGAAGACGAAGAAGCGAGTGGGAAATGATCAAAGCACGAATGTCCAAGTTGAACAAAAGGAAGCAAGTGTTCTTGGAACCTGTGGGGATGATGAAATGGTGTTGATCGATGATCATTCCCAGAGGGTTGAAGTCAAACAAGAGGAAGAGAACGCTTGCGACCGTAATGGTGATAGAATGGCGACGGCTGAAGATCAAGAATCGACAGAGGGATCACGTCGAAGGGAAAGCGACCATGATGTTGGTAATGATCGAAGGCAGAAGGCAAGAAGATCGTCAGAGTTCCCCGAAGAAGTTTCGAGTGCACCAAGTGACGGTCGAAACGTAATCCCTCCCATGCGAAACATCGATGCTGGCGATCAAGTTGGAAATGATCAATCAACGAAGGAACTTGTCCCAGTAGAGAGCACCAATGCGAGTTTAAAAGAGTGGCCTAAACTTGAGTACAATCCTGGAGTGCGAGATCAAAGAAGGAGGTCATCACGGAAGCCATGAACTTCTTGGCAATGGTGCAGTATTTTCTTGGAAACTCGTCTCAAGAAGCGCGAGGATTAGTTCCTTCTTGAGCTTTTCTTGGTGGTTTTTAGGGTTTTTGTTAGGCACTTTCTCTGTGTATAAAGATCTGTGCGAAACTGTTCTTCTTGGCAAGAACCAAACGAGCGAGGATGGGATTTCTTGTCTCGTGATCTTCTTTTTCTCCTCCCAAAATGAAAATGCCGGTCAATTTCAGTCTACCAAGTAATGAGCATACTCTCTTAAGAAAATTATAAGACTCTAAGTGAAAAAAATGTACGTATTTAATTCGATAAGCACAAAGTGTTAGGTTAAGTATAAATGTAAATCGAAAGGGTGTGTTCTTCTCAACCCGACAACCTCCTAGTTCGTTTATTTTTTGAAGAATGAAATTTCCTTTTTAATATGACTTAAGAGAGAATTTGCTAATCAAGCTAGATAACATGCGATGAAAAGTTTCAATATGTCGGAAAGCATTATCGTTTTTTTTTTCCCACGAATTATAGATCAAAAAGAAGTTGAAGGACATATGTATCGTGTTTCAAGCAGAGATGAATTTATGTATGCAATCAAATAGATGTATCTACTTCGCCCATAGAGATGACGAAGAAAAGAAAAATATATATCTCAAGCCGTATTTGCATGTGAATAGCAACGACGTCCTGATGCTATTTAAAAGAAAAATTAGAGACAGAGGAGAGGATGAATATCGTGTCGAAGCGCTCGGTACGAATTGTAACCCTTGATCCCTTTGATTGGAGAGAATTTCTCATTAAAACTGTAGCTTTGGACTGTTGAATTCTAAGTTGTTGGGTTGATTTAGAGGTTATTGAACTGTGAAATCATACTATAAAGAAACTTTGCAGAATTTTAGGGAAGTCGATTTACATTTACAATTCGGTCGCGGTGAAGTTGTGAACTTTGTTGCGCACTGCTGGAACTAAATTCGAATTACCGTGTTTGGTGTCGGTTTTCGCTTGTCTATGGCTATCTTTTGTCAGTTGCACTAATTATGAAACTAATCAACGGGATTCAACATGGAATATACATGTGCAGAAATGAATTATTCCAGAGAAAATAATTGGATGAAAAAGAGAAAATAATTGGATGAAAAAGAAAGGCCCGGTGCTCTCAATAATACCCTATCAAGCAAAAAATAAATAAAGAATAATTGGTGAGATTTTATTATCGGTTTAGTAGTAAAAATAAATATAATAAATGAAGTCTTCCCTCCAATTTGGCTAATCCTCCTTAGCAGGCAACACTAAACCTGCTACCGCCACTGCACAACCGGTTGCCGGTTACCCCCCTTGGATGATCCACTATATCATATTCTAACCTTTCGCAAAGCCTCCTCCTTGACATTCACCCAATTTTTCACCGACTGCACCAGTTTTGCTTCAACTCCAGTGCAGGTGCTCCAAGATTTCAAGGTATTTTTACTTTTGACTTGACATAATTCCTTCGTTTCAATTTACTCCTACATTTAATGTTATTTTAGTATCAAGTCTTGTCTTTTCAATCTATACATCTATTGATTTTGGTATTTACTTTGATTCTTGCAACTCTTCTTTTTCCAATTCTTTTTTGAGTTTCCTTTTTCCAGTTCTTTTCTCATGAACAACCTTCGAATTCGACACAATTGGGTATATAAAAAGGGAAAATATTAGATGTAACTTATATGCTTTCTTTCTTCAACAGACATTCCTTTTTCCTTTCATCGATGCGAAGAAAATTGTTTGAATTTATGTACCTAGTGTAAAATGTTTTCGGTTTTCTTGGTACATAAGTAAAGGAACCGTCGTTTTAATTATAAGTAGAATGTTAAATTTCTCAGTTTTCTTGATTTAAAAGTAACATGTAAATAATTTTTTTCTATTGCTTTTCCAAAAACTCGGCCCTTCATCGTTCTAATGAAGGGAAATCAGCAAGAGGGATTCTTTCTAAGCTCACGACATCTCGATGCGATCCCTCTGTCGATTCTTGATCTTGGACCGTCGCCGTCTGATAATTAGGAACATCATCCTCCACCTCTTGTTGTGGGTCGACCCTCGCAGTTCGATCTATCTCCTCCTCGATCGGCACCATTACTGCTTTGCCAGCCAAAGAGGTGCTCCTCTCGAATTTACTGATTGCGGCCATCTTGACGTTTCTCCAAACTCGTCGCCATCCCTGCCTGCATGTTGTGAGCTCGGGGATCTTCCCATCAGATCAGAGACTAAGGAGAATTCTCTCGTTTCTCCAAGAAGTCATTCTATATTTTATATGGAAAAAGTTCACTGAGGAATCAACATACAAAGCTTAAAGTTTTCCACTGAAGCTACACAAGTTCTTACTCCTAAGAGAACCGGCAGAGTTCTCCTCTCTCTCTCTCTCTGATCTAAAAGAGCCAGCAGAAAATTCACAAGATACAATCGATAGCGGCGACGAGTTTGGAGAAAGATCGAGATAGTCGTAATTGCGTCGAAGACTTGAAGAATCGACAAAGGGATCGCATCGAAGGGAAAGCGACGATGATGTTGGTGATGATCGAAAGGCAAGGGTCGACTCCGAACAAGAGGGACAGAATGTCGTTCATGGTGATCAGACGGCAAGGGTGAAGGTCAAGAATCAACAAAAGAATTGCATCGAAGGGGGAATCGACGATGTTGTTGCGGGAGAAATTAGCGGAATCACCCATGCTTTGGAAGCAAGAAGATCGACCCAACTGTCTGAACAAGTTTCGAGTGCACTAAACAATGGCCGGGATGGTCTCCCCTCCATGCGTAACATCAATGCCGGCGATCGAGTTGGAGATGATCAAACTACGAGGATAGAAGCCGAGCAAGAGGAAGAGATGAGGATGATTCATCATCAAGAATCGATGGTATCTATACTACCTTGTGAAGCTTTCTTTTCAATTTATGGACAGGCATATTCAATAAAGAGTGATCCTAACAGTCAAGCAATACATCTCTGTATTTTGGTATCTTCTTTGATTCTTGCAACTCTTTTATTTCCAATTCTTTTCGAGTTTTTTTTTTTTGCGGTTTTGTTTTGATCTGACTTTTGTGCTCCGTTTATTTCGCACGAAATAAATGATTTGAAAAATATTTTCCTAAATCGTGTATAATCATAGTTTTCATCTTCTTCTTTTTGCCTTTTCCTTTCCATCCTTGTTCTAATTAAAATGCAATTTCAGTTTTCTTGATATAAAGGGAATAAGTAAAGAATTGTTGTTTCAATTACATATTGAATATTAAACTGTTCGGCTTTGTTGATTTTAAAAGAAACAGATTGATTCAACTGCTTTTAAAAGAACTTGGCCCTATATAAATTCATTCTTGAAATAACAGATGGCCACTTACAATTTAAACCTCAACAAGCCAATTTAAATTGTATATCCGAGCCACTTAGAGAGAAATTTCTTGACAGAGCTTCAATTTCCAATTAATCATATCTTGAGAATCTGCAGCCCATTTCATATCCAGAACAAAACGACGAAGCTTCAGTGGAAAATTCTTTACTTTCTTGGTGAGAGATCAGAAGTGTTGCAGTCGTCACAAGCAATCATGAATGCTATGCATCAAGAAGGTACTACTCGAACCTCTAAAAGAAAATTGAGAGGGAATAAATTAATATCCAATAAATATTTATTTATAAATATATAAGGGTAGGGTCGTCTTGTTAAAGAGCGAATTTCAATCTTCTTTTTTAATTTTTAATGAGAAAACATGAATTGGAAGGAAGTTGCTGAATGTTGTCTGACGTGGATGCCTTTATTAGAACGAAAAACCCACCAAAGAACAGAGAAGTTACGAGACGACATAAAAAAAATAAAAAATAAAAATAGGAATTGACCGTTGACGCCCTTCTTCTTCTTCTTCTTCTTCCCTCCCTCCTCTTCTTCGCCGCACCTTCGCAGAACCATCGCAGCACCGAGTTCCTACGCGTCGGTTCCCCACTCCACACTCCACAGCCCTTCATATATTCTCGACTCTCGAAGAGCCTCCACTTCCACTCAGACATTTTCACAGGCGCGTCGTCCAAGGCGAGACCTCCCCTCTCGAAGCACAGAGCCTGAAAGTCGCAACCGCTCCATGGAAGCCGAATCGTCGCCGTGCGTGGCACACCGACTCTCTTGCTGCCCCTTTCATCAGCGAGTGTCAAAGTGTCTCCTTTCTCACCCAACTGCGTTACTTGATGCAGGTTCGAGAGCAGCGAGGTGCTGGCGAGTTTCTTGGCGTCGACGCCCTTCTTGGCGGAGTCGTGGAGGCTGTGCAGCTTCGCGAACGCCGCAGCTCCGAGGAGCTTCGTGGCGGAGCAACGCGGTGAGGTCGGGTACCTGGCGTTCTCGGGCGTCCAGGTGATCGATGGGTCCGAACCGACTTGCGGGACCCTGGTGGCGCCGAGCGAATTGGGGTGCGGGGATCTGTTCTGGCCGTTGAGATGCGACGGGCACGGTGACGGCGAGGAGACGGTCAAGGTGGACGCCGGATTCCTCCGTCTCTTCCTGGGATTTTACCGGCAACAGGATTTCCAAAACCAGGTACACAGTCCTTTTGCTTTGTCACCAGATAACTACAACGACTTTTTTTTTTTGTCAGTTAGAAGACCGACTTTATATGACTTTGTTCTTTTCCGGGAAATTACTTTACATTTTCATCAGTCGAACCTCATCAACTTCCACGAAATCATGGTTTAGCTTTGGAATAATGACTAAATGATCCCCGAATTTTGATCAATTTTTAATTTATTCAATATTGTCCTTAAACTTTTAGTTTATGTTCGATTTAGTTCACAAAGTATATGAAAATATTCAATGTTATGCTTTCATTAATTCAGAAAATGCAGTTCAAAAAATCTAAAGACCACATTGAATAAATTAAAAAATCAGGGACCACGTTGCACATTAGGGTAAAGTTCAGGACCATATTGAATAAATTAAAAATTTAGTAACCAAATTACATATTGAGTTAAAATTTATGGACCATTTATGTCATTTTTCCTTTTGACTTTCTGCCACCCTCTTGATAAATCTTTTGATGGACTTTGCATATTTAATGTCAGTCAAGTTCGTACCTAGGACATGTGAGTACGACATTTCAACGGCAAGTTCATTCTAATGCACTTGATAACAAGAAGATAGCATAAGAATGCAATATTCCTTCCTACCAAAGTTCTTAATCCTGATGTGTGAAGGTGATGTGAGGCTGTAATCAATTAAGAACTCTTGAAAATCTATTGAAAATCCTGCTGCTAATTTCTCATCCACTAGAAAGCAAATAAGCAAATTCATCTGAGAGCGACAGAGATGCATCAACTGTCAAGGTTTTCTTCAGAATAACCATATTGTCTTGTTGAATGTACCAGTCACAAACAGCAGGACTGTCTTATTGAATTGTGCATGACTGCTGTAGACTGTTTTGAGAGATTAAGCTGGTACAGTAGATATATACGGCGGACAGTTCTTGGACAATACTAAATTACTAATCCAGGTTATCTGTGTTCTTCATATATCATAATCCTGGGCCATGTGTAGAAAATCTAGATGTAGTCCTTCTACAGAACCGTTATCGCATCATAGTTCGTAGTGGTAAACTGTTGATATTGTCTCCACAGTCCTTTCTTCTTCTTTTTTGAGAAGTCATTGACAATAGTCATCCAAGCATATTTGAACTAATCCAAGATTTCCCTTGGGTCATGCAGGGAGTAAGTTTTCTGCAATTCTTTTGCTTTTGTCCTGAGAGAAAAAAAGGCGAAATCCTTCAAGTATTGTGCTGCTTTTTGTGTGCAGATTCAGGAATTACTAGGAAAAGTTAAGATGATTATCCTCACAGGCCATTCATTTGGAGCAACAACCGCATCTCTCACTGCTCTTCGGCTCCTCTCCCGTCTCCAGCCCATCGCTTCTCCCATCTCAGTGCTCTGCCTCACCTTCGGCACTCCCTTGCTTGGCAACAAGTCCTTTTCCCGAGCCATTCTCCAAGAAAGATGGGGCGGGGGCTTCTGTAACGTTGTCTCGAAGCTCGATATAGTGCCGAAACTGTTCTTCGCTCCGCTACCCTCCTTGACTCCTCAACTGCACTTTCTGCTTCAGTTTTGGCAAGTCGCTATGGCTTCACCCAGTTTAGAACAGCTTGTTGGAGAACTGCGAGAACAAAATTTCTGTGAATTCTTCAGCAACGTCAAGGATTGTGTTAAAGATGCCGCACAATCAGAAGGAGGGGCGAAGAACAGTTTGTTTTGGCCATTGGGAAGCTACCTATTCTGTTCAGAAGAGGGAGCGATCTGTCTGGATAATGCAACGTCCGTTGTTAAGATGATGCATTTGATGCTCGAGACAGTCTGTCCAGCTTCCAGTTTTGAGGATCATCTGAAGTGTTTTGAGGATCATCTGAAGTATCCTCATTATACAGGACTACTTTCTTTGCAGTTCCTGAAAAGGATGAACATCACCGGCCTCTCCTCGTCAACCTACGAAGCTGGTGTCTTCTTGGCATTACAATCCTCAGGAATAGATCCACAGGTAACTAAATGCTTCTCAAATCCACACGAGACACTATCTTCTTGGCTTCCTAAACCGACTCAAAAGTATAGTCTACCAATGCCCTTATTTTGTGGAAGGATTTTCTAGGAACAACCCCTCTCCAATACTCGGGGCAGAACTCTCTCTCACTCTCTAATACGAGTGCACCCAGAATAATTTAAACTTGTACTAAGACATCTTTTTGGTAATCGCTGAATGATAAGCTTCACTTTGTGTGCTGTATCTTTAATCACTGTACAGGATGACAATATTTCAAAACCAGCTAAAGATTGCCTGCAGATGGCTCGGCACATGGGACGTGCACCGAACCTGAACAATGCGCATCTAGCTATCAGTCTATCTAAGATAACGCCCTGCAGGGCACAACTTGAGTGGTACAAGGTACGCTGTGACGAGTCCGAGGATCAACTCGGGTATTACGACACATTCAAGAAATTTGGAGCATCCAGGAGGGAGTCCACAGTCGACATGAACCTGTTCAAACTCGCCGCATTCTGGAATGATGTCATAGGCAAGGCAGAACGGAACGAACTCTCGTACGATTTCCACCGCAGGTCCAAGTGGAATAATGCGTCCCATTTCTATAGGATCCTCACCGAGCCATTGGAAATCGCTCGCTATTACCGTCGTGGTATGCACCTGGAGAAGGGACATTACATTAAGCATGGAAGGGATAGGAGATTCCAGATTTTGGACAGATGGTGGAATCGAAAGATTGCTGTTGCGGCACAAGAACCACAAGAAATTAACACCAAAAGGAGTAGGAGCAGGTACGCAAGCTTGACACAAGATTCTTTGTTTTGGGCGAAGGTGGAGGAAGCGAAGGACTGCCTCGAGAATGCGAAAAAGGAAATGGACACGAATAAGTTGGAACCGCTCTTGGCAAACATGAACGATTTCCAGAAGTATGCAGAGGGGCTAATCAAGAGGAAGGAGGTGTCTATAGATGTTCTGGCTAAGAACTCGAGTTACCAATTATGGTCTGAGGAATGGAAAGCTCGGAAGTCGGAGTTCCTGCAGCCACATGCTGATCCTGCTATGAATGGAATGGATTGTGATTGAAGAAAAATTAATACATTCATCATTGCTCATGCAGAGATCTTCATCTCTGGTGCAAGTCTGATCAATGCAGACAGTAGCTTCTTGGAGACCAACCTACTGCACTTGGCTCAAGACATCTTCAGGTTTTCCAGTTTGTACATGAGATACGTGGGGAACAGGAACTTCTTTCTGTTGTTTTGTAGTAGGATGTAATAACCTGCAGAATAAGGAAAATGTCAAATGGGGAAGCTCCATTTATTGCAGCAACACTACAGTTAGAATTCTATTCTGCTGGGCTTTGCCAAACATAGTGGATTTCTATCGGTCCTTGCCCAAGAACTATCGATTATTTTCGTGTCGGTAAATTTCAACAAGTGTTGGTAAGCGCCCAAAAAAAAAAAAAAATGACCGATGATTACTTGCTAAATTACCTACTTTTGCTCATAGTTTGCAAATAATTAACTTTTATGGCATAACTTACTGAGACTTCAAATTCATTGTCTCTTACTCATGCGAGATTTTCGACATAAACTCACTTAAATTCAAAGTGGCTTATCGATTTTTGTCGGATTAACTAAAAGGCGGGCGAATGGAAAATATATGCGGTCGCCACTTACCTTGTTCGCACCTAACTCTTTGTCTACATCATTTGTTCATTTGGGGTTAAACAAAAGTGAGGTAATTGTCCGTTTTGGATTAATATTAGTATAAATTATATAGATATAGATATAGATATAAATGATAAATTTTCAGTTTATTCTTATAAATAGATCTGAATTTTCAAGGATGGAAAGCTGTGGAACGTGGCCTCATATTGTGAATGGCCTATATTGAACCGGTCGACGGTGCGCTCAATGCCTCTTCTCTCTCTCTCTCTCTCTGTGAAAATCTCCGGCCCTTCTTTGCAGACAACCTCCGTTAATCTCTCTAATGGCGATCACGCTCCTCCGCTCACCTTCTCATTCCTCCTTCCTTCACGTAACTCTCTCTCTCTCTCTCTCTCTCTCTCTCTCTCTCTCTCTCTCTCTCTTTGAATTGAGACTCTATGTAGTTCAACGGATCATCTTTTGGCTTTTCTGGGGTACTCTGTTTTCGGTCTATTGTCTTCGCATTCGTGGAAAAATCTCTGCTTTTAGCTGTGGGTTCGCATTTTGGCATCGTTCGTCGGCCCTTTGATCGATCATTCGCGTTTTTGCGTGTACAGGCTTTTACGGGCTTGAGGCAAATGCTGGGAGGTAGAACTGCCGGCAAGTGTTTTCGTGTTTCGGACCAGTTTTGAGTCGTTTGTCGTGAAAATTGATGGCATTTGATTGACGCTGTTGCGCTCATGAGCGGTTTCGGGTTTTTGTAGAGGCTCTGCGTGATTATAATAAGGTTTCGAACCTTTGTATGAGAGCTGGGAGAGTCATTTTCGCGAGGTCGGTTCGTATAAATGCCCGCATATCGGTGCCCGGGGTTTCTTCGGGGAATCCGGAGAGAGCACCTTCCAAATTCTTGAGGGACAAGAAGATGGTGCCTGAATCAGATCCCCCGAGCCTTAAGGATACTGATCGTTTGCATCAGTTTTTTGAATCAAGGTCCAATCTAAAAAAAATTGCCCTTTGCCTGCGTTGACTTCTTACTTTGTAGTTATGTTCCCGAGTGTCTTGTTTATTAGTGAGACGTATGTTCCATGACTAAATTCATGTTGCTTATGTCTGTCTAAATTGGCTTGCAGTACGAAGCTTGTCGTATTGACTGGAGCTGGAATGAGCACGGAGTGCGGAATTCCCGATTATAGAAGGTTCTTTAGTTATGTTTAGAATGATATTTTACATTTAGCGGACATTTCAAATGGATAGACATCACTGACGGGTGGAAATATCTCATTCTGGAGATGATTTGAGATATAACAGCCGCTCTTCTCGTTAATTTGTTCTAAACTAATTATATCAGAGAGAGTTTGAGTATGCTTTCGTGGCTATTTTGTATCTTTTGGTTTGGTTAATTAAAGTGACTGGTAAGAACTGGAAGAGAGATCTCGCTATGATGCTGCATATTTTTTCATGCCTTACACGAATCTTCAAGTTATGCACTTTGCATAACCTTAGTGTGAATATATTTTCCACATATGTGGTCGAGTTTGTATGATTGCACTCTCATGTGAAGCTTTCATCCCGGATGTGACAATTTGTAATTTTGTCTCCACAGTATTTATGATTGACTGTTCTTTCATAGCTAAGACAGACCCTTCTAACTTTTATTTGTTTTATGCAGTCCAAATGGGGCTTATAGCACGGGTTTCAGACCAATTACCCATCAGGTGATCTGAAGGCACGTGCTGGGATTTTCAGCTTCCCGAATTCTCTGTTTTTTTTTTTTTTGGTCTTCTGATTTAATTATGTAAATAGCAACACTCTGCTTATTATGAAGAGATGAAGCAAATATGCAGGGACATTTCAATCAGAAAGCAAGTTATGAAGGATAAGTTTGAATTTGAAGGGTGTTCTGGTACATATATACAAATTTTGGATAAGGAAGAGACAGAAATGAAATAGGCAGTGAGAATTGGAAGCCAACTCATTTAATTGAAAGATCAATTTCCATACGGAACATTTTTGTTATGTAAATGTATTTGGGATACTTTAATTAGAATGTGTCTATGGAAGTATCATAAAATTGGGGTTAGGGCCATGCCTAAGAAATAAGGGAGGACATTCGAGGAAGTATGTGGGATTTATGGTTCTTATAACTGATATGATACTATTGAAAGTACAATAATGTGTTGTTATTAGCTGACTCTGCATATGGAGAAGATATATCGTAAGTTCTTGCTTTAAAAAGATATGTACGGTTTCTTCTTGGGGCTTCTCTGTGTTCATTGTTTTAAGTGTCTAACCATGCATCTTCCTTTAGTGTCTCTCATTTTTTTACATTAATTCCATGACAATTCATCAGGAGTTTGTTCGTTCTAAACGGGCCCATAGGCGATATTGGGCAAGGAGCTATGCTGGATGGAGAAAGTTTACCGCAGCACAGCCTAGTGCAGCTCATTATGCCCTGGCATCGCTAGAAAAGGCTGGTCGAATAAATTTTATGATTACCCAAAATGTTGACAGGTAACTGGATGTGGAAATTTTATGTCATTTTTAGAAATTGGAGGATTAAAGTTGGATATTAATAATTTTTCTGGATTATTTTAGATTGCACCATCGTGCTGGTAGCAATCCACTGGAAATACATGGGACTGTGTATACTGTAATATGTATAGATTGTGGATTTTCTTTTTGCCGGAATTTGTTTCAAGAAGAGGTCAAGGCACTCAACCCAAAGGTTGGCTCTTAGAACTTACTTTTTCTAGTGCTATTCCATTTTCTTCCTTTCTGCTGAATTCAATCCTAGCACATTCCAAAGGTTCCACCATGATTTCTCTTTCCTTTTCATCCAGTATGTTTGCAAGGAGATTAATGAATGACATTGTGCGAAACTTGTAGTGTAAATAATTCAAATGGTCAGTAACTGCGCTGAGGTGATCGTTTTGTTGTAGTGGGCAGCTGCAATAGAAAGTTTGGATTTTGGAAACCCTGGTTCAAACAAGAGCTTTGGTATGAAGCAGAGGCCCGATGGTGACATTGAGATAGATGAGAAATTCTGGGAGGAGGATTTCACCATCCCTACTTGCCAAAAATGTGGTGGGGTGCTTAAACCAGATGTAAGGATCTTTCTTCTACATTTTACATTTTTCTTTTGTGGCATTTCTGAGGTAATTAGCTCCTTAATGTTTAATTGAAGGTCGAGTTGTCTTCTTACTCATGTCTATACTATTTGGAAAAGGAAATTGACAGTCTATCATTGTGGTCCAAGTATCTTGATGAAAGCAAATTAATATGCTCTTTCCCACTTTTATTGAAAAAAATGTTTCTTGGGGTCATATCTAGGAATAGAAGCATTTAATATGGAATAGCCATGGTCTTTCAATGTTTCTTCTCAATGTAGGTTTAACTCCTTTACTAGGGTTTACTTTGCACCACCCAAAAAAAAAAGGAAAAGAGATTATTAAGCGTGCTTGTTTTGCCATTTTCAAGATGATAATTGGCATACAATGTGTGGATGGACCTCTTCTATTTTTTCTAAAGTAGGAGTAAACAGAGAAGGAAAGTTTTCGTGGCATCTCAGAGCTATCAGTGTGCTATAGTAGGAAGAAGATTATCTATGAGAAGTTTGGACGCACTTTGCTGTTGGATTATAGTGTATATCCGACACTTATCAGTACTTTGTCGGGACCTGCATCGGACATTGATCTGGTATTCCGAGAAAGAGTAGGATTTAAGAATTCTATCTTATTTCCATGTTTGCTGCTCAGAGGAGAAAACTCCTGTTTAAATTCTCTTTATTACTGTCCATGGTCTTATTTGCATGCTTTTCCTTGAAGGTTGTGTTTTTTGGTGATAACGTGCCAAAAGATAGGGCTGACAGAGCCATGGAAGCTGCTAGAGAGTGTGATGCTTTTCTGGTCTTAGGATCATCTTTGATGACAATGTCTGCTTACCGCCTCATTAAGTATGTTTTTAATCTTGTGCCTATATTCCATGATTCAGATAATTACCTTTTCCCAGGCAGTACTTTTTTATGATTGAGTAGTGAAGAACACCATAAATGGTCTTCTTGCTTTATCTAGTCATTAGATATTGCTGAAGATGTTGTGCAGGCTGAATATCGTGAATCTGGTGCTGAATCTAATAGCACTTTCTCATTGCTGCGTCTTGACTAAATTGTGCAGATGATTTTATATTCAGGCCTAATAGTGCTGATAATTCTTGTTGTGGATTGTGGGGATACTGACTAACCCAACCTGTCGTGTTATTTTTCCTGTTTAGCCTTTCATTTCGGGGCTTTTCTTGTTCTTTTTATGGACATGCATCCTGCGATGCTCGCTTATTTTCCTTTTCCCCTCCTTACAAGGTGTATTTGGGCTCTGTTTTCCAACTGATATGCATGTTTTGTCAAGAATCTTGCTTCTTTTTCAGTTGTGTGCCTGGCAATAGGAAAGATCCAATTTGATTGTATCCCAGTTATGTGGCTTAAGCAGAGTTTTCTTCTTTGGCTAATCGAGGGTTCCCATTCCCTTATGTCGAATGTTGATAAACAAAAGAAAGCAAGAAGTTATAGTTATAGTTGTGGTGTTATCTTCCCATGTGAAATGTTCAAGTAGTAATTTGTATCTTCAAATTTGTGTGACAGAGCTGCTCATGAGGTAGGAGCTGCCACTGCAATTGTTAATATAGGCATTACACGGGCAGATGATTTGGTTCCTTTCAAAATTAATGCTCGATTGGGAGAGGTAAGCAATTTTTTAATGTGTTACAAATCTAGCACTTCATAACATTACTATGCCAGTTTCGCTGATGTTTGCATACTTTTCTTTCTTGTAGATACTCCCCAGAGTGCTTCATACAGGATCTCTCAGCATCCCTGCTGTTCAATGACAAGAAGAAGGTATTGTTCGGCTAACTAGAAAGGATCGTGCCTTTGCTGAATCTGATGTAGTTTTGTAATTGGAGCCCATTGCAAAAATGAAGCTAAACGCTTGCAAATCTTTAGTGTTGCCTCAGTTATTTAAGCCCCATGAAACAAGTCTTCTCTTAAAGTTGAGATTTACCTGGGTTTGAAGTTGCCTGTAGGAATCTATGACACGATGTATAAAATAAGGAAGACAGCTTTATCAATGCCTGTGTTTGTTGTACCATTATACATGGATCATGATAATGCAGAGGGAAGTTGTCTCCTCGTCTCAGACGCGTGCCATGAAGAGATGGTGTCTTGGCATATCTCTAAGGAAGTAAAGTAAAACAGTATCATGATTCATGCAATGTTATTGCCATCAAGAGTCACTGTGTATACAAAGCTTAAAGTAAAAAGTCATGAAACAATAAAAAAATGCATTCAAATGGGAGTCTCTCGGATAATTGTGCTATCATCGACGGGTCATGAACACGACTATCTGTTGAAGATGAGCAGATCTCACAGATTTTTGTTTGTGTTTTTCTTCTAAGAATGTCGGTGTCGGCATGAGGGAAAATAAGTCCCATTGGAAGAGAACTCCACAATGCTAATATGTGAAGAGAGCCCCCTTCGATCTTATGAAACCTTCTAATAAGCCTACTACTGGAAGTGAATTTGATAAGCTTGAATGCACGGATAAAACAGAAGCATTGCCTGATGCTGTTTCTTTTTCAGACAGTATTCATGTCATCGCATTTCGTGACCTTGTCAATGACAATTTTGCAGGAGGCCAACAAGGGAAGTGCAAGCCACAAGCCTCAAGTATGATGATTCTTTGAAGTCAAGTCGCTCCTACGTAATTGACATTTGATACAAGGACACACATAAAAGCTCAGATGCCGTCCTGTCTTGTCGAATGGTAAAGTTCGACACCGACATGTAGATGTTCATGTAAAATCGTAACGACGCACTGATTGGTGTTTCTTCCCAACAAATTAGTTTGAAGCTCATGAAGATGGCGAGACTGAATGGGGTCTCAACAGGGTGAAATATCTCTTTATCATGTATTTCTATTCACGTATCTTAGCAGTGGTTCTACAATTGGGTGACTACATGCACGGCAATTCTGGCGCCTCTTATCAGCTGTTGGATTAGAGTGTTTTAATGTCAGCCGTCAGATTGATGTGCTTTGTCGGCCGTCCATCGAAACGTCGCCAGTATAAACCACCAGAGCATAGCAAAGGTGCATATCGAATTGTAGTTTTTAGCACTATGAAACTCCCAAACTGTTGGCCACGAGTTAAAAAATTAAGCCTCCGTTGCATCACGACTCACTAATATAGAGATGAAAATCGTTTTGTTCTGAAAGGAAGCCTTTTTGTAAGTGTTTGAATTTGTAGCTTGATTTTCCGCACGAAGAGGGACAAGAAGCTTAAAAACAAAGTTAAAAATACAGTAAAATTAGTTACCATTGCATCATGAGAGATCCTCCGGAATATATGAGCTGTTCTAACAATAAAAGTGCAAATTTCAGACCAGGAACTTGACGTCACGTTGTGACAGCGATAGAAGAGCAACGACAGGAGCAAGCTTGTCGGACAATTCATTCCACGGAAAACTCACGGCAGATGCAAGAGGGGAGACACATTTCCCCCTACAAGCCTCCAACTAAGTCAGAGTACAAAAGAGTTCCTTCTAACCAAAATGCACATTTGCTGCTAGGTGTATTTGGCTGCTTAAACATGCTCTCTTCAGGAAACTTCAAGTACGTAGACTCAAGTACCGAGTTCTACATATAGAGCCAAGACAATCGCAACTACATACAAGACATTGTACATGTCAGCACCTACTGGCCAATCCCAGGTCACTCCAGCCACAAACCAAAATGAGCTGCCGGTGAATTCAGCAAAAACAGCAGCCAACAAGAGTGGTCACTAGCTCCTATGCATCCGCGAATGCCCTGTCGATTTCAGGCATGTACTTCACAAGTTTATTCCACTGCACAAGCATGAAACCAATGTGATGCCGTTGGATAGAACCGACTGTTCAAATTTCAAGTACTAGTAGCACAAGGGACCAAGAGTTCACCTGATCTATGGGGAGAGAAATACCTGGACAAAGACCAAATCAACAGATAGAAACCATTAAGAGAGATCATACTAACTGAAGAAATAAGTAAAAGGTCTACCAGAGTATATTGCCATGGCAATAATGCAATAGCACAACACCACCAAATGCAACAATTACTAGAATGCTAAGTTGGCAATAGTCATACTCCAAATGGTTGACTTGGCTAGGCAAAAGCAAAGCGAAATTAACAAGTTTCATACAAGTGCGAGGACAGAGCAACATCACAGAAACTCTCAGCGTTATTGGAAGACAAAGATTTCATCAACCAATCAAAATCAAAGATGCTGACTTATATTGAGATACAACCTGACAAAGAAGCAAGCACCATGGAGTAGCAATTTCCAAAACCCAGTCTACCATCCACTGAGCTCCCTCAGGTCCATAAAGGAGAGCCAAACGGCAAGGGAGCGATAAGCTAATCAGATATACACCTTGAACTAGTATGCACTCTAAAAGATTGGACATACTTTTCAGTTCAATCGATTTCGGTATTTTAGGTGGCGCATAGTAAAAGAGACAGGCTGGAATTACCGAAAAAGAAAAGGCATGCCAAGTCGTCAAGATTACCATGATGCTCCCAAAATCATTGTGGAGTTCGAAACTTTCATCTAACCTGCTGTACTCACCATGATACTGCTAAACAAAGCTCAATACACTCAGCCCGGTCGCACCGCTTCCGACATTTCATATAGATCAAAGGCCCCTCCAAAGGATGCCGGCAAAAGCGTTCTCGAATCCAAATTGGAAATGGAATCAGAACCAGAAACCTAACTCAAATCCCCACTACTCCCTCACACAAATAATCCCAATGCTTTCACCTGTCTACACCTTCAAAGCTCAACAGACAAGCTCTCACCCCACAAATCACAATGAGCAAACAGGAATGTACACGACATGAGACCATCCAGCTACAGAAAGATCACATGCAGCTGAAAGTAAGCAAAAGAAGTCACTTTAGACATCAAAGCACGAACCTTTCTTGCCAGGAAGTGACTTGCCGTCCTTGACGTAGAACTCGCGAATGTCGACCACGACTTGGCCGCGCCAGCTCCTGACGGTGACTCTCCTGTTCTTCGACAGCTGCACAAACAACAAAACCCAAACCCCACCCTATGTAAAACCCTAGGAGGATCGCACAAGCCCGCGGCACCCCACGTAATCCGCGTGAACTACAAAAATGGGAAACCTCGCAGACGACGATGTCGTCGGAATCATCGGAATCCTGCCTCGGAGCCTTCTTGGGGGGAGCCTGGCCGTCGGAGTCGCCGTCGGAGGCGTAGGCGTCGTCCTTCCTCTTCCCTTTCTGCGACATCCTCCTTCACTTTCACCGGGCCACGACGACGCCTCAGAGAGAGAGAGAGAGAATTTGAATGGCGTCGACCGACTGCCGGACAAGAGTTTGCGTCGATTATCGAGCCCGGAATCGAGCTGGCCCCCAAAAGATGATTTCTCAGCTTTCACATATTAATGTTTTGGTATATAGGAATTTATTTTGTATTTATTTGAGTAAAAAAAAATTCGCGAATTAATTTTTCGAAATTTTCCATATTGAGTTTGCGGAAAATAATTAACTGACAAAAAATCACTTATGGTCAGTTCAAATAAGGAAAATTAGTTTCCTAATATGAAATCGTGATCCTTAAAATTAATTTACACGAAAAATACTTAATTTTATCACGAAATTTTTTTCCGAAATAAACACGCTCTAGAGCAAATTTAGAAGCTTCTCTTTTTATGCATATAATGCGATTGTCTAATTGTTATATAATATTATCCATTTGACATTTTGCAAGGTGCCTCGTAAAATGAAAACAATCTTTCCAAGTTATCCATCTCACAATATATTTCACATTCCAGTGCTCTACTAAGGTACCTGGAAAAAAGACACTATTAGTGTTATAACTTTCCTACAACGATCACTAGTATCATAACTTTTTTTTTTCAAATACTTAAGTGTTATATAACTTTTCAATTGATCACTTAAAAACGATCACCATAATTTATATGTCGCGTCGAAATTTCGGCACTTAAGTAAACATTTCTAAAAAGAGAAAATTGCACTAAACTAATCGATTGAAAGTTATGGCACTCAAGTAAACACTTTTTAAAAATTATGGTACTAAAATGAGTGCTTAGCACTTGTGGTGTCCTTGTCCCCAAGTACGGAGTTGCATCTTACAAAATGTACACATATCATCAAATGAATATATCTCCCCTCCTCAAAGATCCAAATGCAAACCCGCGTCAACCATGGAGCTCTCTGAGCGCGAGAGCTTCGAGGGCATGGGGCCGAATTGTCTCGACAGGATGAGGCGTGCAACGTTCTCGGCTGCAACCACGCTCGCCTCCATCGTGCTCACGGTGTTCTCAAAGGCATTAACATAGTTACAAAGTGATGTGCATCTAGAATGAGCGAGGCAAACACTACAGGAGCCTTGTAATGAGGGTAAGCGCCCTAGTTGATGCGGATCCTCTCCTTCCACACACTGTAGACAGCAACGGGGTAAAAGATATAATGCCAAAACTTTTTTTCAGATCATTTAAGTGTAAAAAATTTCTTCGATTTTGGCACTTAAGTAATCTGAAAAAAAAATTTGACACTTAAGTAATCGTTTTTAAAAAAAATTAATATTTAAGTGATCCGAAAAATGATTTTAACACTAAAGTGAGCGCAATATACAAGTTCCCAAGAACAGTTCTAGGTTCCAGGTTCCATCTATTTAGAATCTGGAATCTACCCAAATTTGAAACCAATAGATTCCCACCGATATAATTCTTAGGTTTCAAATTCTTATCCTAGAACTATGCTCCCCTCTAGTTCACGCGATCTAGAAGACCCCTCGTGAAAGTCGCATGCGTATGCTGTAGCTTCATCGGTGGAATGGAAACTAGAGGGTCGAAGCATATGTCCACCTCATCCAATGGTGTGGCGACCCCTATGATAGAATAATCTATCATGACCTGAAACCATTGATGGTACATACATTTGGCAAATATATGTGTCCTTGAGATATCCTGCAGGCTTCCAGAATATTTAAGCTCTGTTTGGTAATGTTTTTGTTTCTCTGTTTTTCTATTTTTCTGTTCTTTTGTTCCCAAAAACAGATTTGGAACAGAAACCTGTTTGGTAACTTTTTATTTCCAAAAACTATTTCTGCTCCTGAGAACAGATTTGGAACAGAAACAAGAAGCAAAAAAAAATTTGCTTTTTCGTTTCAAAATCACTTTTGAGAAACAAGCTCACTTAAAAAAGAATTAACTTATTTCTCTTACTCTCACTCTTTCCACCACCGCCTATGTGTCCACCGCCCGCCGCCAGCCACCTTCATCGGCCACCTTCGCCAACCACCACCACCGCCCCCAACCACCGCCATTGGCCACCTCCGCCGCCCACCGTCGCTGCCCACCTCTGCCACCCACTGCACCACCCCCGCTTACTGCCATCAGCCACCTTCACCTTCAACAGAAATTTTATGCAGTTACTAAATGCATTTGTGTTCTTTTCTATTCTCAAAATAGAAATTTTGTGCAGTTATCAAATACGTTCTTTTACTCAAAAACTATTCCCGAAAACAGAAATAGAAAAAATTATTTCTGAACAAAAAGTATTCTCGGGAACAGAAACGTTACCAAATGCACCCTTAGCAATTGGGTTTAGTGGGGAATATGGAATTGGGCTTTGGGCTTGAGCCTTGAATCGGTCTGAGTTGGATTCTAAATGAAATTGGGCTACACCATCTGTTGGGGTGTTGAGAGCCATATATGGACAGTCGGATGAGGAGGAGCTCACGGGCCACGTGTTTTGAAATAAATTTGTAATTTATCTGTATTAAAAGACACAATTTGTAAAACAAATTTAAACTAACAAAAGATTGGAATCGAACAAGTTATAAGCTGGCTGGTCGACAGATGATGATCAATATCATGACTAATGGCAAAATATTACAATAAGTGGCAGTGTGTCATTACAAATGGCAATAGTCTTCGCGTGTTGTCAGGCCGCTTTTATGAGCCAACAAGTGTTACGTTTGGTGATTTCATCGCCGATTTTTTTCAAGAGTATGGACTTTAAAAGTGGAGGATATGTCGGGAGATCACTTGTTTGGGGGTTGACAACTTGGAACGTTTGCTCAAGTGATATGCCTTTTCATTACACCGTCGGCTCTAAACCTTCGCCCTTTCAATATGAGGTGACACGTGATGCATATCTATTGGTTAGCCAAATCCGGCGTTATCGAACCCTTTAAAAGAAGGATTATTGTTAGGTCCATTGCCGGTAAAAACAATTACTTATACGAACGACATGTATGTTTTGAGTTAGCTTTATAATCGAATTCTTTCGCATATCATGTATCCAATGATAAGTGGGTGAAGTATGTCTTATACCAGCGGTGGATCTAATAAAATTCCTCTAAAGAAAGCGTAATCAACACCTTCCCAATAAAAATCCTTTTTACGAGCAGAGACAATTTTCTTTATTTAATATCTAATAGTCAAACAAAAAGAGATGGGACTGTCGCATACTAGGAGGAATTCGTGGCTGGGACATGGCCGATATAAAATGTGTTTATTTAAGTGAAACAATTTTTCGCGAATTAATTTTTCACACTTTCACGTGTTTTGTTTGCTGAAAATGATTAATCAATGAAAATCATTTACAGTCAAAGAAAATATCTACATTTAAAATAAGGAAAACGAGTTCCTTAATCTGAAAAGATGAAAACATTTTTCTTGAAAATAATTTTCATGAATATTTTCTATTGTGATAAAACTTTCTCTGAAACAAAAACACCCGAGCAAATTTAGAAGCTTCTCTTTCTCGCCGTATAATGCCATCATCAAATTGTTAAATAATATTATCCATTAAACATTGTTTAAGGTGTCTCATAAACTGAAAACCATATCGCCAAAACTATCCATCACAGGACATAATTCACATTCCAGTGCTCCTTGCGTCATGGCACTTAAGTTTGAGTTACTACAAAATTTACACAAATTCATCAAAGTATATGTGACCCCTCATCAAAGTTCCAAATGCAAACCCGTGTCGGCTGCAGAGCTCTCTGAGTCCAAAAGCTTCAAGTGCCCATCGCTGAAATGTCTCGACAGGATGAGGCGTGCGATGTTCTCGGCCACAACCGCGCTCGTCTCCATTGTGCTTGCAGCGTTCTCAAAGGCATTGACATAGTACAAATGCTGTCCGTCCAAAATGAACGGAGCAAACGCTTCAGGAGCCTCATAATGGGGGTAAGCGCCCCAGTTGATGCGGATTGTCTCCTTCCGAACACTGCAAACAGCAATATTGACAGTTAGCATTTGCCTGTCGGTCTACTTTGTCATTGAGTCCATAAGATGCTGCGTTTTCTTTTTCGCTATCTACAGCATAATCTTGCACAGCAGTGTATTACTTCCAAAACAAGGCAGTGCATCGACACTCTTTTTAAACACTTCCCAGGACTTTCGACAAGTCATTTCTGACTGAAGGGCCGAATCGTAACTCCATCTGAGCAATGAACAGGAGATTTTTGTAGCTGTGAGGATACTCAAGGCCTCTTAAACATGAGATCATCTATGGAAACGACCTCGAGAATTTATCGCCTATTAGAGGATCTTTGCATAGATGAGAGATCCGACTATCTCTCAGCAAACAAAGCAAACACATCCACTAAGTGGAACAAAGAATATATCTAGCTAGACCAAAAAATAACATGGGCATGCGCGTCAAAATATAACATAATAATTAGGGCAAAGAACTAAAGTATGATACCTGAATATCTGATCCAGCAACGTGTCTACCATGGCTTCGCGGGAGAAAACCTTGTAAGTTACCTCGTTTTCATTGTGTCGCTTGAGAACTGAAATGCTCGAGAATGGAATGCCAGGATCCTCGATTGTACCAACCAGTTCTGGAATTTCTTCCACAGAGCCGAGGCCAAAGTATGCCTTTTGCACACAATGGCATTCCCATTTGAAAGACACAAAAGGAAAGATGAAACGTGATAAATAACTAAAACTAGAAGACGTGAAGAAAACAGATATAAGTAGATGATTGAGACAGTAACAAGCAAAATGCTCACAGGATTTAAAAGACCCCTCACAAAAGTCGCATGCGTATGCTGTAGCTTCCTTGGAGGAATTGAAACTGGAGGGTCAAAGCGTATGTCCACCTCATCTAATGGTGTGGCGACCGCTGCAACCTCGCACTTATAACTGTTACCTTCGGAGGAGTTGAGCTCATAATAGTTTCCAAGATTAGAAATAGACACTATCTCCTCACGAAGGTGCAGAGCGACATTCGAATGATTGAGTAAACCAGCAGCCATCTGCCAGTTTCCTCCTTGGACGGACCATAAGTCACCCCCTGATCCTGCCAAGGAAACAGCGCCAGCAAGTCCACTGATGCTTACACTTTGACCATAATTAACCCGTGTGATGACCTACAGCATACCAATGCAAGATGGTTCAAAATATGACTAATAAGAAATTATGACACCAACATAGATGGTCCACTAGGATACTAAGTTTGACAAATCGGGTTTTAATCGTACATAAGTTCTTTACTTCATGAGGAGCTAACTAAATATTACATCTCCATCTCCTCATTGAGTTCATTCCATCTTATAAGCAATCCACATTTTCTGATACATGTAGATTTATGGCAATTAATTGAAGCATCCAACACATATGTTCACACAAAACTTGAACGCATCATGTATGTTCTTCAAGCAACATACTGTTGGCTATGCTAATCTAAAAATTTTACACTCTTTCTTTCTTTTCTAGTTCTACTGACCCAACTCTGCTTCAAATTTTCTGATTGATCAAAGACTATCTCACATGCAACAACATCATAGTTATCTTGGCAATTGATGAAGACTATAGCAAGAGAAGTAAGGGCCATTAGCAATACTGCTAATAAAAACCTCATACAGAAACCAAAAATCAGATGATATTTTGCCAATTTCTTCATAGCTTCGAAACCCAACTAATAGAAACAGTTACATATTCTCCCACCAATGAAAATATTTATGTCAAATTTCACACATATATAGCAGAAAAGCTATATTCGTGAAGATTTACAAATGGTAATATCAAATTCCACAAAAAGCAAAATGGACAGACCATGCAGGAAACCATTTTTCTTTTATAGATGAAAGTTGAAATTTGACGGTTGGAAATAGCTTTGAAGTTATACAATCAGGCAATCAAAACCCTCAAACACATGAGACTCAGGGGTTGGAGAGTTTAATATACTCTAGCATGTGCATAAAAAGGTGAATATACTGATAAATGCCACAAGAATGCATATATTAGCCATTCAAACAGAACATAATGTCTGGAACATCCAGTGTGCATAACATAATTTAGCATTAAAAGAATCATGTCTACAAATCCGTGTACCAAGACCTGCAGGGATGCTCCAAAGCATGCATCTAGCAGACCACCGCTAAAGTAGAGCTGCGTCAAGTAAAGAGCCACATCGAATCTCATTTAATAACGTCACTATAATCAGAGTCAGTCCACCTAGCAGTCGCTCAACCTCTTTGACAAGAAGTATAATAATTTAAGCTCTATCCTTGAAAGACGTCATATTTCAATTCACACTACCTCAATCCCAGATGCACCTGTTAGCGAAGTTCTCAATACAGACTTAGGCTGCAGTCACTTCACAAAGCCTTTGCCACTTACAGTTGGCAGTTGGACTTTCTTCAAGCCAGAAACCTAGGACTATCTCCCAAGAGCTAGGATGATAACAATCGAAATATCTCTTAACACATCTAAAAACCACCCCAACTTCCCCCACCCTCTGCAGGCCAGGTAGCCATCCAGAAAGAGTGGAAAAAACAAAGAGAAGACTAGGAGCTCTCTCAAACTTATTATCATCGTCTAACAGTAAATGTCCATGCCTTCCCTTAGACGTTTGAAGTACCATAGGTTATCATTCACATTCATGACACCCTTCCGTGCATTTTTCCTACTGCAAACAAGGTCAACTTTTTTCTTTTGATAAGTAAGGATTTAATTATACAGGCGGGTAGTATGACTACAAGACCATTACACGATCTAGAAACACTCTTATTCACCCACTAGTGGTCTGGCCGTCCATGAGGCAGCCACTACACCAACATTTGTTTTATATGTACATGAATGAGCACATACTTTTGGTTGTAGGTTATTCAATCCTTTTTTGTTTCCTTCTTCCGAGTAAAGAAGATTCACAGCATCTCCGTACAACGTGTTGGTTCAGGGAATGGATATATGACAATTAACCCCATTAGAACTTGCATCGCATTCAAGCAAAGGCATTCATAGGATGAACAAAATTTGAAGTAAGTCACTAGCCAGAACTTGAGCAGATACATACTATTGCGAGGGAAAAACACTGTAGTATCAATATAGATCGATTGTGAAATTTATGAGAATTCTTACAGTGATGAGTTCCCTTATCAGTAAGGGAGACAACCCAATACTGATTAACTCCTCCTCTAGAGTATGCCCGGTGAGATCGTAGAGCCCTGCCCATTTGAGCATCTCGTCCACCGTGTCAAAGACGGGTCTCGAGTCAGTGCTTTCATAGTACTTCAAGAAGTTATCAACAGTCCTCTGCAACATAGAGATGTAGCCATTTTCATGAGTCACAAAGAAAACCGCATCATTATGCAAATTGCCTAAACCAGGCACTCAAGAAAAATCAACCCATCATTCAATTTCACTCCACTTCTCCATTCAAACGCTCTGTTCAGAATGGACAGGCAAAATTGATTGAGAGAGAGAGACCTGAACGAAGTTGTCCATGCGAATGAGAGAAAACCCATAACGCCAGAACAAGAGCGCCGTGTTGGCGAAGGACACAATCTTGTCAACGAACGGTAGCTTGGAGTTGACCCTCCATGTCTTGAAGACGAAGCTCTTCCCATCCCAAATCCCAAAACTGCTATCGTCGTCACGGCCGTCGCTAGCCGACGTGGCATTCGGCCATCTGATCTTCAAGCCGATCAATTTGGTGTAGTTCAAGGCGTGGTAGTTCTTGGGGTGGAGAATCGACCCGCCTGCCTCGAAGCTGTCGCCGCCGACGTTGACCCTGGCCATGCGACCCCCAACGACGCCGTGCCGCTCGAAGACGCGGATGGAGATGGAGGCGGAGGGGGAGGAGTACTCGCGGAGGAAGTGGGCCACCGAGGAGCCGCCGATCCCGCTTCCGACGATGCAGACCGAGAGGGACGACGACGACGACGACGTGATGATTGGGAGCGAAAAGAGTAGGACGAAGAGCGTGGCGATGCGGGCGGCCATTATTGCTGCTTGTCGGGATTTCCCTTCTCTTGTTATCCCTTCTTCTTCAAGTCTGGTTTGAGCTTTCGTCTTCAGAGTTCTTGGAAGAAGACTTCGGAGTTCTGGGGTGTTGAAGAAGACCCACGAAGGAAAAGACCTACGGGTTACCGAGGGTTCCCAATGACATGGTGGGTCGAAGAAAGTCTGCTCCGAAAACCATTGACGCCATGGCTTCGCAAGGTTTTACGGGTCGCCGTCTGGTTTTGGTCGAAGAAGATCTACTCCGAATACCATTGACGCCGTGGCTTCGCAATGTCATACGGGTTGCGGTCTTCTCACGACCCAAATCAAGGATGCGTCGATGTCCTAATGAACTGAAGCAGCGTTCGTCTATACTATAGTAAGATTAAAGTCATACGTTATGCGCTTTTGAAGATTATTTTTTGGGGGCTTGTTTGATGCTCTAACTGAGGACGACAACATTTATAGAAAAATTATTTTGAAATAGATTTGAAATAAATAGCAAATGCAATTTCGTTTTTTTATTTATGGAACAAAAATTTATTCTAAAAATCATTCTAAAATAGAAATCAAAAATTAAAATTTTCAACTTCTTCATTTATGGAATAGAAATAAAAAAATTCTCTTTCGTTTCTCTCTCTTCACGACTTGCTCTCCTCTCTCTCTCGACTCCCCACCAATTGCCAATGTCACCCGCCATCAGTCGCTACTGGCCATCCGTCGCCCACCTGCCACCTATTGATCGCCATCACCCACTACCTACTAATCGCCATCGATCGCGCATCTGCCACCCGTTGTCAGTCACCACCACCCTCTTCGCCCGCCACCCACTATCGCCACCTGCCCGCCTACCACCATCGCCCGCCGCCTGCTATCGACCGTCGATCGTCGCTTACTACCGACCACCATTAGTCCCCCTCACCACGCGCCTTCCACTGCCGATCGCTGCCATCACCCGCCGGCCGCCACCAATCGCCGTTGCCACAAACCTTTTGCCGCTAGTCACCACCCACCGATCACCACCATCCAACGCCATTAGGGGAAATATAAATTATATATTGTTATCAAACAGATTTCTATTTCATGAATAGAAATTTTATTTTTTTATCAAATGCATTTCTCTGTTCGGAAATTGATTTTTAGAATATAAATTTTGTCATTTGCACCCTTAATGGCACGTCTCATGACATTTTTATCTCTTTTTTCTATTTCAATAAACAAAAGAATAGAAATATGTTTATACACGTCAGTTAATTATTCAATTCTCAAAAAAAAATCAGTGGTCAGGAAATAAATTAAGAATTGAACAAGAATTAAAAAAAAATCTACTTTTACGTCAGGCTTAGACGGGTGGCAGGCAGCGGTCAGAACGAAAACAGCATCATTATGCAAATTGACTAAACCAGACACTCAAGAAAAATCAACCCATCATTCAATTTCACTCCACTCCTCCACTCAAACGCTCTTGTCAACGAATGGAAGCTTGGAGTTGACCCTCCACGTCTTGAAGACGAAGCTCTTCCCATCCCAAATCCCAAAACCGCCATCATCGTCACGGCCATCTGATCTTCAAGCCGACCAATTTGGTGTAATTCAGGGCGTGGTAGTTCTTGGGGTGGAGAATCGACCCGCCGGCCTCGAACCTCTCACCGCCGACGGCGACTCTCGCCATGCGACACTGCGCCGCTCGAAGACGCGGATGGAGAGGGAGGCGGACGGGGAGGAGTACTCGCGGAGGAAGTGGGCCACCGAGGAGCCGCCGATCCCGCTTCCGACGATGCAGACCGAGAGAGACGACGACGACGACGTGATGATTGGGAGCGAAAAGAGTAGGACGAAGAGGGTGGCGACGCGGGCGCCCCCCATTTTTGCTGCTGGTCAAGATTTCACTTCTCTAGTTCTCTCTTCTTCTTCAAGTCTGGTTTGAGCTTTCGCAATCAGAATCCTTCGAACAAGAACTTTCGGAGTTCTTGGGGGGCGATGGAGGAGACCAGCGAAGGAAGAGAGGCTCGTGGGTTGCTCAGGGGTCCCATTGGAATGGTGGGTCGAAGAAAGCCTGCTCCGGAAACCATTGACGCCGCCGTGGCTTTGCAATGCATTACAGGTTGCGGTCTCCTTGCGACCAAAAAACTACTACATCACATGCATATGCATGAGCTCGTCGCTCGTGCATTTCCTTTCGTGTTCGGATCGTCCACGAAATCAAGGTCGCATTCGCAATTCACATCTCGACGAATCGAAATAAGTGTTCATCTACGGTAAGATTCAAGACAGCATAAAGACGGCGATTTCGAAGGATCGATAGATGGCTATCGAGAACGATTGGCAGTGAACTGTCGTTAACTATATCCATCGATGATCGATTGGCTGCAATCGTGGAATGCCTACAGGATTCAAGGAATCAATTAGGAGAGACCAGAGGCAGTACGTTGTCGGCTTGTACGTATTAAAACGATTCAAGTCCAACTACAATCGATGTCGATCGAGAGGATCAGCTACTAGTTAGGGGACGAGACCGACTTCCATGTCTCGAGACACTAGTCATTGAGATAACCATACATTTTGCTAAGATTTGCATACTAAAAGGAAATAAATAAATAAATAAATAAGGGTCTTCTTGGGATGCATTTTAAACAATCTCAGAAAGCATAAATGATTTTGCATTGATTTCTTCTTTTTCCTTTTCTTATATACCGCGCCCTGGAAGATATTTTCTTTCTTTCTTTTTTTATCGGCGATTTATACGATGGATAATCGCAGAAACAATTAAACCCTGTCAACTGCGATGTTTGGATGATTTCAACATCAGTAGCAACAGAGACAGTGTAAGAATTCTTCCGGACTAGTGCATGAACTTGAATACGCTCCATGTTCTTCATCTTCTTGACAAAGTTTCTACCAACATCTTGTTCTTGAATTCTTAAGAGTTGGTTAATCCTATCACTAGACATCTTGATCGGGTTTCGCCGATATCTTCTGGTCATGTTTCCTCCAACCACGTCTTTGATTGATGGATCATAAATCCAGACACCAACCCACATTTCATTTTTGTTGAGTTTGCATGCAGGCGACGTCCATGACTCGGAACTCACCGATCAAAGGCATATTTAGAGGGAGTTTCCTTCACAGGTGTTAGATTATGTACAGCCCCCACGTGTGACCATCATCGCCGACTATGAGGGACCTGGACCCGGACCCGGACCCGATCCATTACGGAGCATAGACGAGTATTTTCATGTCCGAAAGATCCGAGGAATGGAATGAGCGAACGAACCACACCGATCAAGGAAAGCCAATTCATTTGCGCTTGGGGCCAGATAGGGTCATTTGAGCTTCTGGGTTGGGCCAAAGGTGGATCAAGCCCAAGAAGGAAAAGAAGTTAAATTCCATGGCTCAAATCGAACGGGATAATGCATTTCATACTATGCGCAATTTAAAAAGACTAGTATTAATCATGTACCTCCAAGTAGCTGACCTCTGCGCCCGTGCTAGTGGAAAATCCAAAAAAAAAAAAAAAGGCCTAGAATTAATCATGTGATCTTGTTGTTTAAGACGATAAAACCTTGTTCGGGTCTAGTTCAAGTTATCGAATGATCAACTCGATCCGGTCAAGAAAATTAAAGCCCAACCCCTAAGAGGGCAAAGGTATGTGGGAGTCTTGGGCTTATAACTCAATTTAAGGCCTAATAGCCAAACAGATCTCATGTAGCTCCGTTTGTTTCGCGGAACCAAAAAATATAATCGCTTAAATCTCTTACAAAAATGAATAAACGAAAACTATTTTCATCGTTCAAGAAAATATTTGGACATAAATTATCAGCAATCATATTTCAAACAATAATTTTAAAATTATTTATTTTTCATGAAATAAACAAAGTCTAAGATCGACAATGCTGTTAAATCGAAAGCAACCATAAAAAGAAAGGTTAATACCATGAAAAATCACAAACTGATAAATCTGTGATAAATTTATCCTAAATTATTTTTTTTTACCACGAAAAATTTCAAACTGGTACACATTTGACAAATTTACTTCAAACTATTTTTTTAACCACGAAAAACCCCAAAATGGTACATTTGTGACAAATTTACCCCAAACTGATATACTTGTGACAAATTTACCCTTCGTTATTTTCCGTTAAATTGAGTTAATATCATGAAAAATCTCAAATTGGCACACCTGATACAAACAAAGAGTAAAATCCCAAATTGGTACATTCCGTCAATTGTTACATGTCATCAACTCAATAATTTGATGATAAAATTTGACGGAAACTAATGGAGAGCAAATGTGTCATAGGTGTATCGGTTTTTGGTAAATTTGTTGCAGATGTACTAGTTTAGGGTTTTTTGTGGTCAAAAAAATAATTTTGGGTAAATCTGTCACAGATGTACCAGTTTGAAATTTTTCGTGGTATTAATGTTAAAAAAAAACTTTCTGTGAATAAAAACAGGGGCATCCGAGCGGGTCCCACTACACCCGATCTTACATCGGCAGGCAAAGGCACATGATGCAAAACAGTTGTGTGATGTCCCCACAACCGTCCAAACAGCCCCACAAGCATAATGGGCCCCACCACCAACACATGACTTGATTCTCTAAACAATAAGAAGGCAAGAAGGCAAGAACGTGTGGGGGGTGGGGTGGGGAGTCGGAGTCGGATTTTGGTCAACATCATATTGGATCTTTGGCTTCTGTCTTCTCCCCCAAATGCCATTTCACATGCGCTTTGCTTCTGATTCGTTCTCAAGCAACGTGAGAGAGCTTGCTAGTTGCTACCTCTTGAGGGCGATTGGAGGACAAGTCTGCATTCTTTTTGCTTGAGAGGACGCTATTTAGGCACGAGCCCACTTCACATCCCGTGGCCGCGGATTCGATGAACTCGCTCTGTATCTTTCGTAGTTTCGGAACCCGTCCATTCGGGTCAAGTGAAAAAACGAACCGAGCCGTTACGGCACGGTCGCCATATCTTGCCCAAGATGAAGGGGCATGCGTCCATCTCGGAAAAAGACTGCAAAGTTAGGTGTTATCTTAGAAACACACGTTATTACATGTCTAATGCCTGAACAGGTTCAATCGAGACATGGGTCGATGGATCTATTGAAAACATTGGGCCTAATAACCTAAAAAACCTCCAACTTTACATTTTGTCCAAATTTTACATTCTATCTCATAAAAAAACATTCAACTTTAGGTCTAGTCTCAATTCCATTCTAAACTTTTTTTATCTCATAAAAAACCTCAAACTTTAAGTTGAGTCCCAACTCCCAATTCTATCCTAAATTTTTTTTTATCTTATAAAAAACCAATAACTTTAAGTCCAGTACCAATTCTATCATAAACTTTTTTTGTCTCATAAAAAAACTCCAGTTTCAATTTTACTCTAATTTTTTTTGTCTCATAAAAAATCACCAACTTTTACTTGAGTCTTAAATCTGTCTCCATTAACCCTCCGGCAAAATCACCCTTAGGAATTTTGCACTCGGCCTTCGATCTCTCGTGTTTTGGAAAGTTCCATCTCTCGCAGTCAGAGAGCTCGCGTTTGGGACGCTCGAACAATTCGTGTTTGAGAGTTTTTCATCTCTCAATTGTCTACGAGAATTTTTTGATGGAAGGTTAATGAGGCAGATATGTGAGTCAAGTAAAAATTTGTGATTTTTTATGAAACTGTAAAAGTTATAGGATAAAATTAGGACTAGACAATAAAATTGGGACTTAACCTAAAGATATAGTACAAAAGAAAGTTTAGGGTATATTTGGTTTATGACATAAAGTTGAGGGTTTTTTATGGGACAAATAAAAAGTTTAAGGTAGAATTGAGATCGGATCTAAAGTTGGAGGTTTTTGTGAGACAAAATAAATAAATGGGTCAAAAGCTAAAGTTGGAGGATTTTGAGGGTATTAGGCCGAAAACATTGTGAATCTTTGATGACTAAGGTGATGTCTTGAATATGCTATTGATTTTCCCTACTTTGTCCTTGTCAATATGACGATCTCTTGCCGTTCCTACGGCTGAGTTCTTTTATGTATTTGAAGAAGCTCAAGCGTCATAAGCAACGGAAAGCACGAGAAACTATCTTATGAGTTGTTACATCAATTTCATCATCAAATTAATTGATGGTCATGGCCTATGAGCACTAGGGATAGGATAGCATTAAAAAAGATATTGAAAGTTGCCGTGGAATCGAAATTTTTTATGTTCAGTTTAAGATATACTTAGGATTTTATCACACGAGATGCTTAGATTGACGTCTCGACCATTTAATTATCGTTGATGTACATAATTAAAAATATATATGAACGATTGAGTACATTGAACTTCAAAAATTTTGATTTGGAAGCAATGTTTATCATCAAAGGAGCCTTGGAAGCAATGTTTACTTCAAAGATTCGATATCAACTTGTAATTATAGCGACAACATGTTAGAGTAATTATCTTGGTTTAGTCAATTTTGAGCATTTATATAATGCCCTCAATATGCAACTCCTTGCGATTGGGATGGGCGATGATGACACACTTTAATTCCAAGGGAACCACTAAAATCTGTAACAATCTATTAAATAGATGTCATGTCTAATGTCTAGTGATGTGACCTTCTCCCCCAATAATAACATAAGTCAATATCAAGAAAAATCACAAACTTGTACATTTACGATAAACCCACCATAAACTAATTTTTTGACATCGAAAAATCCTAAATTGGCAAATCTATGACAAAACCCTCTATTAGTTTTCATCAAATTTTACTATCGAATTGCTGAATTTAATGACATGTGACAGTTGACAGAATGTACCAATATGAGATTTTACCCTCTGTTTGTCACAGGTGTGCCAGTTTGGATTTTTCGTGGTATTAACTCAATTTAATGAAAATTAGTGAAGGATAAATTTGTCACATGTGCACCAATTTGTAGTAAATTTGTCATAAATGTACCGATTTAGAATTTTTTGTTGTCAAAAAACTTGTTTGGGATAAATTTGTCCAAGGTATATCAGTTTGAGGTTTTTTGAAGCCCAAAAAGTTAACTTGGGATGAATTTGTCACATTTGTACCGGTTTATGATTTTTCGTGATATTAATCATAATAAAATTTTGGATTTTTTTAGACCCACAATTAGTATAAAAGGAAAATTTTATAAGTTCATCAAGGACTTGTTATTACTTTTAGGAAGAATTTGATTCTTTGTTTGTATTGAGGTGATTCAATGGATCTCTTAATATCACCAAATCTTTAAAAAAAGAAAGAAAAAAGGGGATGTACCATCTGGAAAATATTTCCTCTATATATGAAAATTAAGAACAAATTACAAACTAAATTTCCAGAAATATTAAAAAAAGAAAAAGAAAAAGGGAAAGCCTCGAGACCTGTTGAAACCCATTTCGGACAAGGATGGATTAGAAAAATCTTTTTTCTTTTCCGGGCCAAAGAGAAGATTATTAAATAAATGTGTACTTGCCATGTTATTGTCCTTTTAATACAAAGTTGTTTGTTCGTTTCTTCAGACACAGATCTCACGCCTGCGATTCGAAGATGGTGGGAGTGCAGTTAGGCGTGGAACCCCCATGAGAGGCCTCAAATCTGAAAATCAGATCGGTGTAAAACGTCATCCAACGGTCGAGAGGGAAGGAGATCTTTCATCCGTGCACACGAGTCCAGGGACAACTTCCCAAAGTTCCAAAGTAGGACCCCTCCTGTGTAATATTCAATCAGACTATGCTTCAGCACCCAAATGAGGACCCTCTTTCTCCTACTTGAAAAAAATAAAATGTCGGTTTTTTTATAAACCATATTTATGTTTATCGAATAAGACTCCATCTACATTTTTTTAAAAAAAAGAGAGAGACGTGGCCTTCAAAATTATAATGACGAATTCAAATTCATAGTCAAATTTTCAAGCCCCTTGTTACTAGACGCCAGGCCCCTTGCTCGCCTTTACCACCAAGTCGTGTGTTTGGTGACAACAAGAATCATTGGCTCTGACACTCCAATGTATGTTTGATGTAATTGTGAGCCTGTTGCAGTTATACTACGCTATAACTATAACGTGAAATATTGTCACGCATTAGGCAACCCTTGACCGATAGCAATTTGCAAGCAGTCGGCAAGATTTGAACCTTGTGATCTCTAGCCTTTGAGCTGGAAATCTCCCGATGTCCTAATCTATCATACCCATTTGAGGGTTGGACGATTCAATCTTTTATCAAACCTCGTATCGATAATGTATATGAATCAACGATCAACTCCAGCGCTCTTCCTATGCGCACTCCTTGTGGTTAATCCTGTCGGATTTTGAATTTAGAAACCCAAATTGATAACCTACAAAATTTGGGTATGGTGCCATGAATTATGATCCCTAGGCTAGACCCGAGTTCATGAACGGCATGAACAAGATCCTTCTAAGCTCCCGTCTAGGATGAGTCTAGGCAAGGACAAAGATACACCGGATTTAACAAGGGTCGCTGTTTAAATCCGTTTTTCTTTTCTCCAAAGAGGGAAAATATCATCGAGACAACGATGTCTCCACGACATTGGATGTAATTGGTTTAATCATGGCCGACCGATCACATGCACCGTCCACTCCCTATGGATGAGATTAGCCCCCTCCCTAGTTCGTTATTCGTGTAGTGTCGGCTCTGGTGGCTGCAGTGTGAGATGGTCCCACTTTGAAAAAAGAGATTGAATGGTGCGACGTGAACAGATGTAGAGAGAGACAGGACAGAGACTTGCAAACAAAACCATCCCCCTCCAATTGGACACGTGTCAATCTACGTGTGGACTAGTGTAGGGATCATAGAGATTTACTTGTAAATTGTGTCAAAAAAACTTCACATCCAAAAATTAATATAATACAAAGCAGTTAATATATTCAAATTGACCATAACTCATTAACTTAAACTTTCAAGTGAATGTGAATTTGACTGGATACGTTAACGGGCTCGGACTTGAGTTCTCTCTTGACGATGTCCCCAAAAGAAGGTATCGGATTTTTGCTGCGTCCTCCCAACAAGGATGATGTGGCATCAAAAGTGTACCTAATATTTCCTCAAGAGAGAGAGAGGGATTAGTAGAGAAATTGAGTTTAAAGTGGGTTAATGAAGAAAATTGTGGAATTACCCTTATTGACATTTTAGGTCGAGTGAGTAAATTTATCAATGGCATTGATTAGAATGTCATTGACTATGTGATATTCTCTTTTTTTATTATGAACAAATGATACTATGTAAATGAATGTGGCCATATGCAAGTGTAGGTTCCACAGGTGACTTGGATTGCCGCATCGTAATCGACGTGAAAGCCTAAATTGTTTGATTCATATAGTACTGTTAGAGATATTTAGGACATTATTCATATATTTCGTGATCGTGCATGTATCTAGGAGATTCTCGATATCTTCGACGGTACATATCTTGATTGATCGTACTTAATTCGATTATCTTAGATAGTCAACTAATAGAGTCTATAATAGAGTCATGTACTATTTCATTGGACATATTCAATACATATAAATTCCACGATTTTCAATTCCGTATGTTTCTTATCTTAATGACCAAATTGGATATTGGCCAAAGGTAAATGGACTACTTTTAACATTTCCCCAACTTAAAAAAACACAAAAAGGTGTCAAGTGCACGTAGATTTCGAGTCAACTCCGTTTGTCTTACCGACGTAAACAAGGACGGCTGGGGATCTCCTCATGGCCATAAGAGAAGACTAAAAGATTGCAAAAATCTCGCATTTATACACACTAATAAAGATACCTTACATCCCCCACATTGGAGCTTAGCTCTAGCAAAGAGAGAGGGGAAATGACATAAATGATTCATGAATTTTGGTCCGACATCCCTAAACTTTTAATTTGTCAATGTAGTCCCTGAACCTCAGTTCGATGTACAATATCGTCTCCGAATTTTTAATTCGTTCAATGTGGCCAATGAAATTTGGTCATATGTTCAATATTGTCTCTGAAGTTTTAAATATTTTTCATATAGTTTATGGACTATATTGAATATTTACTAATAGTTTGTGGACCATATCGAATAAATTAAAAGTCTTTGGATGACATTACATATTAAGTCAAAGTTAAGTGATCACATTGCATAAATTAAAAGTTCAGATACGACATTATTGAAGTTCAGAAATAATTTATGCTATTAGCCCGAAGAAAGATTGGCTGAACGAAATTGTTTTCTGTGCTTTCTATCCCTCCACTTTCCCGGAAGGTAGGGCATGGGAAATGGCCCAGCACGTGCGGGCGCGGGAATCGTGGGGAGCGGAGACGTGCGGCGATCGAGTACTTAAACGCAATTATACAATAAAGAGAATTGCTCAGACGTTGCATAACTTGGCTACAAAACCTAACTTGCAATCTTCTAAAATTAGTGCGATTTAAAGTGAAATTGATTTCAACAAGTAATTATTCTGAAATGGACACACTTATAGTTATCGTTGATTTCTTGCAAAGATGAATTTCACTTAACTAAGGATAAAAAAACTATAACTGACAAAAAAAAAAAGGATAAAAAAACTATAAAGAAAAAAAAGGAAAATAAAAAAACGGAGATCTGGTCAACGCTCAGGGGACAAAGCTGAGAACAATGGGCAAACAAAACTGCAGGTCGTTTTTGTTTTCTTCTTTCCTCGTGGTTTTCATTTTGCATGATGCTTTTCTATTAGCCAGGTCTTGGGCAATATTCACATTACAAAACGTTAAGCACAAATACGGATGACCTTAATTCTAAACTCCGAGAGCTTGAAAACTTGACATAGAATAGCTTTTATCTTCCTTTGATTTGGTCCTATTGACATACGATTAAAAAAAAGAATAGTTTTTTTCAATCGAGTTCTAAACTCTAAATAGAATAACTTTTATCTTTTTCGGTGTGTTGGGACGAAGCAAAGTCCGGATCTTTCCGGATATTGTTTAGATATAATCTTGATAAATAAATATATATATCCCATCTAGAAAATGGGATATAATTCGGATATTGCATGACCAAGACTAGTGCCGCCTCGCCGCCTGTCGCTGTATTCAATGATAGCATCACCGGGCATCTCATGAGAAACACCACCATGAAGGCCGATCGTCGTCACCTCCACCCTCAACCAATGCTACAACCTCTGCATTCCATCACCGATTGCCATCGACACCTCAGCTCTTGGTTGGCTGCCTGTTATGTCTGATTTTAACTTGGTAGGTTGTGGTCGTCCATCATCGTCGTCGAGCTTGAGCTCGACCGGCACAATGGAGCCTTAGATCTTAGATCTGAGGTTGACCAAGCCATGCATCCAAGATCTAGGGCTCCAGTTGAGTGCCACCGAGCTCGAGATGCCATGCTCACCCTCTATCTCGGCTCACGCTTGTGTGCTATCCTAATCAATAGCGGTGATAAGGGCGGAGAGATCGAACACACACAGAGAGCTAAGGTCGAGCGTCAAGGGGGAAGAAGGAGGAGCTTGCAATTGTTCATGGTGGTCATGGCCTTATTGTGGTGGCCACATTATTTACGACTGTTCGCTGATGTCGTGGTTGTTCATGGTGGTCATAGCTATTCGTAGCTGGTCTTGGCCATTCATGATGGTTGTGGATTGTGGTGATCTTGGCGTTTGAGGTGGTCATAGCTGCTTGTGGTTGTCACGTTTTTCATGACTATTAGTAGTAACCTTATCATGGTGTTCGCAATTGTTCGATGTTCTAGATTGAGGGGAATGCGACTAGACTATGTTGCAGCTCTGCGATGGTTGTGGTTGTCGGTGTTGTGGTCCGTTGGAGGTTGGTTGGTGTGATGGATAACATCTATCGATATTCCATGTCATATCCGGACATTTACAAAGCATTGTATACCATATTATAAATCTCATCTTATTTTTATTCAATTTCAATCTTATCTAGTCTATATGATCAAACGTAGCCTTAAGGTATTCAATCGTAATTATTGTCCTAAACTAGCTCATCCGTTGATATACACACATGTAACATGTACACCTAAACTAGCTTTTCCTTTTATACACACAACTACATTATGAGCCATGCTAATAGTTAGGGCAAGAGAGTTTAATTATAACCATGGTAATAAATAGTTCTTTATGTAAATTGTTAGGGAACATGAACATCTCTATCAATATGATGACAAAATGGATCTCGTATGCATCTCCCTTGCTTTGTGTAATCGAGTGGAACTCCTCGGTTGATCCTCCTTGATAGATCTTGCCTAATCAAAGTGTTAATCTATCTCAATAAACATGATATTGATGACCCATGATGGGCAATAATGTTCATTAATAACTACACTAATCATTTTAATCTCTTGGTAGAAAGAGACCACGTCAGCAGGCATGCGACACGCACGCATACACACGGGCGTATGGTCATGGCAATTTGGCTACTCGCGAAAGGACAAACCGCCCAATTTTTTTTTTTTTGACACTTCCCATCACAATCAAAGCATCATATATTATTTCCATAATTTCGAAAAAAGAAAGGGAAGAATTATGAGCAAAAATTACATTATGAGTTCTTTCACTTTCCGCAGGCCAAATTCCACGCCTCTTACCATCTTTCGATGGTCAATTTCAGGACGGTACCAATCTCAAAGTCAATACGTACTTCTCTCACTAGCCGATGCTCGGTAGAGACTAATGAGGGGCCGCCTCGGCGATTCGTGAAAATGATTTCATATTTAACTCGTAAGTTGCCTCGTCGTAGCGTGAATAGCCTAAATTTGACCTGACCAAATGATAGCCCTAGTTCAACGAAGCTTATCGAGGACATATACCTCGTAATTCTGATTTAAAAATAACGTTAGCGGGGCGGATAGGAACATGCACGAGGAGTTTGATTTCTCTCAGTCTCTGTACTTAGTTGACTTTTAGATAATCCTTGGCTTACGTCAAGTGCTCGTAGTTTACCTTTTATTTTCTAATTTCTAGTGGTTGTTATGACCTTTTTCTTCTTTATTAGCGAGATAATAGAAATCGGTTGTCTTGACTTGAATTGGGTAGTCAACGACATGAAATTGAAGGATCGAGCAAAAACTCCTATGACTAGGTTGTTGTAGGAGGATTGAGGTGGGTTTGAACATTTTCCATGATCCATTGTGTATTATAAGCTATGCAAATACTATGCTGTTCTATAATTAAACAGTGCTGAATAAATAAAATCTAAATAAAAAATATTTAGTTTGGTGGAAAATGCTTCCTACTATTTTGGACATTTCTGTCATGATAAGCTTACATGGTATGCTTATAGTTAATGGGTAAAACTTTGAGGCCTTGTCTTTTTCTAACATTTGACCTCAATTTACCATCCTAAAGTGACAACACTAAGGTCTATTGATCAACCCCCTAAATTAGAAGAACCTTAATCTCGATGTGCACGATAAGAAGGGAAGTGCACATGGGCGAGAAGAGATATCGAGACATAAAGAGAGGAGAAAACGTTCACGCTTGATTTCCATAACGTCCTTTAGGCTCGAATAGAAAGAAGAATTGATATAAAATTTCGAGATGAAGGGTAACGAAAGGGTTGAACTTAAAACGCATAACTCGTCTACGAAAATCACGGCCGGTTATCCTCGTAGATAGAAATTATTAATTTAAAATGGATAGAATAAGGAGGAGAACACCAAGGCAAAGAGAATAAGGGGAAGCTTTACATGAAAGCCACGTCTTGTCATGATCATGCCCAGTTTAGTAGTACAAAACCTAAAGTGTAATCATGGTGCCATGCCAAAGCATCTTTGTCCTTTTGGCCTTTGCCTTTGCAAAAGGGAATTAGGTAACTTGAAAAGCGCCTTAAGCATATGTGCAAAAGAGAGAATATTGGTGTAGCCGAGGCAAGGAATCAAGAGAGCAAACATGGGTTCAGTCTTAGAGAATCGCTTTGACCATTTGAGCCCCCCCAAAATGCTGGTCATTGGCTCACAACATCATCTCAATTGGACCACTTTGCTCTAGGGTCGCTTTTGGGGTCAATTTCCGAACTTTAATTAATTGAATAAACGCCATGCCGAGCGGCGATTGATTAAATAAATCGCTTTGATTAATTGGTTTTCCCCACTGGGTGGGTGAATTTGGCTGCGCTTTTGTTGGGAAAGTAAAGAGAGCACAAAGCTGTCAAACTTCCCTCCGTGTTCATGATTAAACTTTTGGTTAATAATCACGGGTTTATCCATTAATTAAATCGACGAAAGCTGTCATTTTTCCTTTTCACTAATCATCATTGGGAAAGGAGCTCTCGCATTAATTATAACATTAATTTATAAACGATCGGTTAATCACAGCAATGGTTTGACGAGAGGAGGGAAAATATTTGTATGATCTCTTTCTCTTGATTTTGTTTTGGTTTACCATAATTTCTCATCGACCCATGACTTAATTTTGCGGGTCCATTAACTATATATATTTTATTCCTATCTTAAGCAGATGGGCATGTCTCTCCACAGTCTTTAACAGTAAAAAGATGGGAAAAAATCACAAAAAATCGCAACTTTGCCCACTGTGACGCGTTTATCTTAAACTATTTTTTGTGACACCAACAACTCCAAATTTGTACAATTGTGACACATTTATTCCAATTTTTTTTTTGTTATATAAAAAATCCTCAAATTTATACTTGTGCGAACATTTAGCACAATTTTTTAACACTAAAAACACCAAATTTTTTTCTATGAGATCAATTTTTTTAGGGTAAAAGTTCAGGATAAATGTGCCATATTGCACAAGTTTGAAGTAAATGTGTCACATAAATATTAGTTTGAGATTTTTGGTGTCACAAAAAAAGTTATGGATAAATATGTCATAATAAGCATAATTTATAATTTTTGGTAGCTTTTACCTTAAAAGAAATTATGTACTCTCTTTGGACATGTACACAAAATTACCAACATTGTAAGGAAGGAAAAAAATCAGATTATGCGCCACCTAAATTCGACCCGCAATAAATAAAACGACATTAAAGTTTTCGAAGTTCCTAAATTTGATCCTCGCTATGAGCTACTAATCTGACTGGACCCCACCTAGCGCCTCACAAAAACCGAGGGGTCAATGTCCCCGACCGGAACCGACCGGACTTAACGGTCAAGATCGGCGGGTTTGCCTTCGACGCCACATCATCCGTACGAATTCCGACTGCGGGTGCATCGCGAGAACTACACGCGAGAAGCAGCGGATCGTAGCTCGGAGGCAGTTAACACCTCCGTCTTGAAAACGTGATGATGATTCGCGTTCGCTTCTCCCAAGGCACAGAACAAGCCGCTGCAAGTGTCAGACAGAGAGAGAGAGAGAGAGAGAGGCAGCGTGACTGAGACGACGGCCGGTGGTGGCGCGAAGAGGAGATGCAGTTGATCGAAGAGGGCGGCTCCGCCGCCGGGGAGTCGCCGGCGGTGGTGGTTGTCGGGGTGAAGATGGATGGAGAGAGTCGGGAACTGCTGACATGGGCTCTTGTCAAGGTGGCTCAGCCCGGCGATCGTGTCATTGCTCTTCACATCCTCGAGGAAACCACCTCCATTGGTACGACTTCCCTCCGTCCGCTCTCTCTCTCTCTCTCTCTCTCTCCCTCTCTCTCTCTCCCTGAGTTGCTTTGTCTTCTGCTCGATTTTGACGGTGCCGTGTGATTTTTCTAGAAGGAACGGCGTCGTTTCTCTCTCTGGTGAAGGCATTCGATTCCGTGCTAGCTGTGTATGAAGGTTTCTGCCACTTGAAGCAGGTACGGTGTTCGTTCCCGTTGAATTCGAGTTCCATAGCGTAATCTTGTTCTGTTTTGGAGGCTCGGAAAGTGAGAGCTTGGATTTGGAGTCGGAGCTCTTAGTCACCAAATTTGGGTCTCTCTGTTACCTCTTCTTGTAGGTGGATTTGAAACTTAAGGTATGCAGAGGACCGTCAGTGAGGAAAGTTTTAGTACAGGAAGCCAAATCGTATCCTTCGGCTAAGGTAATTGTTGGAACCTCCAAGAGTAATCATACAATCCGGTCACCGGCATCGGTTGCTAAGTACTGCGCGAGAAATTTGTCCAAGAGTTTCTGGGTTTTCGCTATAGACAACGGCAAAGTCATATTCGAGAGAGACGCAGTAACAGATATACAACGCAGACAAGGTGTGAATTTTATCCTTTCCCCTGTTATTTACTCTTGATCAAGTGATTGATTGGGATGCTGATACATTCGGTTACTTCTACATGTCTTGAAACAGATAGTAACTGGCGTAAGAGTTATGTTCATGTGCTTCATTGGTCGCTGAGCAGGAAAGTATCAGATAAATGCAATCAAAGGAGTCACTGTTGTTCGCAGAAGTGTAATTTTGGTTGTGGGAAGAAAACCTCTGAACAAAACTCTGCAAATTCGGCTGTAGAAGCTATTGGAGATAGTGATAGTGACACAGGTGTTGACAATTCGATGGCTTTGGTGCCGTTTCAACCAAATGAGGCTGTTTCAAGCTCTAATTCTCCACATGGCCTCAAAACTGGTTGGATGTTCCTTCAGCGCATATTCTTAAGAGGGCAGCCTATAGAGGAATCTGGTGGCAAAAAGATGTCTGCTCAACGGGTATTGAGACGTCCAATCACCCATTCTTCTGCTGTAGTCCATCCAGATCAAAAGCAGAGCTGTTCTGCTGAAAATCATACTTGCAATTTGGATGGAGAGAATGGGGCAATTGTACCAGTTGGGAAGGCAGCTGCCAGTCCTCCTTCCCCTTGCGGTAGCTCTAAAGAGTTTCCTGAAGAACTTGAGGGCCTTCATGAGAAATATTCATCTACTTGTAGATTGTTTAACTATGAGGAGCTTCTGGTGGCAACCTGTAACTTCATTCCAGGTACTTCATTCCCCAAATACTAAAATACTGCGTAAGATTTTAATGTGGCCAAATTGTGAGCTGTGGGTTGACCTACTATCTTGATTTCAGAGAATATGGTCGGCAAAGGCGGTTGTAGTAAAGTCTATAGAGGATGTCTTCCTGATGGCAAGGAGCTGGCAGTGAAAATGCTGAAGCCATCTGACGGTGTCGTGAAAGATTTTGTCTCAGAGATTGATATTATTACTGATTTGCATCACAAGAGCATAGTATCCTTATTTGGATTCTGCTTTGAGAGCAACAACTTAATTTTGGTCTACGATTTTGTACATAGAGGAAGCTTAGAGGAGAACCTCCATGGTATGTATCTGTTGCTTCCATTTGGTCAATCAGTTGCAAAATTTCACCTTAGCTACTTTTCTTGAATGCTGGCCGTGTCTTGTTTTAAGGCAATAAGAAGGATCTGCACGCATTTGGTTGGCGAGAGAGGTACAAGGTGGCTGTTGGTGTGGCTGAGGCTCTGGACTATATGCATAATGGTTGTGATCAACCAGTAATTCACAAAGATGTGAAATCATCAAATATTCTTCTTTCTGATGATTTTGAGCCTCAGGTGCTGGAAACATACTTCTTCTTTTTGCCTATTATAGATTATTGTCCTCACTAATGTCTGCTGTGGCCTTTCAGTTGTCAGATTTTGGAATGGCCATTAGAGTTCCAGATCTTTTGACCCAAATAATCAGCGACGATGTTGCAGGAACTTTTGGGTGTGTATTTTGTCCTCTATCCAGCTTCAGCAGTTCCTTTGTCAGTTTCTTTTACTGACAATATCCGCAACTTTAGTCAGACTTCCACATGTTGTTAACATACACTTCTATGGCAGTTACTTGGCTCCGGAGTACTTCATGCATGGCAAAGTTAGCGACCTCATAGATGTTTATGCATTTGGCGTCGTAATCCTTGAGTTGATCTCTGGTAGAAGGCCAATTGACGGTGAATGTCCGAAAGGTCAGGAAAGCCTGGTTATGTGGGTAAGTTGTTAGGGTCCAAATGTTGGAGAAGAAAACTATATTTGCATTGAAGTCATTATGATTATGTATGGGAAGATTTAGTTGAAGCCTTGAGTTATTGTTACTTTAAAGCATGAAGGGATTGGAGCACTTTATACCCACATATATGTTTATAAGCAGGCCAGTACTTTGGTAGTGGAAAAATTGAACTCCACATAAGGCCCTTATATGATGACACGTGGACATTTGTGGAGTGGCATGTAGTTAATATAAACATGTGCAACATATCCTTTACTGATCACTGGCAGTGGAAAGGATATCCTATATATGTGGTGCTTGTTATGAAAATGCTTAACGGTAGCAAGTATATGAACAGAGGGGTGTTTATGGCATGCAGGCAAAGCCTATTTTGAAGGCCGGGAAGGTATCACAATTGCTTGATCCAAGCTTGGGCCGTGATTATGACCCTGAACAGATTGGCAGAATGGTTTTGGCAGCAACCCTTTGTATTAGACGCTCGTCCAGATTTCGACCTCGAATAACCCTTGTAAGCACGGTTATTGTTATACTGTGACCACTTCCTTTTCTTCAATGTATTGCTGACAATTTTTTTAATTGTGGTTTAAATGAATTGCAGATCCTAAAGCTCCTACAAGGTGACGAGGAAGTACTTGAGTGGGCAAGGCAACAAATTAATTCCTCAGAAGAACTTGATGAAATGGATGGGGAAGACTCTCCCATTAGCATACAATCGCATTTAAATCTTGCATTTCAAGATTTGGAGGATGATTCACTCTCCATTAGCAGCACGGAGCAAAGCATGTCATCAGAGGATTACTTGCAGAGCAGGTGGAGTCGCTCGTCTAGCTTCGACTGACTACTGGTCGAAGGTTCACACTCCATTGAGCATGGTTTGGTTTCTGTATGATTTCTCTCTGTAAATTGATTTGTGTGTAGTCCTGTTGTCTCGATTTTCCACGGTTTATTTCAATTATTACTGGGTCTCGGAAGAGAGGTTTTCGCAAGTCAGGCCCCCTCCTTGACATCAGTACTACTTTTTAGTTCCTAGTCCTTGTTTTGCCGGGCTGGTTTTTTTACCTGACCATCGACCTTGGTTCGGTTCAGTTGCATTGCTAAGATGTAGCATAAGTAAGGCCTCATCCTTATTCTTGTTCTCCCCATGGCTAAATGGTATATGCTGATCCCACAATGGATTATCTGCTGTTGATTGTCTTCTTATTCCGATTTTTATTTGGTCAGCTGTTTAAGTGTTTTCAAGCTAAGCTTCAAACGGCTTATGATAGCACACTGTTTCATGTAATGCAAGATCTTGTTTGTGGGCAACGAAATTTAAATTTATTAAATTTCATTATTTGCAAAACAGCGGGGCATCATATCATATGCGTTGCTTTGCTTCTTTGACAAGCATTATTCTTTACTTGCGAGTGTCTAGGATTCTTGTTCCTGTCCTATTGAATTTGTATCTAGTTAGGATTACCTTCTTTTCTTCTGTACCATTTGGACCTGAAGGGATAAGAGGTCAGTGGGCCAGTGGTGTTATTAGGGGTTAAGCTTGGCTATGGTGGGATTCATTTCTTCTCAATTCTGTGACTCTTTTGTTTTGGAAAATCACAAATTTTGACTTAACGGGAGAAAAAAAAGAGAGTGATTTAATTAATAATCCGAATAATACTAAGAGGGATTTAAAAACTGATTTATAGAGATATGAGACGGACTGTTGTTATATGCTCGAATGGTTTCTTATTCACATGTCCAATTATAGCATGTCATGTCATTTAGTAGACTGATTTTGTAAATTGATCTTGGTTTTCCTGATCTTTGTCAATGTTGAGTGCATGCACGTACTTTTCCGGTGCATGACTCCATTCGAATTTGAAGATAATCCTCGGTTCCACAGATTGTAAGCACGACAATGCGAATCCATGCTCGATGTTGAAATTTTATCCAAGTCTCATTCCGACTTTGAAATTTGGATGCAACTCGGTTTCTTACAGTTACTAATACGGGTGATCGGTTTTGGGGTGGGCCAATTTTCACTCTAGAACTGGGAATTGGGAATTGACCTTGTTCACTCGGGAATCATATTTGATCTCAGTCCTGTTCTTGGGTTGGACCAGGACCGGCTAATTTTTTTTATTTATCAAGACATTAAGAAATCGAGTTGCGTATGTCAATGTTGCGGAGAAGTAAGAAACAAATGCAGAAGTATATAGTTAGGGATTCACTTATAAAAACAGGGAGCTTATATTGTGAGGATAGGCAAAAAGCAAAGGAAGAGAAAATGAAAATGAGGTAACATAACAAACTTTCGCCATCTTCTCACTCAACGAAAGAGTGAGAAGAGCTAGAGTCCTCTATTTATGATGAGATTTGATGAGGGATTCGGCAACTCAACTTCTTTAATAGTTGTTTTTACTTCTTAAATCTCCAATTTGTGTAACGTGAGCTGAGATTCATCTCTCCAACTCGCACACGAAATGTGGTCCAAATCCAACTTCATCATTACTTGACGTAATCATAATTAAATTAAAATAAGTAAGGCTTGTAGCTATTAGTGTTTGTTCTGCTTTTATAAATGAGGTCAAGACTTCGAGTCCTAAATTTTATTTTAAGGCAACCGGTCCGATTCCTTAAGTGGGACCGGGAACCAGATTGGATCTCGCCGGTTCCAAATTTTGGGAACTGTGAATTGGATCGGATCCTAGGGGAACTACCTAAAGTCAGTTGGCGCGATCCGATTCCCAGATTGATCAGGATCGGTGCCCATCCCTAATTACTGGAAAGCTTCTGGAATTAGGGTAGTCAAATGTTTGAACTTTTGGGGAGCACATACCTCTGTTAAAAAAGTATCTAGCTTATTCATGCCTTTTCTAGATCTTGAGTCTTTGACAATGTGGAAAGTATCCTTTTCACTGGCATTGAACAAAAGAAAAAGAAAAAGAAAAAGAAAAAACTATTTCTCACCAACTGCAAGTAGAATACTATGCTGGCTCATCCCAGAGATACCTTTTCTTTTACACTTATTCTTGTCCCTTCAATATTTGGAAATCGAAAAAGAGAGTTCTTTATGTTACAGAATATTTTGGAAAAAGAAAAATCATATACTTTACTTATCGGTTAGGAAATTGTTTTAGATATTTTGCGATAAAAAGTCAAATTATGAGAGCCGCAAGGTTTAGTAAAGTCAAATTTTTAAGGTTAAAGGTAAAAAATAAGTGCAATTAAACATCGTTGCTATGTTTGGAAAGACAATGCAAAAACCTCTCGGACCCAAAAAAAAATAAGGAGAAGAATGCAAATCAAAGATGAATTGAATTTACCTCGAAGAATCCTAAACATCAGCTCAAAATAGTTGGATTAACTTTTCCTTCAATACTCCCCATCTTCTAGCCACTACTTGCTTTTGGAGAAGTATTGACTCACCCTCATGTCTTGTTTCGTGAACAATGCCAATAAAATATCTCATGTGTCCTTTGAGACATTCGTGTTCTTGAGGTGCTGTAACGACAAACATGAGATGAGTTGTCACGGCACATCAAGAATTCGAAGACCCCAAAAGAGGCTTGGGAAGCTTTGGTAGTGCTGTTCACGAACACGAACTATGCCAAGCTGCAATGGTTGGAGAACGAAGTACTTTTAGACTAGCCAACAAATCATGACAGCGAGTCAATACTTCTTCGGAGCAACTTGGCAAAGTCGTTAGATTCACATTTAGAGAAGAGCTGTCGTCGAGGGAGATTATTGAAGAAAAAGTTGCACCCACCCTCTTCTTCAAAATTATAAAATTTCTCTATGCTACTCTATCCTTTTGACTATCTAGATTCTTCTTATGGCAAAGTAGGGGATATTCTTCAAAATTATAAAATTATAAAATTATATGGGGAGATGGATTTCTAAAAGGGTTAATACCACAAAAAACTTTAAACTGATACATTTGTGATAAATTTATCCAAAATTAATTTTTTAATCACAAAAAATTTAAACTGGTATACCTGTGATAAATTTACTATAACCTAATTTTTTAATTATGAAAAACTCTAAACTGGTACACATTCCCTCAATTAGTTTTCGTTAAATTGAGTTAATACCACGAAAAATCTCAAACTGACACACTTATAACAAATGGAGGGTAAAATCCAAAATTGGTACATTCCGTCAATTGTCAAGTTTCATCAAACTCAGTAATTTGACGGAAATTAACGGAGGGTAAATTTGTCACAAGTGTACCGGTTTGGGGTAAATTTGTTACATATATACCAGTTTAGATTTTTTCATGTTCAAAAAATTAATTTTGGGTAAATTTATCATATGTGTACCAGTTTGAGGTTTTTTAGGATATTAACCCTTTCTAAAATTATCTAAGTAGATAGATCCACCCTTTTGTTAGGGCTATAAATAGCCAGGAAGTGTTTCCATTTCAGTATGTGTGTGAAAGAAGTCTCCTCTAAGCAATAGCGTATTGTGCTGAGATAATGTGTGCTTGTAATAAAAAAAGTGTGTGCTTTCTTTAGTTGAGAATCTTGTCTTTTTCAACAATTGATATCAGAGCAAATGGTTGGGGATCATTAGCCTAGGAATCGGGGCTTGTGAGCCCAAGGATCAAAGTATGACGGAGTTATGCTAATGCACAGTCCAGGGTTGTGAAGTCGGTTGGTTCGAGATCAGGCTTATTTGATCTAGTGCTAGGCACTACAACCAAGTCACGATGGCCGATATCTTGAGTTCGGTAGGGTGCGTTTGATAACTTGCCAGAATTTTTAATTCTCTGCCAGAAGTGATTTTGGAAGAGAAATGCGTTTGGTAAAGAATGACTTCTGAAATAGTTTTCCACTTCTGAATGAGATTTGTGTTTGGTAACGAATTGATTCTCTATGCCAAAATCAATTCTTGCCAGAAGTGATTTTTTTTATTAAATAAAATATTTAAAATATTTTTTAAATATTAAAAACATCAAAAAAATATTTAAAAAAACAAGAAAAACAAGAAAAAAAGGGTGGGCGGGGGCAAGGGCGGCAGGCCCTTATCGCCGCTGGCCCATCGCCGGAGAGGGCCGGCGGGGGTCGCCGAAGAGGGCTGGTGGGGGTCGCCGGGCCTCGGCGATGGCTGGCGAGGGTTGCCGACCGCGGGCGAGGGTCGCGTGCAGCCCTTCGTCCAGCACTGGGCGGAGGGTCGCTGAGCCCTTGCTTGTCGCTGGGCAAGGCTCGCCGGGCCCTCTCCTGCGACGGGGCCGGCGGTGGCAAGGGCCTCTGCCCAGGCCCTGATTTTTCTGCTGTTGTTGTTTTTTTTAATAATATTTTGAATATTTTATTTAATAAAAAAAGTGAAAATAAAAAAAAGTTTAGGGGTAAATGCGTTTTTTTACTTCAAGTAAGGTAAATCCGTCACACAATCATAAGTTTGAGGTTTTTTTTAATGATTTTTTCCCTTTTTATTTTCACTTCTCATTTTCCTTCTCACGCTCGTAGGTCACCGGACGCGCGGACGCCGGACGTCGGCCGCCAAACGCGTGGACGCCGGACGCCGGACGTGCGGATGCCGGATGTCGGCCACCAGACGTGCAGACGTCGGACGCGCAGATGCTGGATGTTGGCCGCTGGATGCGCGAACGCCGGATGCCGAACGTCGGCCGCCGGACGTGCGGACGCCAGACGTCGACCGCTGGACGTGCGGACGCTGGACGTGCAGACGCCGGACGTCGGTTGTCGGATGCGTGGACGCCGGATGTCGGCAGCCGATCCTCGAGCGCCATTTGGTAAACTTGCCAAAAGTAGAATGAGAATGAGGGTGCATTTGGTAAAAATAAATTTTGATTCTCTGTCAGAATTGATTATCGAAAGAATGAATTCTTGTCAGAATAAAAAATTCTGGCAAAAATGGAAATCACGCAGGCCCTAAGTGAGAGTCAAGAAGCTCAACAGGCATCAATGCCACGACTCAGAATCACGTGGAGATCGAATCAGCCAATAATGAGCTGCGGGCTTAGTTGATGGAACTGACCAATTAGGTTACGGTCCTTGAGTTCGGCGCTTCAGGTCGTGGAGGTGGCTAGCGGGCTTGCCCTCGATATACCGGACATACCGGATCCGCCGACGAAGCCATGGCAGCTTCCTTGCCTGGTGCAGCCGATCACGGCATCTGCGGACACGTTTCAGTGCTGATAGCCTGGTACTCGAATCGGAAGTGCAAAAGTCGGGGTGATTCGTATGGGAGTCTCTTTCTGGGGATGGCATTGTTCATTCTCAAGGGCGACAGTATATGGCCAGCCATTCTTCCCACTTTGATCTGAAACCATCACCTTCCTCATCAGCTCTCTTCATTTTCATGTATAAAACCCGAGAGCAGCAGCAAACATGCACAGCTCTACAACCCATCGCAGACATTGGCTCAATGAATGATAGCAAGTGTAAATCCACGGCAATTTTGGCATGGTGATCGGGTTCTCGATCATTAGTTTTAACCCGGTCGATGAAAATACTTCCGTAGAGGCGATGCTGCGAGGTAATTAACTAGGTAACAAAAGCACCACCCATGAATGGTCTTCGACCTCACCGCCTGGCGCACGCGCGACGCAGAATGTCCTGCATGGTTCGCCCTCTACTAGACTTCAGCATGATTATAGGTAGAGCTTCAGAGAAGATGAACCCACAGCATACGACGCTCCAATTCGCTCTATGGAGCATTCTTTATACAGTGAACACAAGATGAAAGATGCCGGGTTCTAATTAAAGAATAACAAATTTCAGGAAGAGGCAGGCAGCCTTGAACTTGAGCCATACCATTCCAGATAGATTCAAGCATCAATCTGAGGATGTTCCTATTGATCTGGTCTTGAGTGTGGCGCATTTGGGACACTTCGATTCTCTATACTTACCGTCACCCGACAGGCTAAGAAGTATCGGTTTCACTACCGCTCTATGATCGCAGGAAAAAATCGACTAGCCGGCCAAACCCGAGACATGAGAAGATGACGGGGAACCCCTGCATCGTTGGAAACCGAAGGAAATCCATTCATATCCTCCATCGATAGATGATGGTTGAATTGCCCATTGAATAGAAATTGCTTGCCCGTGTACATCACTCGTAACAAATACCCACTAGACCAGAACTTTGGTTATTATTGTCGATAATGAAAAAATTATCGACAATATTTTTTATCGTTCACGAAAATATTTTTACATTAATAATTTTCGATAATAACAATAAATTTCATAATACAAGCGCTATTTTAAAAAAGAATATTTTTCAAGTTGAGATTGCCTTTCTTTTTCTTTTCTTTGCCCTTCGTTACCCTTGCAGCTCGAAAAACCCAAGCGAAAATCCTGCCACAGCGCCAGGCAAGAGCAGTCCCTCTGCGCATACTTTGAAACTCCCAAGTTCCATGCTCGCCCGCGTCCACCGATGCAATCTCCTTCGTCTCTCCGCTAAATCTCCAGTCCTCTTCTCCATGTCGTCCTTGCTCTCGGCTAATCCCTCAGTCACCGCCGCGAGGCGCGACTGCGACGACGAGCCCATCCCCGACGACCCTGTTAGTCGACTCATTAGTGGGTTGAGGGGCTCAGGAGTCGAGGGGTTCGTCGCTTCTCCTCACTTCGGGACTGTAGTTTCCGAGTTGAGTCGGTTTCAGGTCGACCGAGTGGTGGATGCTTTGAGGGTAGAGAGCCCGGGTTTGGCGGTTGCTTTCTTCGAGGTTTTGAGGAATGAGTACGGGTTTCGGCATTCGAGGTTCTCTTGGCTACTGGTCTCGCATGTTTTAGCTGGGAAGTGGGAGCTGGGGCGATTGCGTTGGGTTCTTCAGCAAATGCTGGAGGAGGAAGGTAATCTCTGCTTGGGTTCTGCTGAGCTGGGTGATACTCTGAAAGTTTTGTTTGGCAAGATATGGGGGCAAGCAAGTGGTTTTTTTTCCCTGTTTCATGGCAACGAGGAACCAATTTGAAATTTTGCAGATTTTGGCTGATGTTTTGTTTACAGTTGGCTTCCTATGGAGCTTGAACTAGTCGTTGGTCCAGGCTTTCTCATGTTGCTACTTTTGATTCTGTATAGGCTCTGGCTCTGCACCTGCTCTTTGCGAGGTTCTGTCAAATAGCTTCCGCGATTGGAAATCAAGTAGCGTTGTGTGGGATGTTCTTGCCTTTGCTTATTCAAGAGCTGGGATGGTGCATGATGCCCTCTTTGTCCTTGCCAAGATGAAGGATTTAAGATTTCAAGCTTCTATAACGACATATAATAGTCTACTGCATAACTTGAGGCACACTGATATCATGTGGGATGTATATAATGAGATCAGAGCGAGTGGCATCCCTCACAGTGAATACACTAATTCCATTATTTTGGATGGCCTTTGTGGGCAGTCAAGATTTCAAGATGCGGTTTCGTTCTTCTGGGAGACTAATAAGATGGAGTTGGGGCCCTCGGTTGTGTCCTTTAATACCCTCATGTCAAGGTTTTTTAAATTGGGTTTTCTGGATGTTGCTCGGTCATTCTTTTGTACGATGCTGAAGTCTGGACTGCCACCCGATACATACACTTACAATATCCTCATCCATGGTTTGTGTGTAGCAGGTTCCATGGAAGAGGCAATAGAGTTTGCGAATTACATGGAGAAGAATGGACTGGGTCCTGATGTTGTGACATTCAATATTCTTGCTAAAGGATTCCATCTACTAGGTCTAATGAGTGGGGCTTGGGACGTCATTAAAAAAATGCTGCTCAAAGGGTTGCATCCTGATCAGGTAACGTACACCATTCTTATATGCGGGCATTGCCAGGCAGGTGATATAGATGAGGGCTTGAAGCTTAGGGAGGAGATGCTTTCATTGAATTTGCCCTTGAATTGCATCTCATACACAGTACTGCTCAGCAGCCTGTGTAGAAGTGGTCGGGTTGTGGAAGCATTTAAATTGCTCTATGAAATGGAAGCTACTGGTGTGCAGCCAGATGTAGTGACATATTCTATCCTCATCCATTGGCTTTGCAAGCAAGGAGAAGTTCAAAAAGCTATTATGGTCTATCAGGACATGATCTCAAAGAGGATCTTTCCAAATTCTTTTTCACAGACTTCCATTTTGCTGGGTATGTGTCAAAGGCAGACTATAGAAGAGGCTAGGATGTATTTTGATGCTCTCACAAGAAGCAATTTGACAGATTGTGTTGTTTGGTATAACATTATGATTGATCGATATGCAAAATGTGATAAAATTGGAGAAGCTGTCGATCTTTACAAACAGATTATCACCAAGGGGATCACTCCTAGTACTGTAACTTTGAACTCTCTTATTTATGGATTCTGCAAACAAAGAAAACTTGACGAGGCTAGGTGGTGGTTGGATGCTATGAAGTTATATGGACTGATACCTAGCGCCATAACTTATACTATACTTATGAATGCATTTTGCGAATTAAGTAATATGCAAAGGGTGCTGGCATTGTTTCATGAGATGGAAACAAAAGCAGTAGTTCCAACACATGTCACGTACACAGTGATCATTAAAGGACTTTGCAGGCAACGGAAGCTGCAAGAGGCTGTACAAATCCTTAATGACATGTATGCTAAGGGCTTAAGACCCGATCAAGTCACCTATAATACTATTATTCAGAGCTTCTGCAAAGCAAGGAACCTGGAAAATGCATTTCAGTTGCACACTGAAATGCTAGTGCATGACCTCGTGCCCACTCCGGTTACTTATAATCTACTTATGAATGGACTTTGTGTATATGGTGAATTAACAGGTGCTGATAGCTTGCTGGTTTCTCTTCAAGACAGAAATGTAAAACTTACAAAGGTTGCTTATACCACCATCATCAAAGCACATTGTGCAAAGGGCGATGTGCAAAGAGCAATTTTTTACTTCAGTCAAATGATGGAGAAGAGATTTGAAATATCAATTAGAGATTATAGTGCTGTAATTAATAGATTATGCAAACGGTCCTTACTTAATGAAGTTAAGCTTTTTTTCCTTATGATGTTATATGATGGCATATCTCCAGATCATCAGATGTGTGAAGCAATGCTCAATGCTTTTTATGAGGGTGGGGATCTTCAATCATATTTTCAACTTCTAGGTGAGATGATTAAATTTGGCTTACTCCTAGATTAAGCATGGGGATTTAATCATCGACGCCCCTCATGGGAGGGAAAGCTGTGTCTCTATGTAGAAACTGACATAACAGGTATGAATCTATTGCATTGTTAACATTTGCTTTTTTCCTTTTTTTGTAATCACAGCACTACAATTTCTAAACAGCAATGATTTTTTCTTATGCTTGCTTGACCATCTTATTTTTGCATATTTGACTGAGTACTGTGGTATGCATCTAAGTTCTGCCTGTCTAATATTCACAGTATGCTACTCCCACGGATTTTATGCATTGTGAATACTGATTTGGAATGGAGCTGGCTGCCCTCGTTGAACACTTCAACCGCACTTCCTGGTGATTAGACATAGTTTGTCTTATTGGTTAATCTGTGTGGAATGTGCTCCATCCCAATGTTTCCATGGAATATGCGTATCAGGTATGAGTTTACATCATGCACAGTTGTACGGTACATTTGAGATGCAATTCTGTTTTTTCCTGAACATGGGTTAAATTATTGTTTGTTTGATTGGGGTATTGTTGAGATTGAATTCTTGAGTGCAGGTTTCTAAATGTGGGTTTTAATTCATTTGTTTCGGCCATTTTTTAATGGATTTTACGCATATGTTGTGTGATTAAATCATTCTTGAGCTTACTGTGCAATTTAATAATTTTAGTTGGGATCGTTCTGTTACAGTATAAGATCTTATTCCTGGGAAGTACCTGATCTGTTATCTTTAATTCTCATTTCTGTGATAACGAGTTGAATATATCTGAAAAAAAGATATGAATTTTGTGGGTACTTTTTTTTGTTAAAGAATGCATTGACTATCCCGCCAAACCATTCAATGTTTTTAGAGGGTCGCCATCCATTCCGTGCTTTGACCATTTTAATGCTCTAGATATTCAGAGCGTTCAGGACTCATTGTCTAAATGTGTACTTATCACTTTTGAACTGATTTGTAACTCATATTTACTGAATGTTCCCACTATAGGGTTTATAGTTTGGATTAACAGAGGTTGTTTATAACTGGTATTGTTCATGTACTCTCATCAGAATGGTTCTATTTGCGGAACTCTCCCAAGGATCCACATAAATAAAATGTTATGAAAATGATTTCATCTATTTTTATTTCCTCATCTATTGATTCTTGTGTCTACTCCCGAGGAAACTATGTTACCCATGTGGGACCCATAAGATGTAATATTCCAGATGCATTTTAGTAAATGATGCATCAGATCTAACTGTCTAGATCCATTTTAGTATGTGTAGTGCGCTTACTGAAGACTTGCTCCTCCTAATACATATCATCATCTTATTTATGGACTTTGTGCCTGGTGATTTAAGAGATTCTGACAATTCTCCAGTTTCCTAGATGGAAGTGTGAACTTGACAAAACTTGCTTGTAGCGCCATATTAAAGGCACATCATGCAAAGGATACAAAGAGCCATTTTCTCTGCTGTGAAATGATAGAGGTTGGATTCTGAATATCAATGAGAGATATAGTGCTGTGAATTAATTGATTGTGAAAAAGGTCCTTTCTTGGTGAAGTCAAAGTTTTATTTCCTATCAACCGGTATGATGGCCTATCTCCATATTAACTGATATGTGAACCCCTTGATGTTTACTGTGAGAACTGCCACTGAAAATCAGTTTTACAACTTGTAGGTGAGATGATTAAAGTCTGCCTACTTGCAGATCAATCGTGGGGACTCCATCATTGATTCCCTGAAGCTGTTTGCTTGTATAAGCTTGCGTTAGAGGTACGAGTTTAGTCTCTTCATGCATCATTTTTCTTTCTTTTCTTACAGCACTCTAGTACTTTTCCAGTGACATGGGTTTTACTTCCGCGTACTGGACCATTTTATGTAAGTCTGTTCTTTGACCAAGCACACTGGAATGGATCTAACTTCTGCTGTCTAATTCTTGTCGTACATTTTTAGGTCACGGTTTCATGTTTGTGAAGAATTCATTGATCTCCGTTGATTCTGCTGCCTTGGGTCATTCCTTCAACTGCATTCTGTGATGATCAGACTTGGTGTTCCTTATTGGTTAATTGGTGTGGAACTTGCTCCAACCAAACGACTCTAATTAATTGGGAATACTTATTTCCTGGAAGTCTGCAAGTCAGAGCGAGTTAAAAATGCAAATGTAAGCAAGTTTTAGCTGAAAAATCAGTTGAATTGATTTGGTTGTTTGTGGGGGTGTTATTATGAATATAAAATCAGTTCTAGATTTTACTTCAGCTCTTTGATTTCATCATGTTTAAATAGATATATTAAGCGTCAGTGTGATCAAATCAGTTTGGAGGTAATTTTCAAGGTTATAGATTGATTTGTGATTGAAGGGGGTGCAATTATGGCAAAGTTGTTGAACCCATGTATTTGTTCTGAATCGCGGGACACAAATCTCGGGTGGATGCTCAAATTCTTTCTAAAAGTGCATCAACTATCCACACGAACTGCTTTAGCCACCTTTATCATCACCACGATCATCACCATCATCATCATCATCATTATTTTGGCCGTGTCATCTGTCTTTGTTGACTGTTTTTTGTCTTAACCTTTTCTTTGTAAATGTGTGTTTATGCCCTACATTGGCATCTAGAGAGTACATGACGGAGCATTGCAATTCACTGCTTCATAACTACATTACTGAATGCGCCTCATTACAGTTTTCAGTTTGGGGTTCACTGAAGTTTATGTGTAGTCATTTAATGTACTTTTTCAGATGATTGGCTGCTCTGTTTTTTGACACTCTCTCCGACGGATATAAAGAAGATGAAAATTATTTCACCTGAATTGTTTTTACTTTGGTCTGCTGCAGAGTCTTTTCCATTGGGATTTTTGGTCTTTGCAAGATGGCTCATTCCATGAAGCATCGGGCACTCGTAATATCATTGCCATCATTCATTGACTTGCTGGTTCAGTGACTGTAAGTGGGAACTAATCATCGATTCACTAAATGGTGCTAATTCGCGGGTCGTATTTCTGCGGCATCTGTTGCCACATTTCACTTTGGTGCGTTATTATTGGGAGGGAATGAATCGCCAGCTGTTGCCGGCTGCAAAAGCGCCACGGTCTCCTCCTTCGAATCTGTTTGGGCCCTTCTTTCTGTATTATCACATGGGCATGTGCGTACGAGTACTCGCGCGCATCCATCGATGCCTGCAAAACGAAGGTAGCCCACGACTCATCTAAGCCAGACAAGGCATACGAGCAGTTTAAATATTACCCTTCTTCTTGCCTCGTTTGTATAGATAGAATGGATAGGTGGAGCATCTTTTCTCTGCAACATCCTCCGAGAGTTCTCTAATTTTGTCAAAGCTGGAGAGCCTTTGTCTGAAACCTCTGGTCCTCGGGTCAACGGTTTGAAGATGATGGAGAGAGGAGTGCAAAAGCCGTAGAAAGGAAAACAAGTTTGAGCTAGTGTCAATTCAATCTTTTGAAGATCCCAATAAGATCTACTTTAGCAATATATGGTATGATTTGCGATCTGGATGGATATATATCGTCATTTTTTGTTAAAAGCGCGTCAAGAGAGTTCAGCGAACCATAATAAAATCGCAAAATAATTCATCATTCGTTTTCAATTTGTATCGCGAGCAAGAAAGCTTACACTTGGTACTAAGGACAATAAATATAAAATTTTCTTTTATAAAAAATATCGCATCGAGTATCTGAATTTTGTTAATAAATCCATGTTATTCATTGAGAAATCACGAGAATGTTATATTTATCCAAGTGCATATGAAATAAATAAAAAATGATATTTTAGGAATCTAAATTGGTTTCTGACATGTTACCACAATAATCGATTAAAAGAGAAGACATGAAATAAGTTGCTGTGGAAGAAGATGAAAGGAAAGAGCGCCGGGGGGGTGTTGGCCTCACAAAGCCCGCAACCCAACTCCGCTTCTTCAATTCCGAGATGGGCCTCTCTTTATATCACCCACAACCCAACAATGTCTCCTCATGTTCTCGTTAGCGCTCTCTCTCTCTCTCAGCACAGCTCCGCTCCGTCCCGCCGCCGCCCACGTCAGTGCAAGTGCTCGCCCGATCACCGTCGGGGTCGTCGGCGAACTCTTGGGTCATTCGTCGCCGTGAACGTGCCGCGAAGGTTCTCGCCCCTTGCTGCCGGCGTTCTCTCTCTCTCGCTCGGGTGCGTGAGGGGGGGAGTGCCCGTGTGTGAATCTCTCTCTATACGTGCTCGCTGTTGTTGCAGCAGGTGGGTTCCGCGACTCTCCCCCCCAAGAAGAAGTGACAGTCCGGCGACTACTCTGAGTCTGTTGCACGTATGGCATCTTTCTTTCTTGTTCTTCCTTGAAAAAATGTTCGACTGGGAGGGTTCGGGGTTTATGCCTTGGGAGTTCTTATTGTTTCGATTTAATGATCACCCATCTTTGTGTTCGTGAATCGCAATGCTTTCAAGAAATGGGTATTTGCTGGCTGCCCTGCTTGTGAATCAAATATAAGGAATGGATACTGTCCCTTTGGAGAATTACATGCTTTCGCCGTGAGCCGGCTAATAAGCTCTACTTACCGAATGATATGATCTGTATTGCGGAATTCGATCCCTTTTCAGGTTGATTTCAAGGTTGAATTTAGTGTTTGGCTGATCTTCCAAGGTTTAATCCGTTGTTCCCTGCTTTTAAGCGATGGAAATCTTTGCATCTTGATTAGCAGAATCGCCGAAATGAAGGATCTTGATTTCGCGAGTGACTGTTTAGTCTAAATAATTGCTCGGGCGTGTGTGTATTTACGAAGTGCGAACATTGTGAAGACCTCTTTCATGTTATTACAGTCTTGCTTTAAATCTCTGGCTCTTGCTCTTTTGCTTCATTCTGGTTTGTCACTGGTTTACACTCCAATATCGAGGAAGGCGAAATAATCGGTTTCTTTGCCATTAGTGCCATGACTTTTGCTTTTTTCTTGAATCCATTTTGTTTCGTCTTGTTTATGTTGAGTAGGTTATACCACATGGGAGGATGAAGTCATAGTATGATGTGAAGCTTGTAACGCTTGTTTATGACGGAGATGGCTGGTAAATGTATAACGGGGAGACAAATGAGATGGAAACTTCTTTCTTGAGTTTTTTCTATTGTTAATAATAGCTGCAGAATCAATCTTTGGGTAATGATAGTTTGTATGCAGATGTCCGAAGAATACGACCCTAGAATTACCACTTTGCTTGCATATCATTCAGCAATATTTCATTTCTGACACTGAAATCTGGCAGGGGGAAAAAATGACGACCGAGCGAAATGAAGATAAGCAAGCTCCTAGCCCCTCGGCTGTTGGCTTGAAAGAAATGGTGGAAGAACAATATCGGAAGATAAAAGAGAATGCAGAAACGTACCCTTACGTCTGGGCTTCGTATATTCTAGTTTACGGAGGATTCGCTCTTTGGACAACTTATAGGTGGAGAAAGCTTCGGAGAACTGAGGACAGAGTTCGAGTCCTTCAAGAGAGACTTCGCAAGCTCGTCGAAGCTGAAGAATCAGCAAGTTCCGTATCATCGGTCCAAAAGGGTCAGCAATCTTCTGTTGCATCAGTTGAGAAGGGCTCTCCATCGGGTACAACACCACCTTCGGCTGCTAAACAAGGTCCCCAGTAGATCTCTTTTGGGCTAAAGGTGAATGAAATGCTCTCAAGTCACGATCGACAAATGAGATCTCCCATTTTTTCGGGAGAGAGAAATTGCGAATCAATCCTCAGGCTGTCTTGGGAATGTTTTCTCAATCTCCTGAAAACGACATTCGATCACTTGGCAACAATGTTTTCTTTAACAGGGTGTGAGAGATGATTGTGTTCTTGGAAAGCATCGGGCAAGAAAAAAGGAAAATGTTTTTTGGGGGGTGAATCGAGAGCTTAGATTGGTGTCAATTGTTTCTTTTGGGTTATTATGTTTTTCCAATTATATACATTTCGAGACTCCACTCGAATCCATGATTGCGATAGGGAGACATTACAAATTACTTTTGTCTAATACGACCAAGGTGAACAGGTGACCACACTGCAATGCTGACAGAAAGTAATTCATTAGCACCCACAAGCAATTACATTGTTATTTCTGAACATGCTCTCGCCACGCCAGTCCTGCGTAGTCTTTTTCTCCTGTTTCGATTGCTTTCTGCTACTACCTAACCACCATATGCTGGCTTGCTCTGTTTCGTTTGCTGTCTCAAATTGCATCCAATTAATAACTTAGTATGAGAAAATTTTAAGGAAGCTTTGAAGGAATTACGGTAACAATTTGAGCTCCGTGAGGGCGCCAAACTTCCGTTCTAGGGACTCACATTCATCGTTCGATCAGATGAATCCCACATGCGCCTCACCTTATCCGATAGTGCATGCGAGTGCAGCTAAGATTGTGTCCCCTTCTAGGAGTCTCATAGGTGATTGGATTAGACCAACAGCTTACATGAATTATCATCAATCCAATTGACCTCGAATTTCTCTTGAATTAGTCAGTGGGGAGTTTAGAAGAAATTCCTAAGATTCCAGTACCGAAGCTTTGGAGGGAGGACTATAGACTAGGAAAATCATCCACGAATACACATCACTTCTAGGCGGCGTCACCTCCAACCTCACGATTCTATCCCCTCTTTTACCTCCAACTCTTCCCCTTTTTTATATCTTCATCTCCTTCACAACTCATGTCCGCGGTCCTTTGCCGCCATAACCACCTCTCATTAAGCTTCCAGCACCACAGCCACCAGTCACCACCGAGCTGCACCTCCAACTACAACTCCGGCAACCAAACAACCCCATCGACGCCTTGGGCTTGCAATATATATCACACTAACCTATGAAGTTCATGTCTTTATGATTACTTCGCCACACTATCCTCATTGGACCCCACCTTGCCCCTCAAAACTGAGTGATTGAATCGGATTAAACATGCATGTGCGCGAACAGAGGTACAAATGAAGGTGGTTTCATCGAGGACAATTTTCGGCGGTAAAGAATGAAGGAGAATGATTCTGGTTGTTTCGTCGAGGACGAATCTCAGAGGTGAGAATGAAAAAGGATAATTCTGGTGATTCCGTCTATCTTCAATAATACAAACTACCAAGTAAATATATTATGAATGTGATGCCGTCATATTCTCATAAAAGAAAAGGAAATTCTAAGGGAAAACAAGTGAAACATTCAACCAAGGAAATTGGAGTTTCTTAAGTTACTACCCAAATCACCCGCTATATTTTCCATTAGTTCCATATGGGGCTAACATGTATTCAACGTCTGCAGGTACTCGCAACTCCCTCCAAATATCTCCATCTTCCATTTTTACCAGATTCAATCATAATAGATGCTCCAGAATGTAACCACAATGACAATTAACTGGAGCACTTGAATTGGTAACTCAAAAAGGACATGAGATATTGGCTGCCCCAGAATGTTAGCATTGCAGGACACTAGGACTCAATCATGGCCAAACCCTCGATCATCTAATGGAAAGTTCCTAAGATCATGAGGGAAGACTATGATGACAGGAAAAGAGTGTGAAAAGGCACCTCAACATTGTCAAAATTGCTGTGGTATGGTGGTATCTATCGTCATTTGAAAATACCTTCTTTTTTGCAGATTACAGAGGAGCTTTGTATATGGGCAGCTGATAATAGATGCTCCCAGTATTCCAGATATGTTGCAGATCTTGTGCTCTGAGAAACTGTCTGATGCTATGATAGGATTTAAGAATCAAGGCGTTGCATGCTCCATCCATTTCCCAATTCCTTGATTGCTCAAGTTGTGCCCAGGCAAAGCAGATGGATGCAAAGCTTATTTTAAGTCAGCCTTGCATCAAGACATGGTCCACATGCAATAGCTCCTAGGTATCATCAGAAGCTAATTGCTCACGCTGATAGAAGCTTTAGACTTGACCTGCCTGTTATCTACCATGACAGAAGTCAGCAACTGCTGTCTCCTCTGTTCCTGAACACTCCTCCGATTAGATTCAAGTATGATAAGAAGAGCAGTTATATCAGCTGGGCTTACTCCACCCACTCTGCTTGCTTGTCCAATAGTCTGTGGCCTTACCTGCCAGCATAATAACCAATATGAGTAAAAAAAATTTACTCATTGTTCAATGGATTATCATTTTCATTTAAAAAAAGATGGAATTGACATACAACATCCCGAAATCGGTAGAACCAAAAAGGTCCAAGTTATTAGGAGTTTATACAAAGTGAAACGACAGGTTTCAGATCCCAAAAGTAGAGAATCTCCTAATAGGGTAGTTTCAGGATGGACTCAATACCCTACCACCCTAGAACTGTTCACTCCTCTTACCAAATTTTGATGCAACCCTATTTATTTAAAGCACGTCACATGACAGATAGTCAAGATTCGTTCTCCTAATTTTATGTGATATCAATTTGGTATATATGTAACTCATAAACTGCAATAACTAATTGATGTAGCACAAAGACAGCTCTGGCAATTAACCAAACATAAGATAAAGCAAATGTCAAGAGACAAAGGAGAGAACTCCACAGAGACTAAGCCAAAAGAGCACGGGTTGCTAGTTTGAAATCAGTGCAGATCCAGTCTAATTGACTAGTTCATCAATTCTATTGTATTAGTAATCTACCCAGAAACTGAATGTGCTCTTTCCTGCATGCATGGGTTTCATTGGCCCACCTAAACAGCATATACTCTTGCACGCATGCATTCAACCAGACCAAATAAACTGGTCTAATACTAAACCTCCGAGTATACAACGGTAATGACATGCTCCATTTGATAATCCATAAAGATGTCAATTGAGATGATAAAGTAATTGGACCTTGGAGAGTTTCTCCCTTGCTTCAAGAGACAAAGTAGTCATAGCATGGTAATCCAAGTCATCAGGAAGAGGTCTATGTTGTTGATGGACCATCTGCAAGCCAAATGAGAGAGAGAGAGAGAGAGAGAGAACATCATGATTAAATACACATCAATTTGCAAAGTTCAGTGCTAACAAGGTCCAAAGCAGGTTTAGGGGGAAAGATGGACTATACACTAAGACTATTGAAACAACTGAAGCCCAAAAAATAAGATATGAAGGGATATCCACCTGCTGGAGTTGACTTTTTTGGCGCAAAATGAATCCCTCATATTTGACATCAATCTCAACACATTCTTTCTCCATTCTAGAAAGTTTTTTATTGCCAAAACCATGCACATCGAAGACTTTGTATTGTATGTGTGGCTTCTTGAGAAGACTCTCGAGACTTGAAAAATCCTTCACAGGCTGACCAGACAAACGTGTAACATCAGCAGCCAAGTCTCCTCCTGGGAAGTAAGAATTGGAAGGGGAAAACAAAGCCATCCTGACATTTTGACTATGAATCCACAAACTCATGAACTTGTAAAAATTTGAATTGTAAAGATGGGGATACACTATGATACTAGAAGCCAGGTTCAAATAGTCATATAGGACAGCACTAAGAAACTAGTTACACACTATGAAGACCATCACCCTTAAAGAACACCAGCTTCCTGATTAAAATCACAATCAATGTGTACATGGTATGCCTTCTTACGTGACCCATCGTATAGTCTCCACACATAGCGTGTGTGTGCCTTTATGCATGCAATCCATCCATCAATTTGTATATACAATCACATTCTACATGCATGCTCCTGAAGCAAATCAGCCAGGTCTCTAAGTAAGCACTTTAGGCTTTGTTTGAAAGCTAGGTGGGACAGGAAAATGTCCACTGGTTTAAATTTTCCTCTTCTCCGTCCTCGCAAGAATTTGAATTTTTTTAAATCTTTCCACCCAAATTTTCTTCACCTCCATTTTCCCCAAATTTCCCATACATAGCATGAGAGAAACAAGCAAAGCAATCATCATGGTCAATTGGTCATAGTGTTCACCTTCACAATGTAAGTTGCAAAAACATGGCCGAAGGTTACAGTTTCCCCATTTAGTGGTCACATTCAGAACACAAATTATGCAACATGCAACGGCCAATCATAGTGCATTCCCATTGAACCAAACAGGTCCCTGTCATTTGTCAAAAAAGACAATTTCAGAAGAGGGTTTTTCCATGAGTTAATTTGCAAAAATTATCCTTTCTTATGACATTTATGCTTTGTTTGGGAAAGGGGGAGGAAGGGGTACAGGAATTTAAGTAAAATTTGTGTTTTTCATGAAGAGTGAAGGGAAAATTAAAACCCCAATTTTCTTCAACCTTTTCATTCGTCCCTCTTCGAAAAAAAAAAATTAAGATGCTTCACTGTTAAAGGAAAAGTAGTAGGATCCTCAAGTCTCTTTTGTTTAGTCTGAGATACAGACAGACACTACCCTTGGAAAAAACATGTACCCGATATCCTGACACTTTTAAGCCGCTCTTTTTCCTCTGAAATTCGAGCTTGCTTCTCTTGGTAAAGTTTCCAGCGTCTATCATCTATTAACCCAATCTCCCGTCCCAAAGGAGTGAGACGGCTATCAGCATTATCTGCTCGAAGAAGCAACCGGTGTTCTGAACGGCTGAATGGAGAAAAACATAGACAATAAAATAAGTACAAATATTGGGGGATATGATTCTGTCAAGACACACAAATTACCAACTTTATCATGAGAACTAAAGAAAATTTGGTCAAGGAATTTAAGGTAACTATATACGAGGACTACATAGGCAGGTTAAATGGAAAGTTTCCAGCACTAAGTAATGTACAGACTCGTCAATAAATAATTGTCATTTTAATCCTGCACATTTAACATGTCTATAATCGAAATTAGATTCCTGCAAGCAGAGATGTAATGCATTGGGTGCAAGAGAAAGATATTATCTTCTAGACATGCATGAAATTGCATATACTCAGCATTACCTTTCAAGAATAAAAAGAGAATTTCCCTTCTTGTTAATGAATTTCCAAATTCTATGCATCAACAGGTTAGCAAAGATGAGAACAAAACTCAACAGTGTCAGCAAAAATCTGAGTTCAATGAAAAAAACCAAAAAAAGCCACGTTGAGAAGTCACATTTTTGCTAAAGAACTTATATATTAGTTGTGATCATGATGCCATTCAATTTAACAAAGACTAGACCGGTGACGTTTGATACCAAAAGTTATAGGAGAAATAAATAAATAAAAAATGAAGAAAACTCATCAAACGAACATAATATACCTCGTCAGCATTCGATATGGCTCTCTGAGGTCTTTGGTGACAAGATCATCGATCAAGGTCCCTATGTAACTACTTTCTCGCTCAAGCACAATGAGGGGCTTCCCATCTGAAAATCTAGCAGCATTGATTCCAGACATGATACCCTGAAAATTTATCTAAGTAAAGTTACAAAAAGTCTAGCTAAATATTATCCAGGACTAGCAAAAATGCCTTTTGCTTCTGCCAACTATCATGTAATACGAGACTAGAGATAGTAATGCAAAAGTTGTTAAAACCGCTTAACACAGCATTCGAGTACTTATCCATAGAACTTGATATTGAATATTTTTCAGAGTAAGATTTAGTGTTGAAAAGCCAACCACCTGGGCAGCAGCTTCTTCATAGCCCGTTGTTCCATTTATTTGACCAGAGAAGAAAAGTCCCTCGATATTTTTGGTCATCAGAGACCTAGAGCATTGATGAGCAGGTAAGTAATCATATTCTACAGCATAAGCTGGCCTTAGCATCGAACAATTCTCAAGTCCAGGTAGAGTTCTCAGGAGAGGCAACTGCAGCTGCTCTGGTAAACCAGTCGAGAATCCCTGTCAGAGAAAGTCTGTCTTCATCATTGCCATTCTCTTTAAATGAGAGATACAAATAAAACAATCACAGGAGCAGATCTACTTTCTGTCCAGCCATTATTACTTAAGACCAAGACCATAAGATTTATTCCATGTATAATCAGCTTTGATTATCTAAAAGGGTAAAGGTACAGCCTTGTTTGTTTTTCAGCTGAAAATCATCGAAGCTTTCTTAGTACGAGTCAAATCAACCCATTATATCTTCTCAACCTAAAGCATAAAGCAAGTTCCTGATGTATGTAAAAAGGATAGCAATTTACTACCATATAGTAAAGTATCATAAATAAATCAAATAAGACAGTTCTGATTGAGGTGGTGCGCTTAACATTAAGGATTTCCACCCATGGAGGCCACATCATATGCATATCCCTTGTGCACCTTCATCTGGTGATACTATATAGATTGTTAAGATGATGCCCCCTAAGTGTTTACCACCCGCAAACTCCTATCACCACATGGAAATCTCTTATGCACCTTGATCTGATGGGGGTAAGCATTGTAAGGTGCATCAAGAACAGTGGCAGTAACACAAGGGGGCAATATGAACATCTGCAGATTGCCCAAGGATGTACCATGCAATTCATAAATTAAGACAGATGCTATAAGTCCATGTTTACTACAGATTACAAGTGTATACTCGACAGAGAGAGGAATTTAATCAGCAAAACTGTGGAGACTCTTGCATTTGCTGAACATTCAAAGAAGGCCAGCCAAGGAAAAGATATCAACGAAAGAATAGGCACATCTCTGAGCTAAGCCAATCCTATCTATTTCACTGCTTTATGGAGAAGGATAGTAAAGAAAAAACCACCTGCACATAGAGCTCCGGCACAGTACGACCCTCTGGTTCGAGAAAAATTTGATGGGACTCTTTATCTTTGAATCTAACAATCTGCAAAAGAAAAGATTCTATAAAAAATGCCCAAATGTCACATAGCAAATGCCACTAGGTCATTATTCCACCAATTGCGAACTCTACGCACATTCCACTTGTTAAAATCAGAGTCGGACTGAATGTTTTGAAATCTAAAAGGGAGGCATTTTATGGAAATGTTAAAATTCAATTAAATGAAGTTTGGAACTAATTAATTAATAAAAGAGTAGGAGTAAAAAAGAGAGACCATGGAATATAGAACAAACTGGGGCCTTTTTTGGCTGCTATATAGCAAGTAGGCTTTACTGTACATAACTTGATATAAAACATGAGATGAATCACGCTAAGAGAATCAATCCCTATAAAGATACCAATGAAGCATAAGAGGAGATAGGTGAACAGCAGAAAGAGGATCCACTTTCACAACTGGACCAGTTCTAAGTTTGTACAATGATTCAAAAATTGCTAGTCCTTCACTAAAGTATAACTTTGCCAGTTTACAGGCATAATGATCTGGGCCTACAGATTCTTAAGGAAGAAAATTGGAAGAGGAAACTGTGGAAGGAAAAAAGGGAAAATGTATTAGGCTTTCATAATGATAGACCAATAAAAGATTACACCGTGGTCAAAGAAGAAACCCCAACATGAATTCAATGGAATTAACTCGTTTAATACACAGAAATGTCATGCTCATAAAATGAGAGTGATACACAAACAAAACAGAAAAAAGATTACATTTCTGCACGTGAACACCAAATACAAAGTCAGCTTAATTAGGCTCAATGTGTGGGCATATAAGTCAATGACAATATTCTTATTAAGTGATAGCACCTAATTTGCATAAAAGTTCAAGGCCCATTACATCAATATAAATCAACATATTTACTGAGGAAAAAAAAACACCATGAGCAGAAAAGAACGCATCAATAGCAGAAAGGTGCAAGAAGGAACAAGTTGAAGGAGGAAGGAATCTGAGAGAATAACTGCTAAACATTTGAAGGTATCCAGAAAGATGTCCATCAAACAGTAATCTACTGCTTCAAAACCTCCTATTTTGCCAAAGATGAGCACCAAATCACACAGAAAATTGATCTGCCACTGGGTTAGTACTACTTTCAGAGAAAATGCCTCATATAATTGGTTATTGGAGAAAAAGTGTACAGGTAGAGGCATCCAAAGCATGGACCTCTAGGAAAAGTTCACTTTCAAAAAATAAAGAACAAAATTGCTAGACTAAAATCTAAGCAAAATTTAAAGAGAACAGATACCGCAAGCATACTAAAGGTGCTAGCTTACCAAGGCTTAGACAGTAGTGCTAGAAAACTGGCGTAGTGCGCTGGATGGTTATTTTGGTTAATGCACTCCACAACTATGCAACTAGGCTAACCATCAAAGAGCAGGCAGGAAAATCAAATTATCAAATATTAAGGAGGGCAAGGAACAGTAAAATGTACCTTGTCTTACCTTATCTTCAATCGAAGGGCAATATCTAGGTCCTTTAGCTTCGACCCATCCACCATAAGTAGGGGTTTCATGCAAATTGTCTTTGATTAGCTGGTGCGTGCTCTTTGTTGTTCGAGTAAGATAGCAGCACATTTGTTCTCTTTCATTATGAAATTCAGGGTCAAAGCTGAACCAGCTGATCTGTCAGTGGTTAGTCCACATTACTGTACAATATTAGTGTACGGATGATAAAAGCTGACAAGTGCATGGGAAAAGAAGAAAAAAGATTTTTTTATCCTTTTGAATTAATCTCTGCACCATTGATGTATGGCTTATCTTTATATATTAACCAGAAACTTCTGAGATGAACTCAAATCAGGTTAAGAAACATCCTAAATCTGCTGAATAGTAACTAACAAGAGACTAACATCAGTCTTTTGTTTATGAATTCCGCATTGAAGCTGCTATCTCAGGATAATGAACATCCTAAAGCTGCTGAATAGTAACTAATAAGAGACTTAAATCAGCCTTTTGTTATTATGTATGCCACACTGAAGCTGTATGCCATGACAAGAACTGTGCATTACTTGCAATGAGTATACATCAATTTGATATCCAAAACCAAAATAGGACAATGAATGAAATACCTCTTCATCTCCACGCTGGGGTTCCAGTCCAGAAAAATCTACAGTACGAGAGTCCACACGTGCTGGAGTTCCAGTTTTTAATCTATCAGTCTCAAATCCAAGACGCTGCAAATTCTCAGTGAGCCCATGTGAAGCTGACTCACCAGCTCTTCCCGCAGACATAGAGGTTCTACCAACCCAAATTTTACCACTCATGAAAGTTCCAGTTGTGAGGACTATAGAGGGTGCATAAAAATTCATCCCAAAAAATGTATGGACACCTTCCACATTGTCGTTCTTTCCAAGCAAGACATCTGTCACCATTGCCTCTCTAATAGAAAGATTCGGAGTGCTGAAAATTCATAACATTAGTCAATGACAAGAAGAATAAAAAAGTGATGTAGAATGTCCCCTGAAAATAGCAATATTGTTAAAACCAAACTCAAACATCTTGACCTCAGATAATTAAATTAGATGCCATGAGTGTATGTACTTAAAAAATTGTAAGGAGAATCATCTACCTATTTGCCAAAATGAAAACTTTGTGAGCAACAATGCTGATTTCACAATTTGAACTTTAGAAAACAATCACATACAACTCAAAAGGATCTTTCTAATAAAATTTTATTTAATATACAACTCAAAAAGACTTCTAGTATTGCGAATTGTGATTATACTCTTTCTTTGTGGATTTACAGCAAAAACATGGTAACGACAAGAACTGAAAAGGACTTGAAGAACTAAGCATGAGGAACGAAGATTAGAGCATGAAGACCATATCAATTGAAAGTGACTAAAACGAAAGAAGATGGAGTCTCCAATCTTACAAAAATTTCTTCTAGAGAGTTCTGTCCAAATGCATCAAAAGAAGCAACGGGCAGCAGCGCTCCAAGGGAGGAAAATATAAACAACAGACTTCTCTTATGCTATACACAAGCAGCACAAGTCTATTAAAAAGAAATTCTCTTACTAAGGATCCTTATTCCGAGAACTTTATCCAACTTCCAAGCAGTCTTTCAGTAGAAGAACGAGATCTTTGAAAATAGGTTCACTGGAATCCAAAATAGCTTTAGAGAGAAATTGATTGGAAGGGCTAGCAACGAAATTTCTGATGGCTAAACAATAACAAAGGAGAACATACTTTTGGAACGAAACAAATGACTTGTCATCCACCGGACCACATAATTACCACTATAACGAGAAGGGAAAAAAAGGAGAAAATAGCATCAAGCTCTTAGTCACGAAAATCCCTACAAACAGTATGATTTTGGTAGAAAATCCAACCAAAACCCTTAAGCTATTCGGCGGATGGAGACAATATGCATATAGGGCCTATTGAAACCCCATAGACAAGTGATGTGGGACAACCTTGAAACCCCCTTTCATGTGCACATCAGATAGATAGCAGTACATGGAATTGATGAATGGGGAGCCACACGAGAAATAAATTAGGGCAGAAACTTAGTACTGATATTATGTTGATACATCCACCAAGCATTACCAGGATTTGAATATAAGATGGCAGAGAAAAGAGCATTCTCTGATCGATAGAAGATGCAATGAGATAAGGGAAGCAAGATTTAAGAGGGAGATAGCAACACCAAATGCCGTACTAAAAATGAACTTTGCCACGATCACCTACTTCAAATCTAATCTAGCCACTACAAGAATCCGATCCTTTTGCATTGAATCACCATCGACAAGCAATGTGGGATAACTTTTAACAAATTCCACCAAGCATTACTGGGTTTTGAATATAAGATGTCAGAGAAAAGAGCATTCTCTGATCAATAATAGATGCAAAGAGAGAACAAAAGCAAGATTTAAGAGGGAGATAGCGACACCAAATGTCGTGCCAAAATCGAACTTTGCCAGGATCATCTACTTCAAATCTAATCCACCACTACAAGATTTCGATCCTTTTCCATTGTATTTCTATATAACAACCACATATGGACACTTCCAAAGACCACAACACCAATTCCAGTTGACCAAATGAAAATTATGTTCATCATGTAGCCACCCAAGTTCATAAGCTCTCCAATGCTATAGGCTGAGGAATAGGATAGTCAAAATGTCATTTGGAAAAGAGTAAAAAACACAATTAAACAAAATTTTCCTTTCAAAAAATTAGTTCTCTTCCAACAACTTAGACACTTCTTTGATTGCACACTTCCTTATTTCCTAATAGGGCACCCAAAGGGAGACCTAAGATTTTTTTAATGAAGAGCCCCAACCTTGCAGCCAACACAAGCAGCAAGAATATCAACATTCTCAACCCAACGAAATCAGATGGAGGAATTGCCAGTAGGGTTTCACTTGTTCCCAACTTAATTCTAAGACCAAAAACAGTTTCAAAGCAAAGAAGAAAAAACATTTAAGAGTCGGTAATTGAATAATGTCAGCTCCAAAAGACACAGTATCTGCTGAATTCTCCTAATAGCTATACACATCAATCAAGGACAATCTTTGAAGATGTCAATCGGGGTTCTCAAAGCGAAAATTAATTCCTATTATACATAAAACCTGGAGAGTAATTCAAAAGAGTAAGATGGAGCTACTTCTGAATGGTAGTAAAACCCTCTATTATGTGTCGTCAAGTATGTAATTGCATTTCGACCAAAAAAAAAGTACATAATTGCACACCTGAAGAGGAAAAAAGGGGACTTGCCTTTCCACTATCCTTTTCATTTCGAGAGCATATTCCCTTTTATCAGTCTGAGCTCGCAATGCACGGACAGCAGGACCTCTAGACATGTTGAGAATGCGCTTTTGCAAATAGCACCTAAAGCAAAACATGGAAGTAGAAGTTGTCAATAAAATGAAGCGAGAAAAGCTTCAAGATCAATCAAAATGAATATGCACACGAACAAAGCACTTAGCTTGAAAGGCTCATGCATGAAATATGATATAATGCAATAAATAGCTAATCAGGAAGATAGAACACACATGCTCTACTATTCTGGACAAGGGCAGATTGAATAAAACACGAAAGTAGTTCTTGATTAGGCACTACAGGAAAGAAAAGAAATAAGACAAACAAGTATTAAGATGCAGGTTTTTTTGGACGTTGTCTAGGATCAGAAGGAGACGCTATAATATTCCAATATTGATTTGTTCTTAATTTGATGTCCGGCCATACAAATTGTAGAAATCAGAAGATTGTTATTACAGTCCAAGTGACTTTCCTACTGCATCTTGATTCATCTTTTTCATCCTTCCCCTTTCATCCCCAACGAGAGAGAGAGAGAGAGAGAGAGAGAGAGAGAGAGAGAGAGAGAGAGAGTATGTATGTGTGCTAGCATGCAGTATCTGCAGTGGCGACTAGGCCAGCTGGCTGAGAGCCCCACTAGCCCATAACCACTGCTTTGCATGCAGAACCGTTTGTCAAATGTCGGATTTCCAGAATGCAGTTCAGACAGATTTTATTTTTCTCCCTCATGCGCAGAAGACAAATTTATTGCAAGTATTCCATTACAACTATAAGTTACCTGTCAGCAACCTTGCCAATATCTCCCCCAAGTGCATCCACTTCATGTACCAATTGTGATTTAGCAGGGCCACCAACAGCAGGATTGCATGGCTGTAAAAAACTGAAATAAGAAAACCTTCTAGTTGAAATGCTGACATATCATTGAAACACTTGCCAAACAGTGAAAATTTGATAGCTAAGCATTCTCTCTCAAGTCTTGTTCCCAGCTCATTCAAGCTTGACAAGGGCAACTATTGTGGAGTCAAGAGAAGCGGGTGATATCATCCCAACCAAGGATTACAGATTTACAGCTACAAAAATAGTTCCATTCTAGTTTAGCAAAATTGCACATGACAAAAGAGATATTTATAAATGGTTTGCATAGAAATTGGAATCCTTTCACCCTTTCACGTGTGAAAAGCAGAACATTATCTATCTGCAAACTGTAGGCATTAATAGAAAGGAATTTTATTTAATAAGGCAATTTTCCCAGTTTGAACTACAAAACAATTAAAGAAGACAAAGCACTAACCTGCCATGCGATGCGATCAATGTTCAGTGTCAGAAGGAGAGTTTTTGACCCCAACCTTGCAGATGCAAGAGCGGCTTCGCAGCCTGCATGTCCTCCTCCTACTACAATGACATCATATTTCTCGTTTGCTGCATCAATGTGATTATGCCATCCTGCCAATGATTCAACGATCATACCATCTTTAAGTTCAGATATTAATATGACTGCATTATTAGCTTGACATTACCATTTGCTAAGTCAAAATAATAACAATGGTGCAATGAAGTTGATGCCAGCCAACCTGGTACAGCAACAACCAAGCCTCATTGCAGGAGCTTTTATTTAAACAAGAAAAATCTCGGAATCATAGTTAAAGAACAATCAAAGGTCTGCTGCAAAAGCTTTTAGTGAAACTTTGACCATAAACATATTTCACGCTTACAATACATGAAAAAACATAGAAGTATAATCAAAACATTTAGCAAAGGAAATTTTCTTTTTGCGGGTACAATTGAATATAGAGTTAAAACTACACAACGTTCCTATTCTAGTTTAGCACTGAGATTGCTCTAGACAATTGCAACCCTCCCTGCTTTAGCCAAAACGAGAACTATACAAGGAGAAGCTCTCATTCGACTAGAGAAGTCCCTCTATAGAAACCCTCCATTTCCTTAACTCCTTCTCAAAGTTGCTACTTCCGTATTTCATTTTGGACCCCAACAATAAAAATTGCATTATATAACTAAAAATTAGTAGATAATACAAATCGATTATGGATTGCTAAAGAACTAGGTCGTAGCCTATTTCTAAGACAACCTGATACATCTCATAACCCATTAAGATGAACTTAGATCTTTCACTCAATGATCTAGTAATAAACAATTGCGACAGCCACTTGTTACTGCATATTTTTAGAGCGCCCGAAATCGCATTCCTTCATGATTTCATAAATGGCCGGTTCCCCTATGATTGGTTAATTGATATTCAGAGACAACATCAGTCTAACCACAAATAGGGTCAGCAGTAAACAATGTCAGACTAGGAGCAAGTGAGAACACCGAACTACTACTGACCAAGGGAGGGGAGAGGGGGAGAAGAACACCAAACTGCTGCTAAAGGGAACTAAAAGAACCATGGAAAATGATAATACTGTGATTCCTTGAAGAAAAGCAGCTACCCATTACATGTCACTTCTAGTCCTAATCTCCAAGAATTCCGGAATAATTCAATGTAAAACTCTGTTTACAGGAAACGTCATAATTTATCCAATTTCTCCGGACCAAAGCAGAGTAACACCTCTATTTCCCCCAGGTAAAAGAAAAAGATCAACATCAGCTACGAAAGCTTTAACCTGATTTTTCAAATTCGAAATTGGCCACGCACGTATCCAACAGTATTGCCAACTGGCAGTGATTACTGATTACACACATCCTAGAGAGGAAGTGAGACGGTATCAGTACCTGGAGAACCGGAAGCGGAGGAGACGGAGAACCGGCGGGGAGCGAAGAGCGCGAAGGTCCGACCATGCTTGCGACGGAGCCGGACGTGAGCAGCGTTCGGACGAGAAAGGAGAGGGCGACTGAAGAAGAGAGGCTTGGGAAGAGTGAAGGAGGAGAGGGTGCAGTGGCAAGCAAGCCGAGCTCGAGAGAGGCTGTTTGGAGACAAACCCACCATTGTCCCGACACTCTAGAAGGAGAAAATTAGCAGTCGCAGTTGCATTTGCCACAAAGCAATGGGAGTGTCTGAAACCGAGGCCTGAAGACGACGACGACGACGGAGAAAGAGCGAATTAACGTCTTTGGCGACCACTCGCAGCCTATCTTGCGTTTGCAAGGAGAAATTTCTTAGAGAGAAGGAGTAAAACGTAAATTTCCAGACAAAACGTAAATTAATTTCCATCTTTTAAATTTTAAATAAGAATGAACAACCAGGTCGATTCAATTCAGGAATTGTCATGGCCAATTCCAGCCGATTTACATGGGAGATCGGTTCGATTCCAAGGTAAAAGATTTAGGAGCCAACCTTGATCGGTTCGATGTCTAATGTCTAATTCTTGACATTGAATCGGTCGGTCTCAGTGTAGGGCTGGTTCTCAGGTAGATCCGACTTTATACCGATTCAAAAATCAAATCTAGCAAGTGTTGAGAAATTTTACAAAAAATAAGGAGGCTGAGTATTTATAACATAAGCAGACCATTTTGGTATCTTGAAAGAAAACTTATGCAAAAATAATGCATATGATAGAGCAATTAAATATAAAAATGTAATGGTAACAAAAGAAAAGGGCAAACTGGTTCCAAGGTGGACTCAGATGCCGGTTGATTTGATTCCAGGTTGATTCAGAGTCCATTGGTTTGGTTCCTGATTTTTGTTGGAAGTTGGCTCTAACAGGATAAGTTCCAGATTGCGGATCTAAAATTTACTCTGGAACCTACCAATCCCGCAATTGATTGTCCCTAATTTAAACATGTGATGCTGGTTTCAAAACGATAAATTTATGTAAGTTTTATCTTAAATTATCATGAAGCAGACCTGATGTTTTGTTTTCTTCCAAAGGAAAGTGTTAAATATGAGAAATAAGAATATGGATTTTTCAATTGATGAAGAAAGTCGAGTATATTCATTAGAGATAATGACACAAATGGTTCATGAACTTTGATCCAATATGCAATGTGATCCATGAATTTTTAATAAATGATCATTGAACTTTAGATCAATATTCAATGTAATCCATGAACATTAAACATTTTCATATAATCCAGAGACCAATTTGAACATGTACAAAAAGTTCATGAACCATTTGTGTCAAATTGAAAGTTCATGAACCATATTGAACATTGAGCTAAAGTTTAGACACCATTTATGTCAAATTAAAAGTTCAGAGATCACATTACACCTTAGGCCAAAGTTCATAGAACATTTATGTCATTTTCCCTATTCATTACAATGGGGATTCATAAGACAAATAATACAAACAAGTTTGATTCAAAAGGCAATTCATGAAATTCTGGAGAGAAATTAAGTGCAAAATTGTAACGGTATGTTGGAAAAAGGAGGAACTTTGAAGGATAATCTCGTCTATGGCATGTTGCAACCACAAGAACATATTTATCGAATCTTGCCTGGACTTGTTACTACTATCCCTGTCATTCAATTGTTTAGATAAGCACACCATGTGGACAGTCCGAACATTTCATTTTAAACATATTATTAGGTCTATGAATGCCCGTACGTAGGCATTTGTTAAGCTTTGGTGGAATTTAGCAGTCACATTACTTATTTTTCAGGACTATTCAAATAATTATTGTTCATTCAATTGACACATCTTTATAGCCAAGAAGCTATAGCCTAAATTTACGGTCTCCAAATCATCAAACAATCAAACACGTACGGACATAGATAACAATGTGCCATGGTGAACGCAGAAATCTAACTCATGAGGCGAGATAAAAGTTTCTGCAATACCTAACCTCAGCGGGAAGATATAGAAATTTTAGATGAAATCTCATACAATATAGTACATAGTTCATAGATAGTAAAACATACATCAAGCACGAGCGACAACCCCCAGCTCCTTTCAATCTGTCATTGGCAATGTCACAACAGCATATCTAAATTCTCAAAATATCTAAAATTAACGTGATAATTCATTCGATATGCATGACCGCACATATCTAATTCACTATGTAGAGGAGAGCTGCAATCCTTATTTTAGATAAGTAAGTTTATACACTGCATCATCAACTTCAGGAAACAAGAGGGTCATTGGGTGGAATATTCCCACAAGCAGCCCAACAGCACAGAGACAACAATTACCAGCTACACTCAAACAAGCATGAACCACACAAATCTAAGGCGTTACATCAAACAAATGCTCAACTGGACAGATTTCAAGTTTGATCCATCTAAGAATATCCTCTTGAAACTAGCCAGCCTTCAAATCGATGTCTTAACTAAAATATTGATCAATCTAAGAACATCCTCCACAGAAGCAGCAGCTTGCAATGAAGCAGATTATTTCTTGCCTTCCACGTAAACTATAGGCTGGCATCCCGAAAAAAAACTTAAACATTACTTTCTGCTGTTCTATGCCATCCCCCATTTTTGCAAGAGCCAGGGGAACTCGGATTGCCAATCACCAGAATTCCTGTTAATGGAGCAGAGCTCCAGCAACTTGCACGAAAGGTCTGTAGCAGAGAGGTTATCTCATCTACAGACCACATTCTCAAATGGCTGAACTAATTGTTGACGTGCCAAATCATTTAGTTTATCATGACATGGAATGAGACTTCCAACCCACGAATCATTTGGGGAAAAGAAAGAGTGTGCCATGAGAGTATAGTTTCCAATGTTTCCTTATATATTAATGCAGCTGTCTGCATCAATCCATAAATGGGCCTATTAGGTACGCATTGCCAGAGCTACCAAAAAGTCTCGAGATAGGAAACAAAACATAGTAGTCTAGAGTTGCACTATTTGCAATGAACAGAGACCGAAATGCGCGATTCAAACTGTGAATAGTTTGGTCTTATAGAAGCTGAAAAATGCTTATGGTGGTGTCAAATCGAACACATAATGCATAGCATTCAATAAGCTTCATCCTCTTTTTTTATTTTGCATCATCTCACTGGCAATGCTGAAGTTGTAGATGCAGTCTTGAGTTGCATACTTTCACCAGTGTCAAAGAAAAAATAAAGTGAAAATGAAACTACATTCTAAAGCTTGCAAGAAGTACCAAAAGTAAAAGGGCACCACCTCACTTCCTCTGCTCATCATCTTGTGGCCAGTGCATGTATGGACAAAACCATTTCTTCTCAATTCAGATGTAACTTTCAACTTTTCTACAAGAAGAATCAATCTTCCATACCAGTAAATGTAGCAGCAATCGGGTCATGTCTAAAGTGAAATGAGGCTGTCTACGACGGTGACCGATTCGCATCCCGTCGATAATGTTAGATTTGCGACATATCCCGTGATCGGATTCCAAGAAACTGGTTTCCAAAACCTATGCCCATCAGAAGCTCACCATTCAACGTGAAGCCATCAAATCTTGTTACCAATCCACTAATCTCAAAAGTATCCAGCTTAGTCCAAGACTCAGGCACGCCGTAATCTCTCATAACCCAAACAGAACAAGTGGAATGCAATTTAGGATGCCCAGCTGCCACCGCATGACGAATGACCACATCCAGCAAGTCATTCAATACTGCCAAAGACACTAAACCGACGATATCAACTTGAAAATTCTCTTCTGGCAGAACCGTTGTATCAAACACCTCACTTGCGACATTGAACAAGACTATCGGTCGGTATGCACCCTCACCCAAAATATTACCGATCTTGGAAGCAGACCAATGCAGATTTCCATTCAAGAAGACCGCGAGTCTAGAGCCGCCGCTTAAAGCAGGAACCTCACACTCCAAACTTCTCCAGGAATCTGTACTGAGTGAATAAATCTCGACTCGAGGCTTTGTCCCACCAAAGCATCGACTATGATGATCCAGAAAAAGAATCCTCACAATTCTATAGTCATCAGACCTAACGTTGAAGCCAAACCCTAGAGCTCCATGAGCAATCCCCCTGCAATGAAATTGATGCTTCGGACCTGATTGTCGTACCACCTTGTGCTTTCTGGTGAATAAATTCCACAAATACAACGAGCGGCCATAGCCATTTGGGGAAATTTCTGTGACGCAGATCAAGCCATTACACGAACCAACAAAGCCGTAACATTTGGGAGGAGCAGCAAACGGAATTTCGATCTTTGACAGGGGAGGCCGAGTAAGAGACGCACCGGGAAACAGAGAGCACAGCCTCTGGAGAAGACCGCACCAATCTAGACACACGAGATACCAATTGGAAGCATCGAGAGCGGAGTGGCTCAGGTGGAGGGCCACGAAACTTGGGTCATCGATGGTTAAACGCCATGACCGGCAAACGCACCTGCATAGGAGGAGAGATTCCACCGGCAACCGCTTCAGAATCTCGACGGCTACGTCGTGAGGGAAATTCGGGTCGCCGAAGGAACTCATAGTCAGGGGTTGAGAAGAAGAGCGAACGCGAAGCGGCAATGAACTGATCATAGAAAAAGCTTTTGCCTCTCTGTTCGCCACGTGACATAGTACGATTTTGTCACGTGACTTGATCCAGGAGTTATAGCGACGCAATGCTGCTATTCCTGCACTGACGAGGATTCGCTCCGGCACTCGCCGCGTGCCACTTTCTTTTCCCTCGTTGTTTGTCGAGAAAAAAATATTAGTGGTGTGGGAGCGCCACGTGGCGTAGCGAGGGCTTGTTTTTCCGACAAAACAATGACTTGGAATAAAAGAAAAATGAAAACATGATGTTTCTCTCTCTCTAGTCTCTACCTCTTTCGTCCACAGCAACCGCTTCGCCTGGGCATCCATCGACAATCTAGCTTGGCCGTTGCCACCGATCTCCATCCACGAGGTTGCCGGCGACTAGACCGATCAAATGAATGGGACGGATCGAGTTTGGGTTGTGTTATAAATAGTTCGATTCAAATTGACCCATTAATGATCCATTTATTGACAATGTAAATTTCTTAAAGAATGCGAAGCTTCGACCGTGCTTGCGACGGAACAGGACATGAGCAGCGTTTGGACAAGAAAGGAAAGGACAATTGGGAAAGTGAGGCCAAGGAAGAGAGAAGGAAGAGAAAGTGCAGTGGCAAGCAAGCCGAGCTAGAGAGAGGCTATGCAGAGACAAACCCACCATCGGGCCACGCTCTAGAAAGAGAATATAATCAGTCGCAGTAGCGTTTGCCACAAAGCAATAAGAGTGTCTGAAACAGAGACCAAAGGAAGGGACGACAACGACGAAGAAGAAGAGCGAAGAACAAGAAGAATGTCTTTAGCGACCACTTGCAGTCTATCTGGCGGTGGCTTTTGCAGTTTTATTCGTTCTCTTTGGTACATATAAAAATAGATTCATTATGGAAATAGGAAGCCAATATTCATGAAGCCTTAATTAAGCTCTTTTATCCTATTATGACTTTTCTACTGACTAAAAAAAAGTAGCCTTTGAGTTCTATGTGGTGTGAGATTGTTAAGTCAAAATTGTGGCAAAAACCCATTAAATCGAACTTCAGAAATACAACATTATCATGGGGCAATATTAAATAGCCGAGAGTAAATGGAACAATTGCATAAAATTATTGACTTGGAATTAAAAACGTAACCAATACATTCTTGCAAAATGAAATTAGAAAACATGTCATATGTCTAATCAATCAGCCAACATAATTTAAACAAGTCAGAAGGATCATCTTCTGAAATCAAGGGAGTTTAAAAATAAATAAATAAAAGAGAAAAAAAAATCAAGGACTTGACAAATTGAACTCATTTTGTTTAGTCTTTGGTCTCAATTTGATGTATTTCCAAATTCAACCTGTTCTATATCCTGCCAACTTTTTTTTCTCTATATTTTCGTCTCATTAAGTTATTCACTAAATTTCATTTGCATTTCAGTTAGAATCATTGGTTTGGATCAAACCATATGTAATTGATCCGTATGAACTTTTCAGGGCGCCTTTTGATGAAAAGATGGTGGTATTCACCAATTAAATGTCTTAAAAGCTCATGTATGCTTTTATTGGGGTTGACAGGTGATTCTTTTAGTAGTTTGGAGTCGAATGAAAGTTCTCTAAATTAAAAATGTCTGGTTTAAGTTGAAATATAGCAGTCCTAATACAATCGACCGTGAGGGTGACCCTTTTTGATAGGGCGACAATCGAAACATCTGAAGATAAAGGAAGAATAGTCCATTGCGATTTTAAGTTTTGTCTCGATTTGATTTTTACTATCCCAGTCATTAAATTATCTATATAATTATAAGCACATTGTTTATACAGTCCGAATATTTCATTTTAAACAGATTATTTGCGCTATATGCACTTGTCTTTATTTTATAAGTATGTACTTGGGTTGATTTCAATTATATTACAAAACTCCTTTTACCAACAAAACCTCTCTCTCTCTCTCTCTCTCTCTCTCTCTCTCTCTCTCTTCCCAAGTCCTCTCTCTGTGCTATTGCATGCATTTTTTGTCCATTTCCTCCTCGTCTCATCCTTCCTATCAAAACCACCATCCCTCTCTGCTCATAACCACGCTTTACATATCACAGAAAGGGAGGATAAGAGCCAAAACCTTCTCTGATGGCTGTTGATGCTAGCTCCGGCCATCTGCGGGGTGTTTTCTCGGCAAAATCAGATTAGATTTCGTTTTCGGAGTTTTGATCCGTTTTGATTTGGGCTACTAAAATGCAGACTTCTTCCGGGTGCAAATTGTAAAGAGAACACACTTTGCCGCCCAGTCTAAAGAAAAACTCAAAATGTGAAAATGCATATGCATTCTAAAGCTTGCAAGAAGTACCAAAAGCAGAGGGGCACCACCACCTCACTTCTTCTGCCCGTCGTTTCGTGGCCGGAGCAGATATGAATAAAGCCACTTCTTCTAAATTCAGATGTCTCTTTCAACTTTTCTGCAAGCAGGAATCAATCTGCATTACCGGTAACTGTTGTAGCAATCGAATCATCTCTGAGCGAAACGAGGCTCTCTACGACAGTGACCAAATCGCATTGCTTCAATAGTGGAAGATTTGCGTATTGGCCTGTGATTGGATTCCAAGAAACTCGCTCTTCAATATCTATTTCCATCAGAAGCTCACCATTCCTTGTGAAGCCATCAAATGCTGTTACTGCCCCACAAGCCTCAAAAGAATATAGCTTAGTCCAAGACTTAGGCACGCGGTACTCCCTCATAACCCAAACAGAACAAACGGAAAGCGGTTCAGAATCCACAATTGCGCTTATGAAACTAATGAACACAGCTAGCAAGTCATTTACTACTGCCACAGACATTACTAAATCGACCATGTCCACATGAGGAATCTCTTCCGGCGGAGCCATTTCATGAAACGCCTCACCTGCAACATCGAACAAGACTATTGATCCGTATCCACCCTCATCCAACAGATCATCAAACTTGGAAGCAAACCAGTGCAGATTTCCATTCAAGAAGACCGCTCTGTCTTGGCGGAGAGCAGGAACCTCACACTTCAAACTTCTCCAGGAATCCGTACAGAGCGAATAAATCTCGACTCGAGGCTCCATCCCACCAAAGCATCGACCATTATCATCTAAAATATAGAGAATCCTCACAATCTTATAGTCATTCGACCTGGCGTCAAAACCAAACCCTAGAACTATATGAGCAGTCTCCATGGAAAAAAACTGATGCTCCGGACCAGATCGTCGAATTGCCTTGTGCTTTCTGGTGAATGAATTCCACAAATACATCGACAAGCCATACCTATAAAGATCTGTGACGCATATCAAACCATTACACGAACCAACGAAACCGTAGGGCTTGGCCGGAGTATCAAAGGGAAGTTGGAATTGTGGCTCGGAAAACAGAGAGAACACTCTCTGGAGAGGATCGCGCCAATCCAGACACAGGGTGTGCCAATTGGAGGCGTCGAGAGCGGAGTGGTTCAAGTGGAGGGCCACAAAGCGGCGGTGATCGATGGTGGAACGCCATGATCGGCAAACGCACCTGAATCGGAGGAGAGATCGCACCGGTAGTCGCTTCAGGATCTCCTGGACGACGTCGTCAGGGAGCTTCGGGTCGTCGTCGTTGGAGGAAGAGGAACTCATTGTCAGGGGTTTGAGAAGAGCGAAAATGAACCGATGATCCCAGAGATCTCACTCTGGTGAATCATTTATTATATTTTAAATCAAAAGCTCCCAGAAAATCCTATCGCTATGTGGCATTTATGTAATTATCACCTAATAAACTCTACGAAATAATTAAATAAATCAAATGTACAATTTGACGAGATTTTTGTAATCATCAAAATTAATTTAGGGTTGCCAATTATATGCTATGCATGTTTGCTCCGTTTATTTTGCTGGAAAATGAGTAATTGTAAAAACATTTTCCTAAAAATCAGTCGCCTGCATCACTTCAAATAATTAATCAACGGAAAATAGTTGCCTAAATCGGCCTTTACATGGTACATAAATTAGCCACCCAACTCAATTCACAATTGGTATGAATTGGAACACAAGTTCCATGAGCAATTTAATCAAGCTGAGCCGGAGGTAAATGTGATTGATTTAGCTGACTCAATTACAAGGTGAATCATTTGAGAAATACATCGCAAGGTTCAGGAAGTTGCAAAAGAGGTGTCAAACCAATCTGACTGATAGATTTTTATCATCGCCAATTATTTGTCTAAATTTGTTTGTATACAGTGAAAATATTTTTGGTTTGTTCATTTTTTTTAAAAAGAAATATAAGCAATCATTTAAAAAGAAAGTTTCCAGAAAGGAGTTGTGAACAGCCGCTTCGAGAGCGTTAGCATCGTCTCTCGAGATGCTGGGTTTTTCTGACGACCCTAGGTCTATCAAAATCGGGCGCAGTGTTGAATCAACTCCTTCTATTAGCGTTTCTTTTTGTTTTACCAAATCTTGTTTGCATAATATACGCTACGCTTCTTGTTCGTACATGAATTTCTTTGTGCAAGTATGGCTCTTGCTATATTCTTCATGCATACATGGAAAACAGAGATTGAGGGTTTAACGATCTCTCTTCAAGAGGAGCTTTTGCTGCGGGGAGATGGTTCCTTGTCGCGAGACTATTTCCGATGCAGGGAGACGAGTTCCTTTGCGGCGGAACGAGTTCCATTGTGGCGAGATGAGTTCCCTTGCGGCGCAACAATCATCACGGCGAGCCACGCGCTATGTCTATTGTCCCAAACATATAGAATATGTACCAGGATATCGGATATCATATATTTATGTGCATATATCAGCTAGGCATGTTATTAAATAATATGCATATAAATAAGAAGAGTCGGGATGGAGAAATGTTCGGACAATTTATAGTGGTTCAGCTCTAAACGATTGTCTGCTCCACCGCCCCGAGATCGGTTGGGAGTTCAACCTAATCCACTGCACTTGAACATCATACAAAGGTTAGTTTGTGATGGAGACGACTCTCCTTTACAAATAAGATATACTCTTTTACATATTAATTTTTTAGAAGTTTAATCTGTCCGGAGTTTTTATTGCAGAGAGTGTATACGTAGCACACATCCAAAATGCTTAAGGCAATAGGCAACTCATTTATAGAAAAGCAAGCTCAACTAGCCGTTACAAAAATTTCAAACGGCTAGAAATTTGACTATTAAGGCATTCGAGTGTCCGGCACAATAAATAAAAAAAAAAGGGCCAGATACCCTTTGGATTAGGCGGACAAATCCAAAACTCAAGACCATAGGAGCTGGGTGTTTGGAGGTGAACTTGCTAAATCCTGATGGTCCGGTGTCTGGCCACTACGAGTGTGTTTGGTAACAATTCTCTTCAAAAATTCAACTTCTAGCAAGAATTGATTCCAAAAGATTGAGAAATAAATTTCCGAAATGTTTACCTAACGCACCATCATTTTACTTCTGTTTTTGGTAAGTTCAACAAACGGCGACTGGGGATTGGCGACCGAGGGGGACGGGCAACCGGTGACCGACGATGGGCAACCGGTCGGCGACCCACGATCGGCCTGCAACCGACCAGCGACCAACTGGTGACCAACCGACGGCCAACCAATGACCAGTGACCCACGACCGACGACCGATGACCAACAATCGGCCACTGGCCACCGACGACTGACAACCGATTGGTGACCAGCGACTAACCGGTGGCCGGCGACCGACTAACTGGTGATCGGCGGACTGGCAACCAACCGCCACAAAAGGAAGTGAAGAAGCAAAGTGGAAAAGAGGTGAGTGTGAGAAATGAGGAAGGGAAGAATCAATTCTAAAAAGAATTACTTCTGACCGTGAGAATTAATTTTTTACCAAACACAATTCTCATTCAGAAGTAGAAAATTGCTCTAGAAGTAATTTTTTACCAAACACATTTCTACTTCAGAATTACTTATGGAGCAAAATTAAAAATTCTAGATGCTTATCAAATGCACCCTACTTGACCAAGTACACAGCCTAGTTCTTTGGGTAAGATAAAAAGTAATTTTGTGAGATCTGAAAGTTCTAATATCCAGGAAGAGGATTAAACATCATATTCAGTCTCTATGTTGTCCGTCAAGTTCAATCTTGTATCCCTGGACTTCTTATATAGTGGTCTTTAATGGGAAATATATCTAAATGTAATAAAAGAATTAGCAATGTTCTAATTATAGCGAAAATGGATATTCATCCATGTCTGTCTCATGGCCACCTGAGGCCAACTCAAAAGCCGCGCAAAATCCTTGGACAGCCATTTTCGAGTGATCCCACTGGCGATTCGCATGGTCTTCAACTGCGAGTGCCAGGGCAACAATCTAAATTTTCACCGAGGCCCCTCAACGGCGTATATCCTGCTAATCTTTCCATTATTTTGTCTATATAACTTATTCACTAAAAGTCATTTGCACTTAAATTAGAATCAATCTTTTGGTTTAAACCACATGTAACTTTTACGTGTGGTTTGTTTGACATTCACAAGTTAAACCTCACCATGTTTTTATGATTCCAGTCGAACCAAAATGAAAAGAAACACGTCTTTTTATCAGGGTTGACAGTTGAATTTAGTAGTCTGCGGTCGAATTGAAAAATTCTTTTTAATTAAAAGATGTCTGGTTTGAGTAGAAATTGGAGTCCAAATCGAACCACAAGCAGCAGCTTCTACTCCACTCCCCGGGATCAGTCTGGTTTGACTAGATTATTTCTTGCCTTCCACATAAACTAAGTCCTAGCATTCCGAAGATACTTCATCATTACTTTCTGCTGTTCTTTGCCATTCCCCATTCGCAAGAGCCAGGTGAACTCAGATTGCCAATCACCAGGAAATCTGTTAATAAATTAGAGCTCCAGCACCTTGCACCAGACTTGAGGGGAGAACTGCAATTTAAATTCACTTTCCCAGGTGTCTTTCCAAGGAGGAAACAGAGAGATTATCTCATCTGCAGACCACATTCTCAGATGGCAGAACTAATTGTTGACGCGCAAAATCATCGGTGTATCATAAGATGAAGTGAGACTTCCGACCCACGAATCATTTGGTGGGAAAAAAGAGTGCATCATGATAATACAGTCTCCAATGTTTCCTTAATCCATTAATGTAGCTGTCTGCACATATCTATAAATGAGCTTAGTAGGTATGCATTGCCAGTGCTGCCAAAAAGTCTTGAGATAGGAAACAAAATATAGTAATTTGTAGCTTGACTAGTTGCAATGCTCAGAGTGCAAGATGCTTAATTCAAACACATACATGCATAGCATTCATAGCATTCAAGAAACGTCGTCATTCTTTTCCGCATTGTCTAAAATCTGCTAGTACTGGCAATGCTGAAGTTGTAGATGCAGTCTTCAGTAGCATACTTTCACCAGTCTCAATAAATAAAGTGAAAATGCATTCTAAAGCTTGCAAGAAGTACCAAAAGTAAAAGGACACCACCTCACCTCCTCCACTCATCATTTTGTGGCTAGAGCATATATGAATAAAACCATTTTTTCTCAATTCCGACGTAACTTTCAACTTTCTTGCAAGTAGAATCAATCTTTTGTACCGATAAATGTAGCAGCAATCGAGTCATATCTAAAGTGAAACGAGGCTCTCTACGACGGTAACCAAACTGCATGTCGTCGATAATGGAAGATTTGCAAATTGTCCCGTGATCGGATTCCAAGAAACTCGTTCTCCACTATCTATCTCCATCAGAAGCCCACCATTCCATGTGAAGCCATCAAATCCTCTTACCAGCCCATTAGCCCCAAAGGTATACAGCTTAGTCCAAGACTCAGGCATGCCATAATCTCTCATAACCCAAAGAGAAGTAATGGAATGCAATTCAAGATGCCCAATTGGCTGCCCACGACTAATGAGCACAGCCAGCAAATCATTTAATATTGCCACAGACACTATTAAACCAACATCCTCTCCCTCTTCTGGCAGAGCCATTTCATCAAACACCTCACCTTCGACATCGAACGAGACTATGGATGCGTATCCACCCTCATCCCGCAGATCATCGAACTTGAAAGCAAACCAATGCAGTTTCCCATTCAAGAAGACCGCGGATCTGTAGCCACGGAACGCAGGAACCTCACACTCCAAACTTCTCCAGGAAACTGTGCTAAGGGAATAAATCTCGGCTCGAGGCTTTGTCCCACCAAAGCATCGACGATGATCATCTGGACAGTAGAGAATCCTCACAATCTTATAGTCATTAGACCTGACGTCGAAAAAAGACCCTAGAACTACACGAGCAAACTCCCTGCAAAAAAATGGATGCTCTGGACCTGATCGTCGAACCATTTTGTGCTTTCTCGTGAATAAATTCCACAAATACATCGTCTGACTATAGCCATTTCCGGAAAAATCTGCGACGCAGATCAAACCATTACACGAACCAACAAAACCGTAAATGTTGGGACGAGTAACAAATAGAATTTCGATTTGAGACTGGGAAGGCAGGGTAAAAGACTCATTGGAATACAGAAAGCACAGGCGATAGCACCAGTCCAGACACACTAGATACCGGTTGGAAATATTGAGAGTGGAGTGGCTCAAGTGGAGGGCGACGAAACGAGGGTCATCGATGGTGGAACGCCATGACCGGCAAACGCACCTGAATCGGAGGAGAGATTCCGCCGGCAATCGCTTCAGGATCTCGACGGCGACGTCGTGAGGGAGCTTCGGGTCGTCGGAGCAACAACCTGCCATGGAAGTAGAAGAAGCTGGAAAGAAAATTGCTGCGGTGCCCCTACTACTGGGCCGTCGCATCCCCTTTACCTCTCTGTTTGCCACGTGACAGCACGTGACAGAGCACGACTTTGTCACGTGACTTGACCCTGAAGTTTTGAAGCGCACGCTCTCCAAGCGACTAAGCGAGGCCAACTTATCCAAGAACATGGAAATAACTTAGATCCGCATTTATCACGGCAACATAATTCTCCGACGGTGGAATAAAATCCTCGGCTCATCAACTGAAACGTTTCCTGCTCAGTCCGACCACAAATATTATGTGGCCGACGCGATTCTATCAGGTTGCGGAGCATTACGAGCAAGTAATAGCGACCGAGGTGGGCGAAGCTCGACTAAGTTCGCAATACCGCGTCCTCGAGTTCGCTGCGTCCGCCCAACACGATCCATGTCGGAGGATGAAATAGTAGCCCAAACCGGGAGGGAGGCGAAAATCGTGTCGATTCGATCTCCGTCGCTAGCGCAGTGCGCTGCTGGTTTGACCTTCCAAAGTTTTATAAGCTGGATCGTCATCCCTCAATTCGACACTGTATTTTAGCGCCTCCATGAAGCATCTCAGCAGTTTTGGCACACGGATGAAGTACATGTTAGAGCATTCTCATGGACCCTTTCGAATTTGGTATCCACCTCATTAATTTCTAATATACCATCAATTGTAATATTTTCTAATCCAATCAAAATCTAAATCCAACATTAAGAAAAACATAAAAGGTGAAACGAATTCATCACTTTCTTTAATAACTACTCACTTCGGCTGCGTTTGGGAAGCATTTTGGGAAAAGTCGTTTATGAAAATGCAAATACCTTTGAGTTAAATGAGTTTTTGGAAATGCAAATGGTGTTTGGTAAAATCACACTTTGAATGAAACTTTGGTTAAATGGTGTTTGGGAAAATTATACTTTGCAAAGCTTTTTGGAAAGAATTTTTTTAAAGTCAAAATCAGTCGCCGGTGAGCCTCACCGACGACCTCTCCGGCGACCCGCCGCCAGCCTCGCCTGAGGTCGGGCAACCTCAGGCGAGGTGGCCTGAG
>BCNH02000009.1:618870-648094 GCA_001662345.2 Metrosideros polymorpha var. glaberrima
GGTGGTGGTGTGGTTGACTTGTGATCCTTTTAGTAGTTTGGAGTCGAATGAAATTTTTCCAAATTAAAAATGTCTGGTTTGAGTTGAAATATAGTCCAGGCCGAACCACAAGAAGGCTTAATACAATCGACCACGAGCGTGACCCTTTTCAATGGGGCAACAGTCAAAACCACTGAAGATGAAGGAAGAATAGTCCATTGCGATTTTAATTTTTGTCTCGATTTGATTTTAACTATCCCAGTCATTAAATTATTTAGATAAGTATAAGCACACCGTGTATACAGCCCGAATATTTCATTTCAAACAGATTATTTGTGCTATTCAGAAAACTTATTCCACGGCCAAGTCCTCTCTTTGTTTGTCCATTTCCTCCTCGTCTCATCCTTCCTGTAAAAACCACCGTCACTCTCTGCTCATAACCACGCTTTACAATTCACATAAAAGGAGGATAAGACCCAGAACCCCGTTGATTTCCGATGGCTGTTGATGCTAGCTCCGGCCATCTCGATCCCCATCACTTCTTAGGAAACAGAGAGCTCATGACTATTCCGGGTGCAAATTGTAAAGAGATCACACTTTGCCTAGTCTAAAGACAAGCTCAAAATGTGTAAATGCATACATGCATTCTAAAGCTTGGTATCAAGAAGTACCAAAAGCAGAGGGGGCACCACCTCACTTCTTCTGCCCGTCATTTTGTTGCCGGAGCGGATATGTATAAGATCGTTTCTTCTGAATTCGGATGTCTCTTTCAACTCTTTTGCAACCGAGTCATCTCTAGAGCAAAACGAGGCTCTCTAGGACATTGACCAAATCGCATTGCATCGGTAGTAAAAGATTTTCATAGCAGCCACTGATTGGATTCCAAGAAACTCGATCTTCATTATCTATTTCCATCAGAAGCTTGCCATTCCTCGTGCAGCCATAAAATCTTGTTACAACTCCCCAAGCCTCAAAAGTATACAGCTTAGTCCAAGACTTAGGTGCGCGGTACTCCCTCATAACCCAAACAGAACAATGGGAACGCAGTTCAGGATCCTCTGCGTCCGTGAAACTAATGAACACAGCTAGCAAGTCATTTAATACTGCCACTACAGACATGACAGTGTCTATGCGAGAAATCTCTTCCGGCGGAGCCATTTCATCAAACACCTCACCTGCAACATCGAACAAGGCTATTGGTCCGTATCCACCCTCCTCCAACAGATGAGGGAACTTGAAAGTAAACCAGTGCAGATTTCCATTCAAGAAGACGGCTTTGTTGTCGTAGCGGAGAGCAGGAACGTCGCACTCCAAACTTCTCCAGGAATCTGTACAGAGCGAATAAATCTCGATTCGAGGCTCTGTCCGACGAGAGAATCGACCATTATCCTGTAAAATATAGAGAATCCTCACAATCTTATAGTCATTCGACCAAGCGTCGTAGCCAAACCCTGGAGTTACATGAACAATCTTAAATTTACTCTCCAGACGGGATCGTGGAAGCGCCTTGTGCTTTCTCGTGAATGAATTCCACAAATACATCAACCGGCCAAAGCTACAGCCAGAAATTTCTGCGACGCAGATCAAACCATTACACGAACCGACAAAGCCGTAACAGTGGGGAGGAGTATCAAAGGGAAGTTGGAGTTGTGACTCGGAAAACAGAAAGAACACTTTCTGGAGAGGATCGCGCCGATCCAGACACGGGTTATGCCAATTGATTCCGCGCAAGTCCAGACACAGGGTGTGCCAATTGGAGGGGTCGAGAGCGGAGTGGTTCATGTGGAGGGCCACGAAGCGGCGGTGGTCGATGGCGGAACACCATGATCGGGAAACGCACCTGAATCGGAGGAGAGATCGCACCGGCAGCCGCTTCAGGATCTCCTGGACGACGTCGTCAGGGAGCTTCGGGTCGTCGTCGGAACTCATGGTCAGGGGTTTGAGAAGAGGAGCGAAAATGAACCGATGATCCCAGAGACAGAGCTCCCTCTGTTAAATCATTTATTATATTTTAAATTAAAAGCTCCCAGGAAAAAAAAAAAAAAAAAGGGGCCCAGATACCCTTTGGATTGGGCGGACAAATCCAAAATTAAAAAATAGTCATGTGCTTGCGAGCTGGTGAAGATTTGGCCAGCCGGCGAGCTCAAGCTCTTGTTTGAGAAGATTTGGCTACTTCAAGCTCTATTTGAGACAAGGTTCATTCTATGCCATATTTTGAAAAAATGACTCAATTTGAGGCTCCTATTTGAAAATTTCCCAAGTTTTTAAGTTTTATTTGTTCCCTTTGATACATATGAAAATAGATTCATTATGGAAATAAGAAGACAATATCCATGATGCCTTAATTAAGCTCTTTTACCCTATTCTGACTTTATCCTGACTAAGAAACGTAGCCTTTAAGTTCTATGTGGTGTGAGATTGTTAAATCAGAATTGTGGTAAAAACCCATTAAATTGAGCTTCAGAAATACAACATTATAATGGGGTTAATATTATAGAGCTGAGAGTAAATAGAACAATTGCATAAACTTATTGATTTGGAATTAGAAACATGGCAACCCCATTCTTGCAGAATGAAATTAGAAAGCATATCATTCTGTCTAACCCATCAGCCAACATAATTTCAAAAAGTTATACGGGTGCATCTTCCGAAATTAGGGGCGTTTAAAGATTAAAAGAGAGAGAGAGAGAGAGAGAAAATCGAGGACTTGACAAATTGAACTCATTTTGTTTAGTCTTTGGTCTCAATTTGACGTATTTCCAAATTGAACCTGTTCTACATCCTGTTAATTATTTTTTTCTATATTTTCGTCACATTAAGTTATTCACTAAATTTCATTTGCATTTCAGTTATAAAAATTGGTTTGGATCAACCCATATGTAATTTTTTCGTATGAACTTTTCAAGGTGCCTTTTGATGAAAAGATGTTATTCACCAGTTAGATGTCTTAAAAACTCATGTCTTTATTTTATTTTATTGAAGTGGACATTTGATTCTTTAAGTAGTTTGGAGTCGAATGATATATTTCTCTAGATTTGAGTTGAAATATAGTCCGGGCCGAACCACAAGCAGGATTAATACAATTGACCACAAGAGACCGAGGGCGACCCTTTTAAATATGACGACAGTCAAAACAACTGAAGATGAAGGAAGAATAGTCCATTGCGATTTTGATTTTTGTCTCGATTTGATTTTTACTGTCCTAGTCAGTAGGTACAACTTGTCATACCGGTAGATGTAGCAGCAACTAAGTCATTTCTAAAGTGACACGAGGCTCTCTACGATAGTGACCAAATCACAACGCGTCGATAGTGGAAGACTTGCGTATTGGCCCGTTATTGGATTCCATGAAACTCGTTCTTCGTCATCTATTTCCATCAGAAGCTCGCCATTCCTCGTGAAGCCATCAAATCCTGATACTAGTCCACGAGCCTCAAAAGAACACAGCTTAGTCCAAGACTCAAGCAGGCCGTACTCCCTCATATAACCCAAACGGAACAAATGGAATGCGGTTCGGGATGCACAACTAAGTCCATGAAATTAATGAACACAGCCTGCAAGTCATTTAATACTTGCACAGAACACTATTAAATCACCATCGTGTTCGCAAATACTCCCTTCCGGCAGAGCCATTTCATCGAACACCTCACCTGCCACATCGAACAAGAATATTGATGGATTCTTCCCAATCTCATTCCTCGGATCATTGAACTTGGAAGCAAACCAGTGCAGATTCCCATTCAAGAAGACCGCGGGTCTGTAGCCACAGAAAGCAGGAACCTCACACTCCAATCTTCTCCAGGAATCTGTACTGAGTGAATAAATCTCGACTCGAGACTTTGTCCCAACAAAGCATCGAATATGATGAGCTATGTCCAACCGACCCAAATCGAACATTTTCAGTCTTTTCATATTGGGTCTTATATTGATTTGGGTAATAAGTTAAAAAAATATATTAAGTATCTCGATGATTCAGTTGAGTTTGGGTTCTATACTCGAACCGATCTAAAACACGTTGAGCATCGATAGAAAAGGATCCCTAAACATTAAACAGCTCCCCTCAGCACCTCTTTGCCACCATCTACCGAAAGATGTTCGGCGGTGCCTCCTTCGGATCAATGTGAACAGCTCACCGTCGACTCTGCCAAAGTAGTTGATCATGGTCGTTCAGCTCTTCATGGCCGTCCATTATCTCCAGAGCTGTCTCCATGATTGTCCACACTCGAGCTCTGTTTCTTTCCTCCTCGCCAAGATCTCGACTGAGATAGGGGGTCATGGAGCCTCATAATATCAGTTGGAAAGGAAAGGGAAAACTTTGAAAGTGTATTGCTCAGTGCAGGATGACCAGGGGACAGACCAAGTTTTTCTTTCTTTTAGAGAACAAGTAAGATGAGCATGTAAAATAATATTTGCAGTTTGGCAGTGATAAAGAGCCAGTTTGAAAGGAGATTGTGATACTCATCAGTGAATTCAAAGTTCTGATAGTTGTTCTTACTGGCTAAAAGATCTGGATGTTCAGGCAAGTCTCATGGAAACTGTAATGATATATGACTGCTGCAATGACTTATTAATCAACCAGGAACTCTATGCCAGTCTCCCAACAGTTAAAACTCACTTTGAAACACATAAGTAATCTTCATTAAAGTTTAATTTTGTGGAAACTGGACTCAATACAGATGGATAAGGGAAAAGGTGGTAGAAGCAGGGTCATCATAGCCGTGGCGGCTAGCAATGGCAAGAAGCTGAGCAATCAAGTTGTTCTATTCATGGCATCAAACATGCTAATAAAGTAAAATTAGTGAGGTAAGTATACAAAGAGCCACCCACCTGAAGCTGAGAGCAAGAACCAGAAAACGCCTCAAGGGTCTGCAAATGGTATTCATCTGGGAAGACCCGGATCTGGCATTCCATCAGACAGTACTGGGCAAGATCATCTTTACAGTTGACAACCTGTTCAAAGACAATTTTTATCATGATTTTGTCAAAAGAGTATGATGCAAGTTTTGGAAGATACAAAATTCAAAGTTGGCAACCAGAATGGAAAAATAATAGCCGATGCCTATAATCGGTTGAGGTAGCTGCTCCAAGACCCCGGGAAGAACAGGTTCTTCGTATATTTCAAGATCCACACCCTCTACCTGTCTAAGAACATGTGTCATTCATGTGTCTTAAAATAGCAGAGCTGAACCTTGGATGGAGATAATGTCGGATTATTACGAGATCGTGAAGCTCACTCCTTTCCTTTTCCCGCTTCTCTCTAATCCAACCAGGACCCTGCGACTAGAATGTCAGATTGAATGCCTCAACCCAGGATCACCGAAGACGATGAACGACAGACAAGCGCCATAAAACCTATATGCCAAAAAGAATTATAATTTCATGATTCACTTGTAGCATGTGAATTGCAGATGCTATGGCACCATGCATGTCATTGAAGTATAGCATAAGGGTGAGCAAGGTTCACCTGATGCTGCAAGCGGACCCAAAGCTTATTCAGCTCAATAAAATTTTGCAGCACGAATTCAACAGCATCCATGACAGTATCACCATCTCTGCAGGTTGACATAGAAGCCGATACATCAACGGACCAACTGATCAAGACTATTAATTTGTAGCCAACCACCGATCATGTCCAATTCTTACTATATGCAACATAAGAATATATGGAGCAACTGACAGTCAATGGAAAAGATATAACTACGAAGCGAGACTAATAGAGCCACAATACTTCAGCACTAAATTAAACATCACCAATTTTCAAAGGAGTCGGATCAATCCCACGCTCAGTATCCCCAAAATCAGCTCGTGTTGGCATGTCTCCATAAGAAACTTGCCGCTCCTCGTGAATTAATGAAATCTTGTCGCTCCTTCATCGAGATCTAAGGTGTGCAACTTAGTCCAAGACTAGGACACGAAATATTCTGTCATAACCCAAAAGTAACACATATTGTATGATTGACCTATTGGATCCCCATCAACAATCAGTAGCGCCAGCAAGCTGTTCAGCGCTACCAAATAAGAATGTTCATACGTTAGTCTAACAAACAGTTCTTCGGCAACGCCATTTCGTCAAAGATCTCATATGCTAACCCAAACATGATTATCGATCCATAACACAAGCAACGGTCTTCATTGACATCCAATACAAATTTTCATTGAAAGAGACCCTCTAGCCATTGCTCAACTTGCACCCAAAATCGAATTCGATGGTCCGCCACAGATTTGTACTTAATCATACATCACAATCTCGTTTCGTACATGTCCATAGCCCGTTTCTTGTCTCCAGTTTAAATATTCACATATCTAAGTCAACGTTCCTAATTGTCTCACTTTTTGAGTGTCACATTTAGCCCTTGGATACGTAATGCCCTAATTATAAAGTAAAGATAAAATAAAGGTAAAAATGGTCCTAGAAAAAGGACAAAAAGGTAAAGGAAAGAAACAACAATGGATAAAATTCCTTGACTGTCCTTAAAGGGTAATAACAAACCTCATCCTTTCACTCTATGCGAGGAAATTTAGAATGCTCCTCTAATTTTCTTTTACTTTTTCAAATTTTAAAAAATGTTATTTTTAGCTATTATAAAAAGAAAAATGTTCATTTATTGGTTGCTTTCTGGATCAAAAAATTCATATAATGGAAAAAAAAAAACCGTAAATAATGTCAACTTTAAGTTTTGAGCTTTAAAGTTATGATTTTGTTTCTCCGTCTAATTAAAGTTATGAGTTTTCTTATTAAATTATGATGTTGCACAGTGAGTGAGATCTAATTAACATGTAAATAAATTTATCAGGTCGAGTCTCATTCTAATTCGAGTAAGAAGTAAATTTTTTTTTTTTTGTGGAAGTATCTTGATAATTCGGTTCAGTTTGGGTCATACACCCAAACTAACTGGAAACACATTAGACGTATACAGAAAAGGAATCCTAAACACTAAGCAGCTTCCCTTAGCACCTCCACCTCCTCCCTCGGCCCTCCGCCACCATCCACTGGACCTTCATGTTCAGCGGCGCCTCCTCCAGATCAAGGCAAACAGCTCACCATCAACGCTGCCGGAGTTATTGTTCATGGTCGTTTAGCTCTTCATGGTAGTCCAAATCTCAATGCGTCCATGGACGTCAATATCCCCAGAGCCGCGTCCATGGTTCTCCACACTCGAGCTCTGTTTGTTTCCTCCTCGTCCAGATCTCGACGAGGTAGGCGGTCATGGAGCCTCGTCGTCTCCAGATCAAGAGGCGCCTTGTCGCCGGTGAAGTTGGTCTCAATGATGACGTTTCGGAGCTCGTGCCGCAATCTCAAGATCCATCCATGGTGATGTGCTCGACTCTGGAGCAAGTTGCTCAGAGCTTGTGACTCAAATCGAACTGAACGTCATTTCGGTTTGGATTCTGTGCGGGTCGGGTCTCAGGTCGGGTCATAAAAATATATAGCATCCTTGTTCAAGTCAGTTTGGGTATTGGTGGAAATCCAAACCAAACCGACCCATTAACATCCTTAATTATCAGGGCGTTCATGCCCATGAGTATGATCTTTTTTTTTCTTTTTTTTTGGCAGTGCCATGGATCAAACGAAACAGTTATTCGACAGTGCCATTCCATCAAAGACCTCATTGCTACCACAAATGTGATTATCGATCCACAACACCAGCAACAATCTTCATCGACACCGATTATTGAGATCCATTGCAAATTTCCATTGAAAGAGACCCTCAAGCTGTCAGCTCAGCTTGCACCCTAAATTGAATTCGACATTCCGCCACAGAGTTGTACTAAAGCTATAAACATCGACTTCAATGACTAATCCGCTCGAGTATCCTCCATATTTATTAGGAAAGCAAGTAATCATCAATAACCTTGTAGTCATCGATCTTGTTGCTATATCCAAATTCTAGAACATGTGAGTAGTCAACAAACGGATGATCTAGAGGCAAACTCAAAACCACATTGTGCTTTCTAGTGAATAAATTCCACAGATATATGGTCTCACGGTGAACTTCAGCATTAGCATCAGCAACGCAAATCAATCCATTGCACAAAACTGAGGCACCACAATTGCCCATACGGCTAATGAATGGATCTCCAATTTCTGACTGAGAACCCGGAGTAAGAACTTATCTTCATACAGAGAGTTCATTTGATTGCAAGAAAAGTACCGATTAAAGTAAAAAAAAAAATTGAAAAAGAAACCTCAGTGTTTTTTTTTGTCGGGGCTGAAAGTTGATAGTAGTAGTTTGCGGTCGGATTGAATTTTCTTTTTTAAATTAAAATGTCTGGTTTGAGTTGAAATGTAGTCCAAGCCGAACCACAAGCACGCCTAATACAATTGAGCACGAGGGATTTTGATTTTTGTCCTGATTTGTTCATACTATCCTCGTCATTAAATTATTTAGATAGTTGTAAGCAGCAGCTCATAATTGGGTGTTGAAACTAGATAGCCTTCAAATCGATGTTTAAGTTAAAAAATCGATCAATCCAAGAACATGCTCCAAAGAAGCAGCAGCTTGATCATGAAGCAGATTGTTTCTTGCCTTCCTGTTAATAAAGCATCACTCCAGCACCTTGCACCAGACTTGAGAGGAGAACTGCAATTTAAATTCACTTTCCCAGATGTCTTTCCAAGGAGGAAGCAGAGATTATCTCATCTGCAGACCACATTCTCAGATGACTGAACTACTTATTGACATGCGAAATCATCAGTTTATCATAAGATGGAACGACACTTCCGACCCACGAATCATTTGGGGGAAAAATAAGAGTGCATCATGATAATACAGTCACCAATGTTTCCATTAATGTAGCTGTCTGCACATATCAATAAATGAGCTTAGTAGGTATGCATTGCCAGTGCTGCCAAAAAGTCTTGAGATAGGAAACAAAATATAGTAATTTTGAAACTTGACTAGTTGCAATGCTCAGAGTGCGAGATGCTTAATTCAAAACCGTGAATAGTTTGATCTTATAGAAGCTGAAAAATGCTTATGGCGGCGCCAAATCAAACACGTACATGCATAGCATTCAAAAACCTTCGTCATTCTTTTCCGCAATCATCTAAAATCTGCGAGTACCGGCAATGCTTAAGTTGTAGATGTAGTCTTGAGTAGTATACTTTTTCACCAGCATAAAAAGCAAACAGAGTGAATGAAAATGCATTCTAAAGCTTGCAAGAAGTACCGAAAGTAAAAGGGCACAGCCTCACTTCCTCTGCTCATCATTTTCTGGCCGGAGCGTATATGATAAAACCATTTCTTTTTAATTCACATGTAACTTTAAACTTTTTTGCAAGCAGAATCAATCTTTCATACTGGTAAATGTAGCAGCAATCGAGTTGTATCTAAGGTGAAACGAGGCTCTTTACGATGGTGACCAAATTGCATGTCCTCGATATTGGAAGATTTGCGAATTGTCCTGTGATCGGATTCCAAGAAACTCGTTCTCCACTATCTGTGTCTCCACTATCTGCGTCCATCAGAAACCCACCATTCCACATTAAGCCATCAAATCCTCTAACCAGTCCACCCGCCTCAAAAGTATACAGCTTAGTCCAAGACTCAGGCACGCCGTAGTCTCTCATAACACAAACAGTATAAATGGGATGCAATTCAGGATGCCCAACTGGCTGCCTACGTTTAATCAACACAGCCAACAAGTCATTTAATACTCCCACAGACACACCACCATTGTTTTCCTCTTCTGGAAGAGCCATTTCATCAAACACCTCACCTGCGACATCGAACAAGACTATTGATTTGTATCCACCTTTACCCGACAGATCATTGAACCTGAAAGCAATCCAGTGCAGATTCCCATTCAAGAAGACCGCGTTTCTGCAGCCGCTGAAAGCAGGAACCTTACACTCCAAACTTCTCCAGGAATCTGTACTAAGGGAATAAATCTGGGCTCGAGGCTTACGTTGCTTAGCTGGACGAAAGAGGGTCCTCACAATCTGGTAGTCATTCGACCTAGCGTCGAAGCCAAACCCTAGAGCTTCATGAACAGTCTCCATGAAAAAATGGCCCGGATTGGATCGTCGAACCGCCTTGTGCTTTTTGGTGAATAAATTCCACAAATACATCGTCTGACCGTACCCAATTCTGCAAATTTCTATGACGCAGATCAAACCATTACACGAACCGACGATAGCGCAAGAGTTGTAAGTAAGAAACGGAATTCCGATCTGCGAGTGGGAAGGCAGGGTAGGAGACTCATTTGAAAACAGAGAGCACATGCGACGGTGCCAGTCTAGACAGAAGAGATACCGATTGGAGGCATCGAGAGCAGAGTGGTTCAAGTGGAGGGCGACGAAGCGAGGGTCATCGATGGTGGAACGCCATGACCGGCAAACGCACCTGAATCGGAGGAGAGACTCCGCCGGCAACCGCTTCAGGATCTCGACGGCGACGTCCTGAGGGAGCTTCGGATCGTCGGAGGAGCTCATGGTTATGATTTGGGTTCGCTTTCTCTTCTGAAAAGGGACGAGGACAATAGCAGTAATTTCGGCTCGTTTCTTTGCCATTTATTATTCGCACGCTAGTTCGAAAATAGTGGGGCCCAGCAGATTTCTGGTTATTCGTGTTTTCCTCCCCTCTACATTTTTTCTTTATATTTTCTATTTTTTTGGCTCGGGTTATTTCCACCCTGTATTGGCTCTTGACACCGCCACCGGTTACATTAAATGACTACATTATCCATTATGTGCCCCACTCTTGACTTAAAATTATTTTTTACATTTTTTCTTCATTTTCTTTTGTTTCAATTTTATACAAAACCACCCACATTTCTTTTCTTCTTTTTTTCTTTTTTTTTTGTCGAAACCCACATTTCTTTCGAATAATATATTTTCACCTTAGCCGCTTCTTCCACACCATTACATTTCAACATTCTCTTCATGTTTGTTTTCTTCTGAAAATATTCTTCATTGTTGTAACTTGAGCAAGCACTAATCATCTATTGGAGTAAAAAAATATTTATTTTATTTGAAAAATTGTTTATATTATTTTCCTAGATTATACTCACAATGGTGATTTTTTTTTTCGATATTATGGTTGATGTGTGCATTATACCCAATTTACTCAATTTTATTGCATTATTTTTTGTAGTGCAGTCATTATAGAAGACAATAATGTTTTTTGCTTAAATGGATTAATTGATGATGAAACTGCAAATGGAGAACATCGATAAATCAACTCAACAAGTTCATTTGAAACATTATGAGGTAATTTTCTAACACGAAAGGTTCTTTTGAGTAGTTTGTGGTCACATTTTCTTGCTTAAGGTTATGTTGTCTCTATAAAAATGTCAAAGAGAAACAAATATGTTCTTTTTGGTTGCGATAGAGGAGGTAATTATGGTGATCAACATAATATTTCTATTGCACGATCAAGAAGAAAGACTGGATCTTGTTTGATTGACTACCCTTTTGAAGTTTGTTGCTATAAACATAATAACGGACTAGGGTCTCTCAAAATATTGAATGCATCACACAATAAATAATTAAAAATTTGACTATTAGATTCACTGAATAAAATGAAAGTTGAGCAGTTAAAATATATGGACTACAACGTAATGCCACATAGTAAAATTATAATTAAACGAAATACGCACTAAAACTGGCATATGATTCTTTTCCTTCTTACTTGTGCTTAGGTTATTTTTTTTTATAATAGTTTCCTAGTACAAAATAAAAAGGAAAAAGAAATATTCAACTCATTAACACAATAATTAGCTCTCTTTTTTTTCAAATAGTTAGTTAGCTATCTACCGAATATTTTTTTTGGGCAAAAAGTTACACCAATTTTGTTTCAAAAGGAGAATGAAAAGGAAAAAACCCAAAAGAAGAAGAAGAAGAAGAGGAAGAAGAAGAAGAAGATGATGATTTCACTATAATTAGCACATCTTATTTATCAATTATAAGAAAAAGAGAGTAAATATAGATAGTATTTATCCATAGATCTAAACTCAAACTACTAATAAATTATGGGTTTAAACTATAAAAGCCCTTTGGCTTCTAGAGAGTGCTGCCCTCTTGAGACTTTTGTCGAGGCAGTTCTGCTTTTCTGTCGATAAGGAGTATGAATAATATCTCAATAGAAACAATGGGAGCTTTTTTTTTTTTGTCCTTCAAAACGGAGCGTTAGAACGAGAGATATGGGAGGTTAAGGGGGCCCAAAGAAGTGAGACAAAAAGTCAAATACAAATTTACTGTGGAGCACATTGGAATAACGAAGGGAGTAGGATTTTCTATGGGAATACAATTTTCTTTCACTATACCGTATGGGGGATGAACACCTACTTAAAGTTGCTGGGTAGATTCTCGTCAGGGCCCATATGAATGTCTAAATAACAACATATTACAAATAAAAAAAGTCAAATTAAATGCAGCGGAAATTATGTAGAACTTCCTCAGCTTTGGGTGCAGCACACCTTCGTCTCCGAATTTTCAACAATTACGTAACATCCTCCTCGACCTTCATTTTGTCATAGTCATTGCTTATCCGTTATTATTTTTCGTGTGCACATATGCAATTCAAGTGATTTTCATTTCTTTTTCTTTTTTTTTATAAATGAATTGGACCGATTTGCCATGATGTGTGCCACTTTCCTTTTCCCTCTACATTTGTGGTTCCACTGGTTTGCGAGCATGATGTGGCCGGGGCTTGTTTCTCTCACGAGACATTGACTTGGATTAAATAAAAAAAATGAAAATATGATCTTTTTCTCTCTACCTCTTCCACCACGGCTGCTGCTTCGCCCGGCCATCCATCGAGAGTCTAGGTTCGCCGTCTCCACCGACCTCCATCCTCGAGCCCGCCGCCCCGCCATGGCTGTCGCACCCAACTGCGAAGCTATTGAGCTTGTCGCCGGAGGCCATGGTTAGAGCTCCGGATTTGACTGATCTTCCAAATTTGGAGCCATGGCCGCGAGCGACGATGGTTTCAGATGTGAAAGTTCGCCCACTTCCGCATCCACCCCTTCAGTCATCGTGTGTGGGGATGGACACAGAGGTTGGCAAACTTCCAATCTGGAGTCTCAAACAGGCCAAATTTGGAGGCACCAGCCATGGACAAGGAAGGGCAACGGAGGGGTGGCTCGGCTTGGATGCACAGTAGTGTCGGCCTGGATGCGGCACCGGCAACCCCAGCGGTGGCGACAGTTGGAGAAGGCGTGAAAGGTATTTGATTTGAATAGATTTTTAATATTTTAATCCGATTCCAAATCAATTATAAGTGTCAATTTGTAATTTGATTAGAGTACATAAATACATGCCACGTCAATAGATGATATGACGCACACAAACCCCTAAACGTTGTCTCATGTTTGTCATGTCACATGAGACATAATTTTACCACTTAACTCACATTTAACCCTAGTAGAGATATATTTGAGAGATTCTCCGTATCTGGCTTGATTTCTTCATAATATGAGGGTTGTGCATATATCTGCATTCATTGTGCATATACTTGATTTATTCTAATTGATAGTAATTGATATTGTAATACTAATAATCAATCTTGTAAAGCTTATCAGTATATCATATCTTCTTCATTATGAATTATATTGAAATTACGCAATCCTCTTTTCCGCATATTCTTTCCTAGTAGCAACCGTCATGATGTCTTAAATAGAAATATGCGAAACAACGGTTCACTCCCAACCTATGTAGCACGGACAGTCTTCGGGAGTCTCTGAGTCATGTCTGACACGCGTCCGACACGGGGTCAATGTTAAGGACACGATGCCGACATTCGAGGCGGAGCAGGCGTCGCTCCAGGTCGTCGGACTGCAACGGCGGAGGTCAGGCGTGGCCAGGACGACGTGCACGAGGCCGAGAGGCCGCAGAAAGCAGCTAGACTTTCTTCTTCTTCTCTTCTCTTTCGGCCTCCCACTCTCCGTTCCCTTGAGCATGTACCGAAGATTAACCTAGAAAAGACCACTAACAAAACAAAGAAGAAGAATGATGTCAAGCCGATGCAAGATTGAGAAGATAACGAAGAAATTGGATCATCTTTCTTCTCGTCTTCTTCAAAAGAAAAAAGACAAAAAAAAAGTTGCAGAGGAAGAGAGGGTCTATAACGAGGGGCGAAGGAAGAAGGCTGTGAAGATGTAGAAGGAAGGAATTGATGAAGAGAGGACAAGGTGCAGATGAGTGGGTGAGAATTTATTGTGGAGTGTGTGAGTGGGGTTATGTGATGGCTGGTGTGATGGACTGATGGTTAGTGGAATGGGCGGGAGGGAGCGCAGGGAAAGAAAGGGGGCAAAAGAGAACCGGGATGGAAGAAAGAAAGGGAAATAATATATAATATGTCTTGACATGAGTCGAAATTTTTTATTTTTAAGAAGTGACATATCGACGCGTTGTGTCATGTCGTATTGCGTGTTAACATCGGTGCTACATAGCTCCCAACACGAGAGAATTTTATCATCTTTTGGTGAAGTATTAACCTAGTTTGATATGACAAAGAGAAGTTTTGAGTAATTTACACTCTCCTACTGTATTAGGCCAACTCTACTCCATCTCAATGAATTTATTCCACAAATTAACATGGTTGCTATGGATTTTACTCCTGCAGGCATACTGTCATTCGTGCACGTTTGACAAGAAAGCAGAGTTTAATTCCACATGGAGTGACGAGACTTTTCTCAGTCAAGTTCAGCTTTAACACTCAAAGCAATGAGTTGCGTCATTGCTTACGCAAATTGGCATTGAATCAGTCGAATCCAATGAACTCGTCAGATTCCACTAGGAAAACAAAAAAAATTCAGAAGTCACCCTTGGGTTTTTTCTACTAGCTTGAGAAAACACAGACGTCTCTCTGCCCTATACATAACACCAACACCAACACCAACACCAACACCAACACCAAAAACCCTTCGAAGCTGTGCGACGAGAAAATCAGAAGTTGTGTAGACATGGCGGGTCTATTTGACAAGCAGGCAGAGAGCTACCTCCAAGCCAGGCCAACTTATCCAAGCGAGTGGTACTCCATGCTCGCCGCCCGCACCTCTCATCACTCTCTGGCTTGGGATGTCGGCACCGGCAACGGTCAAGCTGCTCTTGGCGTTAGTCTCTCTCTCTCTCTCTCTCTATACGATTTTTAGAACATGAATGTGTTGGATCGAATTATGACGCCGAGGTGATTCTCCAATGGGGGGAAAAACGATCCTTCGCCCATCAATTAAAACCTTTCTTGCTTGACTGACCACAAATATGTCGGTGACATAATTCTACCAGGTCGCGGAGCACTACGAGCAAGTGATAGCCACCGACGTTAGCGACGCTCAACTGAGTTTCGCAATGCCACATCCTCGAGTTCGCTACGTGCACACTCCACTATCCATGTCGGAGGATGAAATGGTGGCCTTGATGGGGGGCGAAAATCGTGTCGATCTGATCACCGTTGCCACCGCAGTGCACTGGTTCGACCTTCCAAAGTTCTACAACCTGGCCAAACGCCTTCTGCGTAAGCCAGGAGGTATACTGGCCGTCTGGGCTTATAACGGCATGGTCATTAGTCCCGAATTCGACACTGTAAATAAGCGCCTTTGGGAAGCTTCTCTGCAGTTTTGGCACTCGGATGCCAAGCAAGTAATTGACGGGTACAGAAATCTTCCCTTTCCTTTTGAGAGTGTGGGGTTAGGCCACGAGGGAAAACCAATGCAACTCGAGATTCCAAAGGAGCTCCTGTTCGAAGGGTACTTGAAGTTTTTAAAATCATCATCACCATTTAACTTAGCCAGGGAGCAAGGGGTGGATTTGTTGTCCGAAGAAGTGATTAAAGAACTTGAGAGCTCTTGGGGAGGGCCTAATCTGGTCAGAACAGTCACCTACAAGGCTTTCATGCTAGCAGGAACAGTCACTCAGTAAAGTCCTCAGTTGTATATTTGGCTTGCAAGATTCAATTTCCTCAAGTTTCTCTTCTCACATAACTTGAACAACTAGTACATGACAAAGACCAAGGTTGGAGCTCGGTCATCCAGTTTGCAAATTTGAACTTTGAATGGTCGTTCGAAAAGTAGTGAAGCTAAAGTGTATATTCTGCAGTAGTTAATTGAATTTCTAATTTCCATTTTCCACAATAAGACTTGAGTTGTTCTTGCTCGGAGCAACAACTAATAAACCGCACCAATATTGAAGGCCGAAGCTTCCTGAACTACTCCAGACTAATCGTTCCTCCCGAGAAACAACCCGAAAGGCCTAGGCAAGTGTCATAGCGGCTAGTTAACATATCAGTACATATTGTAGATGGGAGAAAACACGTTTTGGAAAAGCTACATGCCTCAAATAGGAATGTTCATAATTCCAAAGTACAATCCCTTAACAAGTGCCTGAGAAGCACTCATGAACAATGTCCTGATGTCATTTTCTCAACCTGATGTTCACCTTTTTTAAGCAAAGAGCCGAACTCGATGCAAGGCTGCCAGTTGTATCTGGTTTGATGATGTTGTCATGTTGGGTTTGTTTGCTTCCTGGTAAACACTTAGTTCTAAGCTGTCTCTTTTCATCGGGAAAAAAGTGGTATTTCCTTTGCAACTTTTTTTCTTTTCTTCTTTTGGGGCAAGGAGGCGACTACAAGCAAAGGAAAAACCCAGAAACAAGAAGCACTTGGCTGGCCTAATTCGCGGAAACACCGTTCCCAACATGTCTCCTAAAAGCAAAGGAGATAACCCTGGTGTTATAATTCAACATGGCGATACGTGATTAAAGCACAGTTTCATGCCTGGATTCCACAGAATTTCCCAGCAGAAGCTCGTCATTGCTCGTGGAGCCATGAAAGCTCAGTGGCATCCAGCATAGTCCAGGACTCCATCAAGAGATGTTGATTTTGGACTAATATGAAGAGTTGACATGAGCAAGAACAGAGAGTGGTATACATTTTCACACGACGGTCGAGGAAGAAGCTCATTATACGTAATGCATGCATGGAATGCTGGATCCACAGCCATTGATCCTAGTAACACATAAACAGAGAGAAGAAGCAGGAGAATGATCTACTTTTCACTGACTACATCATCCTGCAAAGATGCTCAAGTGGATTACCTGTAACCAGAAAAAAAAAACAGATTCTGGTTCGTGCATTGCTGTGATGTTCATTCACAAACTAGTGCTTATCGGAAGCGATTGAAATGCATGTATAGCCATTGATCAAATATGTGGAGCATCAACTATTCACATCACTTGTCTCCAAAAAAATAAAAATGAAAAACTATGCAATTTACTTGAAAAGCGCATGATGAAATTGCTTTGAGTCCTCGACAATGTCATTGAATCTGTATCCAGCGAATAAACTTCAACTTCTGGTTCACCCAAGCATCTTTCCACTAATACCATTGAAGTATATTATCATAACAACCTCCTAGTCATTATGCCTCTCGCTGAACCCAATACCCCAGGACCATACGAACATCCTCCATGTCGAGAAACCAGCATATTTCTCACCAGATCGCAGAGCATGTCAAGCACCTAATCACGACTTGTATAAGTGAAGCTTAAGAAAGTTTTCTCATGCCCTTTGCTGAATGCGTATCTCCAGAATCCATGTCGGACAATAAAATGACGGGCCTCACGGGAGTAAGATTAAATTGTGTTGGTCTGATCACACATTCTGCTATAGTGCATTGACTTCGATCTTCCAATGTTTTACAAGCGTGTTAAAAGCCTTTCATGTCAGCCAGCAGGAATACTAGTTATTCGGCGGATGTTGATGGAAGTGCAATCTGCATTTGACATTTGAAATACGTGCTTCATCGAAGCATCATTGCGATTTTGGTGCGCAAAAGCGTAGTACATAATCAATGGATACAGGAGGAGCTCCGATTTGAAACGAGTCATCGTCAGCTTGCATCAACCAAAGAGTAAGGGGTGGATTTGTTGTATGAGGAAGTTATCAGAAAACTCAAGAAGAGTTGTCGACAACGGCCTAACACAGTCAAAACTATTACACACAAGGCTTTCATGCTTGGGGATCAATGGAGTAAATTTTCACTTGAATATTTAGCTTAAGAGAATCAGTTTCTTCAGCAATAAGAACTTGGCTTGTATCTTTCTACATGTAAGTCGAATTAGTACACGACAATTACTACGGTCGGACATGGGCATCCAGTTGTCTAGATAGCAGCTGAAGAAAGCATGAATTATGATGCTTGCCATTAATAGAAATGAATCAAAGCAAATGTGAGCTTCAAATATTACATTAACATTCCAACGATATGCTCAAGTTGTCAGCACTCTCGATGCACCTTATTCTCTTTGCATTTCAAACAGATATGGATATGACCTGTGGAGAAGCAGAAATCACAAGTTCATAAGAGTACTTTGGTTTTTATCCTTCTTTAATAATTTGCATGAATTAGACTGAGACATCTCATCTTCTTGCCTACAATAGTAAAGCAACAACTAATTTTGTTCCTATGGGAAAACCAGACTCTCCACCACAGTCACTAAATCAAATCTCCCCAATTTCCGAAGGAGTTGGGTCAATCCCACGCTCGGATCCCATGAAATTAGCTCATGTTGGTACGTCTGCATAAGAAGCTCGCCGCTCATTGTAAAGCCATGAAATCTTGACACTCTTTCATTGAGATCTAAGGTATGCAGTTTAGTCCAGGACTCGGGCACACCATATTTTGTCATAACCCAAATGTAACACTTTTCGTAAGATCGACCTATCAGGTCCCTACAATTAATTAGTAGCGCCAACGAGCTGTTCAATACTGCTAGATAAGCACAGTTGTATGTGAGTCCAACAAAACTGTTTTTCGGCAGTGCCATTTCATTGAAGACCTCATTCGCCACCCCAAATGTGATGATCGATTCAAAGCACCGACGACGGTCCTCATCGGTACCCATCGATAGCCAATGCAAGTGTCCATTGAAAGAGACCCTTGAGATATGGCTCAGCTCGCACCTGGCATTGAATTCAACTGTTCGCCACAAATTTGTACTAAGGCTATATACGTCGACTTTAGGATCTATTTCGCCCAAGCATCTTCCATATTTATCAGGAAAATAAGTAATCCTAACAACCTTGTAGTCATTAATCGTGTCGCTGAATCCAAATCCTAAAACCATACGAGCAGCGTACATGTCAACAAACGGATAATCCGGAAGCGAACTGAGAACCACCTTGTGCTTTCTAGTAAATAAATTCCATAGAAATATCGTCTGACTGCGATCTTCAGTATTAGCCTCAACAACGCAGATCAATCCATTGCACGAACCCACAACACCATAATTGCCCATCGAGCTAATAAATGGAACTTCGATTTCTGACTGAGAAGCCGGTGTAAGAGACTTTTGTGTATACAGAGAGCTCCTTTGATCGCGAGAAAAGTACGAATCTGTGAGAAGAACATACCAATTCATGCTACTCAGAGCGGAGTGCTTCAAGTGCATAGCTACAAAATGAGGGTCTTCGATTGTGCAACGCCACAATTTGGAGACGCATTTGAATCTCATGAGAGGCTTCGCCGCCAATCTCTTGAGAATTTCGAGGACTATCTCATGAGGGAGGTTGTTCTCCAGCCTCATCATCAATGGAGCAAGGCAAATCAAGGCAAAAAGCTCTGGAACCGAGGTTGATTCCGATCAGATGAAGAGTAATTTCGTGAGATCTGAATTATCTGATCTCCACGAAGAGGATTAAATATTGCTCATCACACTTTGTCTCGATATTGTCCGTCAAGTTCAATTTTGTAAGCCTAGACTTATTATGTATCGGTCTTCATAGGGAAAGAAATCTCAATAGGGGGAAAGAAATCTCAATGTCATAGGAGAATTTAGTGATGTTAGAATTATAGCGAAAGCGGATCTGTTCATCCATCTATGTCTCATGGCTGTCTGAGGCCAGCTTGAAGGCCACACGGCGACCGCCGAGAGCCATTTCCGAGTGATCACACTAGCGATTCGCATGGTCTTCCACCACGAGGGCAAGGGCGGCGATCTAAATTGGACCGAGGCCCCCCAACGGCCTATATCTTGCTAATCTTCCTATAATTTCGTCTATATATGTTATTTATTAAAACTCATTTTCATTAAAACTATAATAATCAGGAATATTGCTGTGATCATCGGAATAGATCTCTGGAAATTGTCTTTGATCGCCTTCGTTGTTGCCTCTGGAGATTTAAACTGCATGTAATTTTAACGTGTGAATTTTTCAAGGTTCCTTTTGATGAAAACATTAAATTCACGAGTTAAACTTTATCATTTGTCTTATAATTCCATTGTTTAGACATTATGTTAACGAATTATAGTCGAAACAAAATGAAACGAAGCTCATATCTGTTTATCGAGGTTGACAGGTGCTTTTAGTAGTTTGCGGTTGAATTGAAATTTTTTCTAAATTAAAAGTGTCTGGTTTGAGTTAAAATGTAATCCAAGCCGAACCACAAGCACGCTTAATTCAATTGAGACACGAGGTCGACCCTTTTCAATGAGATGATAGTCGGAATAACTAAGATTAAGGAATAATAGTCCATTGGATAGTAAATTGTCAACTTAAATAGATAAAATTCCAAATAAGAGCATGAAGTGCCATGATTTTCTTAATTAAAGGTTTAAAGTGAAATTATTTTCTTAAACAAGGGCATTTTCGTCCTTCTACTTTTTCAATTTTTTTTTTCCTTTTTCTGTTTTTAGAAAAATAAGTAAAAAATAAAAAAAAAAGGAGGAAGAAGATGAAGATGCAGGCGAGGGCTGTAGCAGCGCTCGCCGCCACCCACCATCACCGGAAAGGGCCGACGACCCTTGTCAACCCTTTTCGGCGATGGTGGGGGCGGCAGCGAAGGCTACTGCAGCCCTCTCGCCTGCATCTTCATCTTCTTCTTTTAATTTTAATTATTTTTTAGAAAATAGAAAAAGGAAAAAAAAAAAGAAAATGTAAAAGACGAAAATGCTTTTGGTTAGGCCATCTTTGAAACAATAAATGTACTTCGTGCCCTTATTTGAAACAGGGTTCACTTCAGGCTCTTAATTGAAAAAATAATGGCACTTCAGGCCTTTATTTGAGATTTTTCCACCTAAATATGTAGTGATTTTGATATGCATACAATCCGAATACTTCATTTTAAACAGATCATTTGTTCTATGTATGCATGTATGCGTGCATTTGTCTTTTATTATAAGTATGTAGCCATTTTTTAAACTTTATTACAGTTTACACACTTGTCGAACGAGTACCGATGTATACTTTAGGTGACATATAGCAGTTACATTATTATTTTTTGGACTATTCAAATTAAAATTGTTAATTCATTTGATACATTCTCAAAGCCAATAAGCTATAACCTAAATTTGTGGTCTCCAAAACATCAAACAATCTAACATATACGCACACAGATAACAACTTACAGTGGTACTCTTCTCTTTGCTCCAAATTCGAGTTAATTGAAAACAGGTGTTCTTTTATTACATTCTTGGAGTGAAAATGAGAACCCGTTTGCCGAGTTTCGACATTAAGTATCGCTGCTTTTCATGTCTCGAACGGCCAAAACGACGCCCTCGTGGATGTGAATTTTGAGGAGACCCATCAAGTGTTCCAATGTCGAAGAAGCAGAAGAGGAAGGCAGACAATGATGCTGAAGAATGACAAAAGAAGGTGATTCTATAGCTCTCCTGTGTGGTGCAGTTGCTAATTATTGGTATGCATCTAAGTGATTTTGAGAGGTTGCTTTCTTCTACTTCAACGAGACCTCCATCTCCTGCTGATTTTTCCGTTTCAAAAAAATTTTAAAAAATAGAAGATAGCCCAAAACCTGAACCCATCCGTCAAAAACACATATTGTTCATTTTCGGGTCGACCCACCTGAACCATTAACACCCCTTTCGCCAACCTCTTTGGCAATGTATGTCTTCACAGCATTTCTAAAATCTCAAATTATGCAAAGATAACGGAATTCAAAATATAAATTGTGTGGTCTTACAGAAGCTAAAAAATGCTTATGGTGGCACCGAATCAAACGCATATGTACAGCATACAAAAAGCCCCGTCATTCTTTTTCTGCATCATCTAAAATCTGCTAGTAGTGGCAATGCTGAAGTTGTAGATGCAGTCTTGAGCTGCATACTTTGCCAAGTCTAGAGACGTGAATGTGATTTGATTTCAATTATATCACAAAACTCCTTTCACCAATTAAACATCTCTCTCCCCCCCTCACTTGTATCTATTTGTTCCACTTTGCATCTGAAAATAAAGAGTGCGTCGGTTTCGTGTTTTCTTTTTCCCTCGCTCTCCAAAAAGCAGAGCAAGGTCAAGCAGCAAATAAACCTCTCTCCAGACTCTGCAAAGTCCTCTCTCTATACTTATGCATGCTTTGTTTGTCCATTTCCTCCTAGTCTCATCATCCCTGTTAAACCACCATCACTCTCTGCTGATAATCATGCTTACATCTCACAGAAAAGAAGCATAAGAGCCAAAACCCCTGTTGATTTCTGATGGCTGTTGATGCTAGCTCTGGCCATCTCAATCTCTTCGCTCTCCATTACTTCTTAGGAAACGGAGAGCTCATGACCATGCATAATTGCATATGCATATGCCATTTGGGGGATTCTCGGTGAAACCAGATTAGATTTCATTTCTGGTTTTGATGTGGGTAACAAAAATGCAAGTTTTTCCGGGTGCAAATTGCGAGGAGAACATGCTTTGCCTAGTCTATAGAAAAACTCAAAGTGAAAATGCATATGCATTCTAAAGCTTGCAAGAAGTACCAAAAGTAAACGAGCACCACCTCACTTCTTCTGCTCGTTATATTGTGGCCAGAGCGGATAGGAATAAGACCATTTCTTCAGATGTCTCCTTCAACTCTTTTGCAAGCAGAATCAATATGTCATATAGGGTAAATGTAGCAGCAATCGAATCATCTCTAAAGTGAAACAAGGCTCTCTACGACAGCGACCAAATCGCATTGGTGCGATATTGGAAGATTTGTGAATTGTCTCGTGATCGGATTCCAAGAAACTCGTTCTCCATTAACCATTTCCGTCAGAAGCTCACCATTCCTCGTGAAGCCATCAAATCTTGATACTGGTCCACTAGCCTTAAAAGTATACAGCTTAGTCCAAGACTCAGGCAAGCTGTACTCCCTCATAACCCAAACAGAACAGACGGAATGCGGTTCAGGATCCCCAACTTCATCCCTACAAATAGTGAACACAGCCAGCAAGTCATTAAATACCGACACAAATACTGCTAAACCGACACTAGCTATGTGCAAATACTCTTCCGGCAGAGCCATTTCGTCAAACACCTCACGAGTGAAATCGAACAAGAGTATTGATCCATATCCACCCTCCTCCCGCAGATGGTTGTTCTTGCAAACAGACCAATGCAGATTCCCATTCAAGAAGACCGAGGGTGTGTAGCAGCAGAGAGCAGGAACCTCACACTCCAAACTTCTCCAGGAATCTGTACGGAGTGAATAAATCTCGACTCGATGACCAAACAACCAACCATTATCATCTGGAAAATAGATAATCCTCACAATCTTATAGTCATTGGACCTAGCGTCGAAGCCAAACCCTAGAGCTACATGAGCAGTTTCCCCGGCAAGAAATTTATACTCCGGACGGGATCGTCGAACCGCCTTGTACTTCCTCGTGAATAAATTCCACAAATACATCGACTGGCCATATCCAATTTCGGAAATTTCTGTGATGCAGATCAAGCCATTACACGAACCAACAAAGCCGTAACAGTTGACAGGAGTAAAGAAGGGCATTTCGATTTGCGACTGAGAAGGCAAGGAAATAGACTCAGTGGGAAACAGAGTGCACAGCCTCTGGATAGGATCGTACCCATCTATACACACGAGTTCGTACCCATCTATACACACGAGATACCAACGGGAGGCATCGAGAGCGGAGTGGCTCAAGTGGAGGGCCACGAAACGAGGGTCGTCGACGGCGGAACGCCATGACCGGCAGACGCACCTGCATCGGAGGAGAGATCCCACCGGCAACCGCTTCAGGATCTCCTGGAGGACGTCGTGAGGGAGCTTACTCATGGTTGGGGGTTGAGAAGAAGAGCGACCACCCCGAACTGGAAAAAATGAAAGCTTTTTCCGTCTTTAGACCCATTCGCCCCAATGAAAAAAATTAGTAAAAGCCTCTATGAAATAATTAGATAAATTAATTATTCAATTTTTCATCATAGTTAATTTAGATGATGAGACACGTGTTAACACATCCATCCCCTCCTTGCAAAAGACCAGGGAAAATTATCGCTTGATTCTAAAATTTTCAATTTTGTCAATATATTCATAAACATTTCCTCTAAATCCCAATATATTCCCTTTGATCAATTTACGCTGGAGATTGCTGACACTCCAGTCGAAAGAAACATATAAAATTTTCTTTTGTCGAAAGTAAATAATTCATTCATATCTCAAAATAATACATGAAAAGTTAAAAAAACAAAGCACAATCTAATGTGAAAAACACACTTTCGTCGCACAGGAATGGATCTGTCTTAGCATCGAAACGGAACCAATGGCGACCGATAACCAAATCTCACATCTTCATCAGTGATGAACATTACACCGTAATCTCCTTCTCCAGTAGTTAAGACTTGCCCAGAGGGGCGGTCCGTGCCTAAGTTGAGCATCCTCAACACCATCATCGTACGGAAACTGTGACCACCATCTCGAGAGTGTTAGTTATGCCTCTTGAGTTGCTGGGCTGTTCTATTGACGTAGGGTCGACCAATATTGCACATCGTATTGAATCAACTATATTTATTATTGTTTCTTTTTGTTTTACCAAATCCAATTGCATAATATCTAATTAAAAAAAATAAAAAATGAGAGAAACTCTAAGCTTCTTATTCTTACACAAATTTCTTTTGCGCAAGCATGATTCTTGTTTCACTCTTCATGATACAAAATAATAATAATAATAATAATAATAATAATAATAAAAAGATTGAGGGTTTAACAATCTCTTCGAGAGGAGCTTCGCCGTGGGGAGAAGGTTCCGTTGCCACGAGAATATCTCCAATGCAGGGAGACGAGTTGCTTTGCCACGGGACAGCTTCCGATATGGCGACACGAGTTCCTTCCCGTACGACAAATCGTCGCGGCAAGCCATGTGCCGTGCCCGATTGTCCCCACTATATAGATTATGCACCACAATATCAAACATCGATAAATTAATAACCAAGTTTAATATGACAGAAGTTTTGAGTAATGTACACTCTCCTACTGTATTAGCGTTACTCTACTCCACCTTCATGAATTTCTTTCACAAATTAACATGGTTGCTATGGATTTTACTCCTGCAGAGTTAAAAAACTTTTCTTAGTCAAGTTCCATTCACCGCTTAAAGTAATGAGTTACGTCATTGCGTACCCAAATTGGAATTGAATCAGTCAATCCAATGAACATGTAAGATTCCACCAGGAAAACGAAAGAAAATTCAAAGTCACCCTTGGATTCCTTTACTAGCTTGAGAAAACACAGACATCTCTCTGTCTTATACATAACACCAACACCAACACCAAAGACCCTCAGAAGCAGTGTGACAAGAATATCAGAAGTTGTATAGACATGGCGGGTCTATTTGACAAGCAGGCAGAGACCTACCTCCAAGCCAGGCCAACTTATCCAAGTGAGTGGTACTCCATGCTTGCCGCCCGCACCTCTCATCACTCTCTGGCTTGGGATGTCGGCACCGGCAACGGTCAAGCTGCTCTTGGCGTTAGTCTCTCTCTCTTTCTATACGATTTTTAGAACAAGAATATGTTGGATCGAATTATAATGGCGACGTGATTCTCCAATAGGGAAGTACAATCCTTTGCGCATCAATTAAAATCTTTCCTGCTCAACTGATCACAAATATGTCGGTGACATAATTCTACCAGGTCGCAGAGCACTACGAGCAAGTGATAGCGACCGACGTTAGTGAAGCTCAATTAAGTTTCGCAATGCCACATCCTCGAGTTCGCTATGTGCACACTCCGCAATCCATGTCGGAGGATGAAATGGTGGCCTTGATGGGGGGCGAAAATCGTGTCGATCTGATCACCGTTGCCACCGCAGTGCACTGGTTTGACCTTCCAAAGTTCTACAAGCTGGCCAAACGCCTTCTGCGTAAGCCAGGAGGTATACTGGCCGTCTGGGGTTATAACGAAGTGGTCGTCAGTCCCGAATTCAACACTGTAAGTAAGCGCCTCCGCGAAAGATCCCCGCAGTTTTGGCACCCAGATACCAAGCACGCAGTCGACGGTTACAGATATCTTCCCTTTCCTTTTGAGAGCGTGGGTTTAGGCCAGGAAGGAAAACCAATGCAACTTGAGATTCCAAAGGAGCTCCTGTTCGAAGGGTACTTGAAACTTTTCAAATCAACATCAAGATTTGCCTCAGCCAGGGAACAAGGGGTGGATTTGTTGTCCGAAGAAGTGATTAAAGAGCTTGAGAGTTCTTGGGGAGGGCCTAATCTGGTCAGAACAGTCACCTACAAGGCTTTCATGCTTGCAGGAACAGTTACTCAGTAAGTCCTCAGTTGTATATCTAGCTTAAAATATTTGGTTCCCTCAATAATAAGTTCGACTTTTCTCCAGCAATGATTCCCAATTTCTCTTCCTATCTGCATAGCCGCTGAGCAGAGCAAGAATTTAATGATTGAGAGAAGTCTCAACTATATGCTTCGAATAAATGGTGAAGCTGCAAAGAACTTTCGCAGAGACAAACGTATGTTCGCATATCGATCTTTGAGAGAAGAAATCATGGTGCGAGGGAGTAGATTTTCGAGGTAACCAAATGTTTACGGCGTAAGAAAAAGAGCAACGATAGAGAGGACGATTGTCACGATTTGGCTTGTAGATCTGCGGGGAAAGAATCTCTCCGTTGTATTGGAAAGCTGCAACATGCATCCATGCTGCTAGAGCATAGATGAGGTACATGTTAGACCATTCTTATGCATCCATGAGATACTTGTCAGAGCATCAATGAGGAAGGATGTCAATTAGTAAGTTCTAGGATACCATGAATTATGAGAAGTAGAAACAAATTATTTCTTCAAACAAGATCATCGATCATCAAACAGGCGACTAGAAACAAAATCGATGTAGAACCATTCTTCTGAAATAGAGGAGTAAGTTCATCCGGAGAGTTGCAGGACGATCGATATCAGCGAGCAATCGACGAGATGAAGCAGACTCAACGTCAAGGGCAGTAACTAGAATGATGAGTCCAAGAGAAGTCGCTTAGAAATCTGCCCATGAAATGCACAGCGACAAGGCTGCTGTTTGCCAATTATCGGCAAGTTCAGTAGAGATGCAGACCTCCTATACTTTCACACACAAAAGCATGCGTACATCGAAATATAATGCTAGCAGTTCGTACCCCCTTTTTCGTTTCCTATGATTTTACTTCGATCGTCGATAATCTGAACTCGCCTATTTTGGCTCGTAGTCCAAGCAAACTTCTTAAAATATGAAAATCTCAAACCAATATGAGCATGCGCTCTTCTTCTTGTTTCACCTTAGGAATGTAGATGTTGAAATTGGTGATCCATTTTTTGACAAAGAAATCTCTAGTCCAATCTAGACTACTCTAGTAGAAGGATGTGACGTGAGCAGCAAGCAAAGTGGTGTTCAAGTCTTTAAGGAGTAGTTAAGATTTTATGGTAGGGAGAAGCCCACATCAGCTTGTGTGTAGAAAGATCCAAGAAACAATCTCTGCAAGTTGCAGAGATTTTTGCACCACCAATTATATTTGTACAACTATTTTGTTCCATTAATGAAGATATTTTTCCTCTGTGCCGTGACCTTTCTCGAACTATCCTACATTGTTCCTTGTCCATCTTCTATATCGACTATATCATACACATTTATATTTGTACACCTCAAAATACAAACTATCACCAATATCAATATCATGCTTCTGCGCAATTTCTAAGTTTCAACAGTAGAAGACATTTTCTTGCGATTTCGGACATCCCCACTTCCTTTTCAGCTGCCCATCCTAGCAAAAGCAGCAAGTCATTCATCCCTATGGAGAAACTAGGCTCTTCACCACATTGACAAAAATCATATGCTCCCAACTACTGAAGCTTTCGGGATGTTCCAGCTCTAGGACTTCACAAAATTAGGTCGCAAACAGAAGCTGACCATTCCTTGTGCAGCCATGAAATCTTGCTACATGTCTCGGCTCGAAGGTATACAGCGTAGCCCAGGATCCAGGAACACCGTAGTCTCTCATAGCCCAACCATCAACAGAGCCAGAAAGTCATTCAACCTTGCGAAAGACGCAACTTCTTGCTTGACGGTGACTCCAATAACCGGGTTTTCTGGCAGCGCCATTTCGTCGAACAACTCATTGGATTGCTTTTGTAAATAAAAAATAAAAAATTGAAGAGTATTCAAGAAGGATAATTACTAAATCAATTTTAAACCTATTGTACGGATGCTAATTTAGTTATAAAATTTTCAATTTTGCCAATATAGTTTTAAAATTTTGCACGAAATTTCAATATAATCCTTTCGGCTAATTGACATTGGGAAGCTAACCTGGTAGTTCATGTAGGACATTGAGCATGTCACATAGGACACTCAGTGATGACTGGACACCACGTCAGTAATTTCGTATCAATTGGCCGCTAGGACTACACTGGAATTGTTTAGGACTGCATTGATCACATTGAAAAGTTTATGATTGAATTGACATCGGTACATTTACTTTGGAATTGATTTGGTAATTATTCCGTATTCAAGAGAATATGAGGGGCCAAGACCCTTCTTCACACCACGTCGTTGGAGGCTGTCTTCAACCTCTGAGCGTTTTCGGGTTAGTAGTCAAATGGGTTTTTTTTTTTTCTCAAATCTCCCCATCATCGTTGTCTTCTCATGGGAACTGATTTTGTATCTTTTGGATCTAGTAATGTCAAACGCCAATTGACCAATTCGATCCGGATCAAGACATATTATCCTTTCTATCGTGATAGTTCATCCTTCACGTTGTATTTACTTCAAAAGAATATAAAATGCATGTACAAGTAGACGGGAATAACTTTGACGCACCTCCCAAGCCTTGACATATACACCTTTGGAGGAACACAATGAACCGTGGGGAAGAATCGAAACACGAGGGAGGGAAACGCACAAGATATGCTGACGTTGGGCTGAAATCAAGAGTTCACATGAGCAAGAAGAAAGAGTGGTGTATGTTTTCACAAAACACTCAAGGAAGAAGCTCGTTATCCCTAATGCATGTATCGATTGTTGGACTGAAATTGGACAGTAAAAATAGAAAAAAA
>BCNH02000009.1:655459-667609 GCA_001662345.2 Metrosideros polymorpha var. glaberrima
GGGGGGGGGGGGGGGGGGAGTGTTAGGTTGGAGCTCCCACTTCTTAATCGGAAATTGTGCATTTGATAACCTTCCAGAATTTTTAATTCTACTCTAGGAAATAATTCTGAAGTAGAAATGTATTTGGTAAAAAATGACTTCTAGAACAGTTTTCTACCTCTGAATGAGAATTGTGTTTGGTTAAAAAATAATTCTCTAAGGCCAGAATCAATTCTTGTCAGAAGTGATTCCTTTCTATTTTCACTTCTTATTTTCCTTCTCACGCTCGTAGGCCGCCGCCGGTTGCCGGTGAATGGGTGGTGGGTTGTCGCCTGTCCCCGTCGATCGCCGATTCCTGGGCGTCATTTGGTAAACTTGTCAAAAGTAAAAGCAGAATAAGGATACGTTTGATAAATATAATTTTTCATTCTCTTTCAGAATTGATTTTAACAAGAATCGATTCTTGTCAGAATCAAAATTCTGGAACAGAATGGATTTCAAATGCCCTCTAAGAGTGTGGTGTGTTCTCTCCATTTGTATTTGTGTGCTCTGATATCAAGTGTTGAAATCAAAACGGATAAAAACTTTTGATAACTTTTGGAATTACAGCGATTTTGCTCCTGAACGAATAGCGGTTTTCGTGCATGGCAAGAAAATCTTTTAGCTTGACAAGAAAGCAGAGGTCTAATTCCACATGGAGCGACGAGACTTTTCTTTGTCAAGTTCAACTCAAGCACTCAAGTCATACATTGCGTCATTGATTAGACAGATTGGTGTCGAATCATTCAATCCATTCTGATGAACTTAGTTGGTGAGAAAACACAGACGCCTCTCGAGAAAATATTAGGTGCCCGGCGGGCACCAGCCAGATTGCTGAGTTGGTGCCGAAAGCCAATATAGGATCGACACGTGTCACAGCTTGAGCCCCAATGTCAGACGAAAAATTTCAAATCCGCGCCCTCCTCTCTCTCTATACTTACGGTCTCTCTCTCTCTCCCCTCCCCTGTCATCTCTCCCGCGGGAGCGCACGACTCCTTTCCTCTCTCTTCACTCTTCACTCTCTACCTCCCGACTCGCGACCGAGCTCTGCCGTCCGACGACACCGCCCCCTCCGCTTCGTCCGTCGCCAAATCGCCGCTCATCTCCCCTTCTCCATCTCCGTCCCTCTCTAAAACCTTCGTCGATGACGCTCTGCTCTCTCTGTCCCTCCCGACTCACGCAGACCTCCCGACTCACGCAGACAGGGCTCTCTTTCCTCCTCTTCACCATTCACGCTCCACTCTCTCTCTCTCTCTCTCTCTCTCCAACCAGAAATGTGTTCATCGAGTTAAGTCTTCGATTGCTGGTAATTTTGCAGGGGAAGCGATGATGGCGACGCTCGATGATGAGAAGGCGAGGACGTCCGATTACGAAATATCCGATGATGAGAGGAGGAGCGCGCGGTCCAGGTCTCTCAAGAAGAAGGCCATGAATATTGCATCCATGAAAATCACGCACTCTCTCTTAAAAAACGCGACAATCGCGTTGCTGATTGCTCGAGGATGTGCGGGATGCGAAAGAGGAAAGGGCCGTCGAGGCTTTCTGTCAGACGTTGATAATGAGGGATCTGCTTCCACCTCTCCATGATGATTACGACACAATGTTGAGGTGAGTACAATTTCTCTACAAAATGTACGCAGGTTTAGTGGTCGTTTAAGATGGACTGTGTGTTCAGCAATAGAAAATGTTCTTTTCAGGTATCTTGGAAAATGGCACGCATTTCAGGACTTAAAATCTAGAGAACAAAGAATTAGTAGTCTTGGTTCCATTTCTGTCGCCACCTATATTGCCTGTTCCTCTAGTAGGTGACTTGGTTTCCAGCGTTGAACCCAGCACTGTTTTGTTTGTGTCACTGCAGCCTACGTTGTACTTTTTCATTTGCAAAAGCATTTGGATGTGTATTGAAGGGTCTGAGTGCTTGTTTTGTGATCATCCTTTGTCTTTTTGGTCCTATTTAGGTCCATAATTAGCACATTGAATGAGTAAATAGACAATGGAGAAGCATTCTCAAACTGTGAAAAGAATTAGACTGCAGTGACGGATGATGTAAGTTGTCTCCGACTAGTAGGAACTATCATGTTGTTAGATTGCTTTTGTTAGATTATCTTCCAATCATTCTGTCAAACCTCATTCCAATTTTTCAGTTATGTTTTACTATTTTTTGGTGTGCACCTCTACTACCCTTCATCAGTTTCCATGTGTTTCACTTTTGAGCTTAGCTGATGTCACCAAGATATCGCCTCTTTTCTTTGCAGATTCTTAAAGGCAAAGAAATTTGACCTAGACAAAACAGTCCATATGTGGGAGCAAATGCTCAATTGGAGGAAAAAGAATGGAGCAGCTACTATTTTACAGGTAGAATTGGCATCGCCATCGTTGTCTCATCTCAATATTTTTGCTTATCGTATATTTCCAAGGAGAAGATGCATATGAGGTTCATTGGGCTGATGCGCTCTAGTTCAGTCTCTGTCCAAACCAAGTTCCACTGACGTTTTGGGGTATTTAGTTTGATAGATTGCTTGCTCCTGAAAGCTCTCGTTTGGCTCCCTGCGCATTGCCTCTAATTTCTCCTGACATCTTCTGCTATATGGTTCTCCATTTTAGGATTATGTATATAATGAGTATGAGGAAGTCAAGTCATGTTATCTCATGGTTACCATGGCGTTGAAAAGATTGTTTAGAGGTTTGAATAGCCCATTTGCCATTATACTGACGGAAAAAAGAAACTTTCAACATTTCATTGCAAGTCGACCTTGTTTGTTTACATGAAGGAAAAGTATATGGAAAACAGTTGGTAGAGCTTCTTGAAAACACTGAGCTCATGGCTATTCTAAACTCATTTTTCCAAATTTTGTGGTTTAATATACATAAGTGACTGCCTGCAGAATAGAACCCTCTATGTAAGACAAAATAGAGGTAGGTAGGTAGGTAGTGAGAAAATAAAATGCTAATATTCATGTAACTCCACGAAATCCTACAATCTATATGAACATCTGTCTATGCCTTAGTTTTACAGAAAAATAACTGTACCACATTGATTGGCATACTGTTCAACTCTACTGTGTATTTGTTGGTGATGTATGTAGAAGCTGTCTTTCTATGGTGAAAACCTGCTCTGAGATCATTCTCTTAATTCTGAAATGAAAATTTCGATTATGATTGAAGCCATAAGCCTATAATTGGGATTAGCATATTTATGCCATCTATGTACTTTCCTCTACATATAAATCAAACTTCTACATCTTTATTTTACACTAGGAATGAAGGGAAGATCCCGGAGTTTCCTCCAATGCAATAACATCTGTTGATGCCATTGAAGCGAATATCCCTGTATTGGTACATTAATCCCGTGGAGGCGCTCTACTTGTTACCCTCTAGCTTGAGTTTTTAACATCTATAAAACAATAGTAAAATAATATCAATTGGTGATATTGACAGATCATCTGACCGATGCCAATACTCCAAGAAGAGCTCTTCCTCCCATAGAAAGTTTCGTAATTCGCTACCTAGTCAAGTTTTTAGGATGTATATATCTTCTATTCCAGAGGGTACGGAGAAACTTTTCAGTAAAACATCTTGGCGTAGAGTCAGAACACCAGGGTAGATCTCATGGTGAAGAGTCAAGAGCACAAGGCCCATCCCAGGTTATAGAAGAGAACTCGCTCCATCCGTGCCGGCAGAGGCTGCAAAACTTAGAAATGATGGTGACTGAACTATCTAATAAACATGCAAAAATACCCCCAGAAAAAGAGGACATACTTCTCGAGTCGATGAGTCGCATTAAGTCCATAGAATATGATCTGCAGAAGACAAAAAGGGTATGTATCTTTCTTAAATGGTATGGAAGCTATTGAAAATGAAGCCTTTAGTCTTTTTGTGCATGCCGATTTGTATGCTAAACGTGTGCATTGTAGGCACTGCTTGCCACTGCATCTCAGCAAGTAGAACTTGCTCAATCATTTGAAAGTTTGAAGGACAGATCAGCTGTAAGTTTCTATATACCTCGGAAACAGCAAACAAGAAACTTTCGAACTCTTTTCCATATATATATATGAGATAATGTGATTGTTTTTCTACAAATGAAGCTTCATTTGGTTCATAGCTAGTAAAAATTTTCTTCTGGCATTAGTTCATCTGACGTACTGTGATGCATGAGTTTGAACTCCCTAGAATGTCTCCCCATCATCTAATCATCCTTAGATTCCTACAGTTGTATAGGTAGTTCTAATGTGGGAAGTTTGAATTTTTCTTCTTCTTTTTTTGCCATAGAACAACATAATATGTATGTCAATATTAATTTCTGTTGTGAAAAGTTGTAATCAAATGGCCAGACACCGCTGTCACTCATAGCGTTTGTTATCTGCTTTACTGAAAAGATATGGCATTGAATGGGTAGATTTATCTCGTTCCCTTGTAGATAAACTCTTATTGTAAATTTGATACTGATCTTATCATGTTCCCTCGTAAATTCTCTATCTTATAGCAGGGAACAAACACTTGTTGGCCGAGATGTAGATCTTGCGCCCCGGGAACATGAGCTCCGTTCTTTTTCAGAAAGATAGTTACTCATGTTTTCAACTGTATGTTGTACCCCCTGGGAAGAGAATTGCAACAAGATTTGACTGTTCGCCGGACCGCAATATTTCTAATTCCAGGTGTGACCCTTTATTCCTGCTTTCCACAGGTCTTTCATGCGTGCATTTTCTAATTGGCAGGTGAACCTCGGAAGGAGCAGCCCGATGTGTATTTAGACCCCAGATTTCTCTAGTCGCCCATCGAATGAATGTGCCCCATGTTCATATCTTCTTGTATGTAATGAGATTTTTCCCTTGCGGAGTGATCAATGTTTATACGTGACCACAAAGCATAGTGACATAAAAGTTCAAGAGCTTACTATTTTGTCATTGGAACTCAAAGTTAATTATCATTAAATGCTTACTTGTAACACGAGATGTTTTCTCATGACACCATCCGATTGATACGTGATGATCTTATATGTAGGAATGGCAGACGATGCTATCATTTTTAAGGACAATACTATTAAAAAAAACGTGTTGGCACCAAAATGCCATTGCCAATTCACCACCTTACAAGGTACAAGTAAAATCTGGTTTGCTGCCATTAACTTTGATTCGTTACAAAACCCTACTGTCCACACTTGGCTAGTGTAAAACTAAAACGAATTAAGCTATCACATTGAGACGGACACTAATTGGCATTGCCGCAGGTTACCAACCAGTAGAAATCCCCGTGAATATGATCGTTCGAGATGGGCAGGAACAAGCGCATGAACCTCAAATTATCTTTCTAAGAAGTAGACCCAAAGCTATAAAGATATTACCAAAATTGACCTTGTTGTCAATGTGGAAAATACGTAACTTGCAAATCCTACAACCTGTACACAAGGGCATTACACTCAACAAAGTAAGCTTCTTTTTGCATATTGTCCGATCAAATTTTTTAGCACAAGTCGATAATGGAAAGCATGGTCTTTTAAGTCATAATCTAAGGATCAATCGCCGCATAACGCATCTTATTCTGTACCAAAATTCAATACGTGAATGATTACAGAAGAATCTAGTAAGCAAACCGCATTCCATCCTTAATTGCGATTACAGGATGCACCCTATTTTGCTGGTGTGCATGGCAAAAAGCCAAGAGGGATAATTGTAATAACATAATGGACCAGTCTATACAGCCGAATCCCATGTATTCACAAAATTGCAGAGACTTTTGCCTGTGAAAATAAGTGGATACCCACTGAATTTATGAGGGTAATGATGCAGGCACTAATCTAATCTCCGATTAAGAGGAGAGAGAACCTAGAAAAGCCTAAAAGGGGGAAGGAAAACATACAAAGGGGAAAGAGAACCTGTACAAAATCTCTATATGTCTCTCTCCTCCGAATCCCTAGGCTACTGGTAATATAGATGAATTCAGGTTAGAAAAGTAATGATGCCTGGCTTACATCCCCACACTTGCAGAATTAGCAAATTGCCATTCTGTCTACCTCAAAGTCCCCATTGGGAAAACCAGCATAATCTGCATCAAAGTGGAACGCACTCATTGAATTATAATGCAATCCGAGCTCGATTAGTACCAAAAATATTCCCCGGAATAGACAAGTTTGGCTGCTGAATATTTCTGCTCAGTAGGGTTTGATTATGTTGTTGCATCATGTGCTTCTCATCAGCCAGTAATAGCTTGTGACGCTCCTTGCAGTCTCTTGGCTTCCGGAAGATGCACTGCACAGGAACAAGAAATTGGTTAATGAGGACCAGGAGGATATTATGTTTCGAGTAATTAAGCCAGCGAATTGTAATCAGAATTTTTCAATACATTATAGAAAAAGAGAAGTAGATAGTGAATCAGGTCTTATAGCGTAACCTTCTATAAATGACTACTATATACAGACATCGTTGTACCCTTCATCTTCAGTACTAAATTTTACCTTCCTGCCCTACTTAACGAGGAAAATATGAGTCCCACCAGGCAGCAGCCTTGAACATATTTGTCTCCATGAGCACTTATTTACAGACATAATATATGATGCAAAGAGATGCATCAAGCCATGCATGACAACAGGTGTATATATATCAGGAAGAAATTTTTCTTAGATGTTCTTCACCTTGAATTGCAGAATACTGTTGATTGCATAACTTACAAGTCATAACTATTTCGTTACAAGATCTCCATTTTAGCCGATCTCCTTGATCTCGATGCCCTTCTAAGGGCCAGATCAGAACAATGACAGTTGTGTACCTTAGTCAATAGCTAGATATGGATAAGGAGGCATGGAATACATTGGTTTGCTATGACTTTTTACTACCGTCCAACTGTTATTGAGGCTTTTGCGATCCAGTATCCTTATGCATGAAGATAATAAATTCGGGCTCCCAATTCGGACCCATGTCATGCACAGGGACTACAAGAGCCTAAGCAGGATGGAAAAAAGGGTCATTTCAAGAACACCAAACTTAAAAAAAATAAAGAGTGAATAAATAACAACCTGATCTTCAAACAAAGACCAAGGACCTCCAGAACCAAGCTGCATAGAAGGTGTCTGCACTCAGGTCAACTGCTCAAAACAATTAGACAAAACGTAGAAATAAGTGATCAGCGAACAAGCAACAAACATTTAAATTACCTGTTAACAAGAGCATGCATTGACGGCATAGCAATTAGACTATACCTTCAACAGTTTTGCTTTCTTGCTCCTATCGCGGCCAATAATATATTTCATTAACTTATTTTGGTTGGAAATACTCTGTGAAGCCATGGGAGAAGGAATTGACCCAGTCTGCCATTAACATTTGAAGAATGAGATGAGATTACCACTGGTACCATTGGAGTCTAACTGGTGATTCTCCAGTCTCTTTTTTCGACCGATCCCTCTACACAAGCAAAGGTAGAAATGAGTTCTCGTAACATGTGTGCATAACACTGTAGCTTGAAGTGTGCGTAAATAACTGAGGACACAGAGTGGTAGAACAACAATTTACCTCAGAAGAATTCAAGCGATTAAAACGATTCTACCAACGACAACAGCTAATTACTTTACTATGTGATTATTCACCCACCGACCTATCGATGCATCTTTAACGGCACGTTTTCCATTTAAGCAACAAAATGCAAAAGAGTAAACCCCGGGCCTAAAGCACGCTGGAGATTCTCCTAACAAACTCACTGTGAAGAACAAAAATACCCAACAAAATATATCCCCAAATTTATAAACGAACCAATTCTGCAAAAACTACACACATTTTGGAGTAAATTGCAAAATCTGTACCTTTTTTTAGCTCTATTCTTTGATTTCCAAGCAAAGAAACGAAAACCCTAAGCTGGGTAGAAAGTTACAGGGGGAGAGAGAGGAGCAACGAAAACTTGAAGGAGAGGAACGATGGCGGAGGCAACGGACGAGGCGGCGGCGGCGGCGTGGTTCGTCGGATTTGTCACTATAAAGAAAAAAAAATATTACCCAACAAAACATATCACCAAATTTATAAACGAATGCAAAAACCACACACATTCTGGAGTAAATTGGAAAAATATGTACCTTTTAAGGAGGAGGAGGAGGAGGAGGCGGCGTCGGGGTAGAGGGCAGAGCTCGGTCACGAGTCGGGAGGGACGGAGAGAGCAGAGCGTCGGACGGAGATAGAGAAGGGGAGATGAGCGGCGATTTGGCGACGGACAAAGCGGAGGGGGCGGTGTCGTCGGACGGCAGAGCTGGGTCGCGAGTCGGGAGGTAGAGAGTGAAGAGTGAAGAGTGAAGAGAGAGGAAAGGAGTCCTGCGCTCCCGCGGGAGAGATGACAGGGGAGGGGAGAGAGAGAGAGAGACCGTAAGTATAGAGAGAGAGGAGGGCGCGGATTTGAAATTTTTCGTCTGACATTGGGGCCCAAGCTGTGACACGTGTCGATCCTGTATTGGCTTTCGGCACCAACTCAGCAATCTGGCTGGTGCCCGCCGGGCACCTAATATTTTCTCGACGGCTCTCTATCTTATATATAACACCAACACTAAGGGCCCTTGGAAACAGTGTGACCTGAATATCAGGAGTTGTGTAGACATGGCAGGTCTGTTGACAAGCAGGCAGAGACCTACCTACAAGCCAGGCCAACTTATCCAAGTGAGTGGCACTCGATGCTCGCCGCCCATACCTCTCATCACTTTCTGGCTTGGGAAGTCGGCACCGGTAACGGTCAAGTCGCTCTTGGGGTTAGCCTCTCTCTCCCTCTCTATACACGATTTTTTAACACGAAATGGAAATGAGTTAAATCACATTATAATGGCGACATAATTCTCCAATGGTGAAAGAGAATCCTTAGCACATCAATTTAAATCAATGTCACGTCAAATTTATTTGCCACACAAAATTGGTTATGTCACTAAAGTGACCGATTTTTTACCCAAGTGGCACTCAACTAATCGCTTAAAAAGTTTTTGTATTAAAGTGAGTGCCGTACAAAAATTATAGCACTAATAGTATCCTTTTCCCCAATCAAAATTATCATACACAAAGTTTTCATGCTTGCAGGAACAATGGAGGAGAAAACTTTGGTAGAATAATTAATTTTCAAGAATTTTGTTTCTTCGGCAATAAACACTTGGCTTTTATCTTTTTACATGTAACCCTAAGAACTAGTATATGACATTATCGGAAATGGGGTCATCTGGTTGTCTACAAAGCCACTAAAGAACATATGAATCATGATGCTTGCCATTGATAGAACTGAATCAAAGCAAAATGCATACTTTAAGTATTACATAAACATTCAAAGAAGATGCTACAATTGTCAATATTGTCAATGCACCTTATCTTGCTTGCATTCCAAGCACATTCTTAAGAGTATAAACATCTCAAACAGATATGAGTTCACCATTACAAGAGAAAAAATCACAAGTCTATAAGAGTATGTCGGCCCTTATCCTTCTTTATTAAATGGCATGAGTAAAACTAAGACATCTCATAATCTGGCCCACAATAGCAAACCGACAACTAATTCTGTCCCTATGGGGAAACCAGACTCTCCACCACAGTCACTAAATCAAATGTCCCCAATGTCCAAAGGAGTCGGGTCAGTCCCACGCTCGAATTCCACAAATTCAACTCGTTTTGGCACGTCTCCATAAGAAGCTCGCCGCTCCTTGTGAAGCCATGAAATCTTGACACTCCTACATCAAGATCTAAGGTGTGCAGCTTAGTCCAGGACTCAGGCACGCCATATTCCATCATAACCCAAATGTAACACGTATCATTCGATTGACCTCTTGGATCCACTTGATTAATTAGTAGCACCAGCGAGCTGTTCAACACTGCCAGATAAGCACGGTCGCACGTGACTCCAACGAAACAGCTTTTTGGCAGCATCATTTCGTCAAAGACCTCATCTGCTATCCCAAATGTGATTATCGATCCATAAGACCGGCAACGGTCTTGATCGACATCGATCGAGATCCAATGCAAATTCCCATTGAAAGACACCGCTGAGCGGTCACTCAGCTCGCACCTGACATCGAATTCGACCGACCGCCACATATTAGTACTAAGGCTATAAACATCGACTTCAGGTTCTAATCCGTCCAAGTATCCTCCATATTCATCAGGAAAACAAGTAATCCTAACAACCTTGTAGTCATTAATCCTGTCACTATATCCAAATCCTAGAACCACACGAGCACCGAACACGTCAACAAAATTCGGAGCCAAACTCAAAATCGCTTTGTACTTTCTAGTGAATAAATTCCATAGAAATATTGTGTGACTGCGATCTTCAGCATTAGTATCAAGAATACAGATCAATCCATTGCACGAACCCACGATACCATAGTTGCCCATAGGGTTAATGAATGGAACTTCGATTTCCAATTGAGAAGCAGCAGTAAGAGACTTCTCTGGATAAAGAGAGCTCATCTGATTGCGAGAAAAGTACCACTCCATGAAAAAAACATACCATTTCGTGGCACTAAGAGCGGAGTGCTTCAAGTGCATGGCCACAAAGTCAGTATCTTCAATCATGCAACGCCACAATTTGGAGACGCATTTGAATCTCATGAGAGGCTTCACCGGCAATCTCTTGAGAATTTCGAGAATTATCTCATGAGGGATGTTCTTCTTTAGCCTCATTATCAGTGGAGCAAGGCAAATCGAGGTGAAAAGATTTGAAACCAAGGTTGATTCCAATCAAATTAAGAGTAATTTTGTGAGATCGGAATGTTCTGATCTCCAGGGAGAGGCTTAACTATTGCTCATCGTACTTTGTCTTTGTGTTGTCCATCAAGTTCAATTTTGTAACCCTAGACTTCTCTTCTTATATAATGGTGTTGAGAGGGAAAGATAACTTAATGTCAAAAGAGAATGTACTGATGTTAGATTCTATGGAAAGCTAATCTATTCCCCCATCTCTATCTTTGTGGCCGTCCGAGGCCCCCTTGAAGGCCCCAAAATGACCTCCGATGGCCGTTTCCGAAATGATCACACTGATGACTCGCATAGTCTTCAACCACGAGGACCAAGGCAACAATCTAAATTGGCCCCGAGTCCCCGCGATAGCAACTACTGCAAATGGACCACCATCGACGACAATCGCCATATTGCCGTATTAATATTTATTTTGCCATTTGGATTGATTAAGCTCCCCAAATCAGGCAATGAATCGCTAGAGTTCTTGATTGGTAGGTTGTCAACTGATGTTGGTGCCAATTTGGATAGATATCTAGGACAAAACATTTTCACCCCATTTGAATGTAATAAACTTGCTCTGCATTGCCATAACAAGTTGCTGACTAAGAGCTATCCTGATAAGTAGAGTATCTATACTGGATCTTCCTAATGCTTCCTTAGCCATAGCTGATTATGAATTATCTCATCCTTGACTTGTCACTGATGATTGTGATGATGCTATTTGCTATTATGCATTACAATATTGATTCCACATCAGATATCCATATTCAAAATTGACAGGTCATTATCATGTTTCCTAAAGACAAAAATGGTAGACTACTAGGTAATAATATGCATTCTTATGCTCAGTTTATTTCCCTTATGAATTGCCAAGTTCGTAACATTCTTGAATTGGGAAAACAAAGAGAGCAAAATTTCCCCTTAGATTGCAAGAAGTCTCTCGTGTAACCAACGTAGCAATTGGCAGCATCGGAAGGGGATCGATCCAAGAGCAGGGCCACAAAACGAGGGTCATGGATCATGGAAAGCCATGATTGACACATGCACTTGAACCTCAACAGCGATTTCACCGGCAATTGCTTAAGGATTTCGACGACAATGTCGAGGTGAAGCTTCGCCGATGAGCTCATGGTTAGCTCTCGAGAGCGAATTGGGTGAATTCGGCGATCAAGTAAATAAGGGATTTATGAGTGAGAGGATTGTTCTTCACTCTTCAGCAACTTGATGTTATTGTTCTCGGTGAAACTAGCCGTAACGCGCCATCGATTTTTACAATTTCGGCTTTTATTTTCTTGTTTTGTTATTAGAATTACTTATTGAAATGTTTGAGAATTTCATCTTATATAATTTTATCTTGTAAAATACAGTAAAAAGGAAGCCCAACTCAATATGTGTATTTGTAATTTGGTAGCATGTGTCCCGATTTGATAAAATGAAAGACAATATACTA